>JARHVA010001307.1:2020000-2395000 GCA_037957365.1 Torreya grandis | reverse complement strand
ATTAGTAATTTTACATTAAAGGATAATGGTTACATAAATAATTAAACCTAAAAAGGCTAACAAGTGCCTAAATAAATAATTTGAGTGGAGTAATAGAATTATGCCACATGATGTCATCCTACTCACCTATCTAGATCAAAGGCTCTATGCTTTGTAAAAACTACTCTGAGACACGGATAGTCAAGATTTTGCCACATGGCACCATCCTATTAACCTACTACTTTGAGATATCATCAACTACATGGATGGCTCTAGAGTGTTTTCATAAAAATTGACTAAGTCTCTTTAGAATTTTGCATAGGCCTCAGATACCAAAAGAATGATATATGGATCTAGGTAGAGATGAAGAATTAGTTAAGTCCTTTAAATAAGAATGAAATGTCCATGTGGATCTAAGAAAAGATGAAGAATAAGATAAATGTTGAAAGCTTTTTAAATAGCATCTATAACACCTGGATTCATGAAAATTTGTAATGTGGAAGAAGAAATGATCTGGGGTCAACATAAAACATCTACAGACAAAGGATAAAAGGCTCAGTCAAAAAATTAAGCTATTTGAAAGCCAACAACTAAGTTATTTAAATTCAAATGTATAGACTCTTATGAAATGAAAACAAAAGGATGTATAAATTTTATGATGTAAAAAACCATTTAAAATAAAATTAAAGCCAAACTTTGTTAAATTGAAATCAAATTTTGTCCATTTGTTATGAAATTAACTAAGTCTAAGAAGTGGAACCATATAAAAAACTTATTAAATTTAGATTAAATCAAAGTATAAATAGATTGAGCAAGAAAATAATCCATAAACTTATAAAAAGTTAGATAATGTGCATAAACCAAGGTGAAATAGTATGGAAGGTAGCTGAAACCTATGTTTCAAAACACAAGCAGTCAAGCAGACTAAGACATAGTATACTTATGTTAATTTAGATATTAAATGAGGGCATTTCTAAATGAAATCTTAGATTGAATTCAATAAATACAAAGACATTAAACTAAATCTATTTAGTCACTTATAACTTAATCATCTAGTAAATTTCCAAGAAGATTTATTTCAACCAACAACCACAATGAACTCTTAAAAGATATAAGATCAGACTCCATATCAAAAAGAGGGTCCCCATTTTTAGATTGAAAATGGGGTATGTTATGCAAGCAACAATATTTTATAAGAGATATAAAACATGGATCATAAATCTAACCACATCATAACATAAATTAATGTGAAAGAACACCGTGTCATATTCATAAATATTGATAAAATTTACCACAAATATTATCCATGACATTTGAAACATCTCTATGAAGCTAAATTCTTATGGCAACCAGAGTTTCATCAATCTTCACAAAACTTATACAAAGACTTCTTTCTCTATCTCCTCAACTAAAAATGTAGGTGTATTTGGAAAGGAAAAATGATTGTGAGGGATCCCATGCTTAGGATACTCAAGGAAAGGTTTGGATGTCTGAATGGGAATAACATCTATAGGGAAAAAATGAGGTGCAACCTACATATAAGAAGGAGCCTTATTACATGTGTGACCTATAGAAATAGAAATGACTGATGCCGATATCAACTATGGGAAGTCATAAAGGTGCTGCTAGAGAACTTGACAATAATTAGTATGATGTGTACAACATTGTCACCAAAGATAGTATACCTTCCCATATTTAGGGATATACTCTAGTAATAACTTAGGAGGAGGTATGGCTTTATCTTTAGGCTGAGTAGTGACTAGGTGCAATGTGTTAATATATTGCCTAAGATTGTAGTAATGAGTGGAGTGGTGATTTTATATCTCATGAAAACAATAAATACATTTGTTAGTAGGCTTTAGGAGCCTACAAGATAAATATATAGAAAGAGAAGCTAGGGGGGATGATATAACTAGCAATCTTTGGTCCAATGATTGGTAAATTTGTGGATATCACAATAAGTTTGATTTTCCCATTCAATGGGAATGGGAGCAAGCTATAGTAAAGGAAGAAGGCCATTACCAAGGAAAGGAAAGGCTAGAATAGAAACTAGACTAGGATCATCTGAAGGTAAGGTTGGAGAAAAAATTAGACTAGGCTTATTTGAAGGTGAGGTTGGCCATGTAGAAAGATTAATAACAATAGCTAGCATCTCTATAAGAATTAAACTATAAGGGTCCTAGTATTTGGAAAAGCGATAAGGGTCTATCATGTCATGATTCATGAGCATACTCTTGAGGGTCTCTGTTGTGACTGGACATGTACCATGTGAGTGTTCCATCTCTATCTTATGACAAATAGTAATAATACTAAAATTAAGTACTATAAAGGAAGGAATGTTAATAGATGAATGAAAATACTAAAATAAATAAGATCAATATTGAAAAACTTCCACACTTGTAGATTTGATGAATATAGCTAAAAATGGGTTGTATAAATCATAGCCATCATCATAGTTATGTGTATATAAGTTGATGGTACATGTAATAATGATTTTGTCATTAGAGGATACGTGATGGATAAATTGTCTAGTCTTTCTTAAGACAACATATATATCATTTGTAGGTGGTTGATGGGATTAAAGTTGAAAATAAGGAGGAAGTTGGGTGATGATATGAGGGGATAGATTAAAAGTTTTGATCTGGAGGCTTATATCATCTAGCTCATCATCATCATAATTGAAGAGGTTAGGTGGAATGTTCCCAATTAATTTGGGGTGACCATTATAACCTCAAGTGGAATTGACTAGATAGTTAAAGAGTTGGGATTCCACAAATGGAATACTAGGTAAATGTTCAAGGTTAGGAATTTTAAAGACACCACTTTCTTGAAATTATTCAAAAATCCAAGGTTTCGTTTCTCCTTTTAATATTATAAATAGATGCATTATGGGGGAATTTTATGCATTGGCATGTGGATAAGATGACTGATCTCATAGGATGAGTCTAAGATCGACCAAGTATGATGTTGTAAGAAAGAGGTATAATTAAACTTGTGTTGATAGGGTGTAGTTGGTTTAGGTTGATTACAAATAGGTTGGGTTACTTGAGGTGATGTGATGGTTGGTTGAAGTTTTTCTTATGATTAGGTAGAAGAAATACTATTGGAGGGTTGGGGTATGTTGTCTTTTTATGAGGATGTTTGGGGAATATTATAAATGGTATGAGAGCTATAATAAATTTGTATTTTTGAGAGTGGTGCTTGAATGGTTATAATTTCCTCTTACCCCAATTCCATTAGATAGGTTGGGGAAGTGTCTTAAATGATGAAAAATAGTTGAAAGGTGTGATTCATAGGTGTTAGATTTGATTCAATGAAAGCAACTAATCATTTCATTTTAATAATATTAACCATGTTTTCATAATTTTTAGTTAGGTTTATAAGACTTTTTACATTGTTTATAGAAGAAGTAGGTTTTTCGATGTTATCTTGGTGGTTGGGAAGAGGATATTTGTAGATAGCAAGATGAACATTAGCTTGGTTTAAATCTTGGTTTTTATTTTGAATTTCATGGGCTATAAAATATATGTCATATGCTTGTTTATGCTTTCAAATAAGGGTTCATGATCAAAGTTTGGACCAAGAAGAAAATCCATAGGAAGATGTGTAATTATATATAAGTCTCATGAGAGTGGCCCCAACTTGAATGAAACCAACAAAATTTATTTGAATCATACCATGATTTCATAGGATGAGTGGGGACAATATCTCATGGTAAAGGTCTTGGAAGACATTTTTAAATCTCTATTAAGGATAATGGTTTATGCACATAAGAGATTTTGGGTTAAGAAAATATAGGAGTAGGAGTGTTGTTTTTAAAGGGAGTATGCCCATAACATTGTTTGGATTAATTGCTTTAATGTTATGAATAGTGTCATAAGTGTCAACAACATCATCATTATTTACATGATGTTTTTTTTAATGATCATACGAGTGCATTTTTTATGTTGGGATAGTTCAAATTGATGTATGAGGAAGTCTTGTCATTTAGTTTGGTCAAGGGCTTCTTATAAGGTTCTTGGGGAGAGAGTCCTAACCCAATATTTTAATTTGGGATATAGAGCATTAGTGAATAGTTGGAAGAGGTTGTCATCTACCGTATTATACTCACATTTATTAGACAAGTTATTCCATCATTTGATGAAGGCTTGTTCTATTTTAGTTTTAAGTTATTTATAATTTATAAAGTGGACTAAGTTGTTCTTGGGAAGATCACTAGTTTGAAATTATTGGACTAGTGAGTTAACCAAGTATTCAAGGATAGTGATAAAATGGGGTTTTAATTGATTATATAAATATAAAGCATCTCCTAAGAGTGTTTTAGCTAATAGGTTAGTAGCAACAAAGGTGTTAAGTTTGACCTAATATTTATAAAGGTTACCAAATGTTTTTAAATGTAACATGGGATCGATGGATGAATTATAAGTGATGGTGGGTGTGATACCTCCTATATCAATACTAGTAATTTGGGGTACTAGAGGTTTGTTTTTTAGATGTTTTATTATTTTATTGATGAGTTGTGGTTGTGGGATAAGGTTACCATGGGAATGCCTATGGGGGGATTTGCGGGGTGGAGGGAAATTCAAAATTTTCACTCCCCATGAAACATGTGTGAGGTTGGTTTTGAAGATGAATGAGATGGTTTTGCATATACTTATTCTAATTTTTTTTATTGCTTTGGAAGGTATGCATTTTATTAAGTGTTTTTAATAGGATTTGGTTTATTTGGTCAACATTTTGACTAGTATGGACAGCATGTGATGCATTAGTGTTAGTATTAATAACTTGATTTGCACTATGAGTAGTAGCATACTTTACACTAGTGGCATGAGTAACATTGTTAGTAAAAGAAGAGCTAATAGAATGAGAATCATTGGCATCAAAATATGCACTAGTAAGGGATGGGTTTTTTGAATATTCCCACTAGAAGTTAAACCTACCGTGTTAGTATAAATAATTGGCATGGAGGTTGAAGAAGTCATAGAAGAAGATGTCATGGTGTGTGAAAGAGACATCATAAAAGGAAAATGTTGAGATGCAAAAAAGTGGTTCCCCCAAATCCATGAGAAAATTTAGGGGAGGATGAAGGAGGTTGTTTTTTTTGAGTACCTATCATGAGATTATAAATGGTTAAAGGGTCTTTTCCTCTATGTTGAGGGAATTTATTGATGAAAAGATAATTTTGGTTGGGTAATCTAAATCATGCTCATCTTCTAGTGAGAACAAAGGGTTGAATATTAAGGATGAATGAGGAAGAGTCATAGTTGGTAGTGTGAATGGAAACATGGACATTGATTTCATCCATGGTGGGTTCCACAACCTATGTCTTGGGAAACCTATTAGGGTTGGTAAAACTCATCATGTTTATTTGAATTAATTCTATATTATCTTCAAATTGGAAATGCAAGATGAAAGAAAGAGGCTAAAAACGTGATGAAAAGAAGGATCAAATAGTAATATACATATTTGAACTAATAAATAATGTCATGTAAGATAAGGAAAAAAATATATATATAAAGGACACAATCATATAGGATTATTGTGTAATACAAATGGATAAACTAAATAGGCTAAATAGATACACTATCTTATAGGGAGATTATGTACTTAAGGTAATCCAAACTAACAATATGTAAGAGACTATGTTGATAAGAATGACTATGTTTTGAAAATATGGAATTTTTTTACAAGATAATGGCTAAACAAATATAATGAAGCACACAAGCAATTAAATCAATGTGTTTGATCTAATTGTAGCACACAACATAAACTGTTCACTAATGTTGGCTAGTATAATTTTTGTAATAAAAATACAATAATCAAAGAGTAAGCAATAAAATTTGAATGTGAATGTTAAGCTAATTGATCATTCCTGAATGTTGTTAAGTTATAATACATTTTGGAATTAATGTGATAGGGAGTTGGTTGTAATAAGGAAATATAAAGTGATCTATGGATAGTTTCAGGTAGTTTAAGATAAAAGGGATATGTATTGGTGATGGTATTGGATTAGTATTGGGGACTACCTCCTTAATTCACAATATCATATTGATAAGGGTGTCAAGTGATTTGCCAATATATACCACCAACCATGCGTTTATACTTGGCAAAAAAACCAAGTCTGCTTCCCTATTGGTGATGAAATCTAAATAGGTAAACCTTGGGAAGAAACATTTTAATGATTTTTAGGGTTAAGTGATTTGGAAGTGTGTTTAAAAGATAAAATAGTGTGACTAAATTGGTAAATTAAAAACCTCCTATTTAGTCTATGTTTTTTACTCTAATCAAACAAATAATTGAAATGAAAAGTGAATTAATTACTCACAAAATAGGTTAATTCATTTATTTTTGAAGAGTACAAAGTTAGTTCAGGTGAAAATCTATGAAAAAATTATAGAATAGAGTCAATATGGTCTCTATTATTTTTGGAAGTAATATCCATAAGCACATAGTTAAATAGGTTGAATGAGTTTTCTAGAGAGAAAGCAAGCTATAGAACTATGTCAAGCTAGTTGACCTAGTTCGTTGTAGGGTTGTAGTTTTATAGACTAAAAATAATGAAAAATAGGACTATAAATGAAAATATAAATGACAAGGAAGGTAATAATAAACCTTGATAATTTTTAATATGCTTAATTTTCAAATTTTATGTTGTGTTGTTCAAATACTAATTTTTATATTCTGCTAACAGTGTCGACTAGGTCAACGAATTTTACAAAACCTGTATGTTTAAAATAAGTTATGAACTAAATCAAGTGGGTCAATTAAGCCTATAAATATGTTGTTGAAAAATAAAACTTATTCAAGATAATCTATCTGATCATCTATATTTGTATAAGACCTATAAAAAAAAACAAAGTCATTTTGGAGTGACTTTGTGTTAAACCTATGCACAAATTATTAGACTATATTGACATGTTCAATACAATACTAACAAAATAAAATATATAATATGATAATAAAATGAATACATGAAATAAAACCCACAAGGGTTAGATTCGTATCTATTTTACCAGAATATATATAAGGGAAAATGTAGCTAACCTATAAATCAATCCTATCTTAGAGAAGATAAATCACACTTACACTTATGCTTATTAATACATTTAGAAAATCGGGGTCATGATGAAGATGTAACTTCTAGACCTAACCAAGGGGTCCTTACCACAATAATATCACTAGAGAGGGTTCAAAAACCTCTAGTCTATCAACATAATATGATAACCCTATCTAGGTCCTATGTTTCCTATATTCACAAAGTAAATACAAAGTAAAATAAAACCTAACCTAGTGCTCACCAAAGCTTATGGCACAAAATGAAGGTAACAAACATAAAATTAAAAATTCATAGAATATCTATACTTAAGCTAATATATAGTAAATCCTAATGCATAAAGAGATAAGCATATAAGATAACAAATACAAATATATCTACTTTAACAAAGGAGGAACAAAGTTAGGAATACTTACCTTTGAAGATGAACCCGCTGAGCCTCAATCTTTCCCTTGTCCAAGATGCTTCAAAAGAGGTTGTTGTGATATGTAAGGATACAAAATATATGTCATCTCAAGGCTACATGACTTATTTATGTATCTAAAAGACTTTTCCATAAGACAATATATGTATCTCCAAATGTAGTATCGAAACGATAAGAAACATTCCTCAAGTAGAATGGTGTATAATTAGATGCACAATATATGATTATTCTTCTTGTCTTCTCTCTATAAATGGTAGAAAAAATGTGTATATATAATTAAATTTAACCCTAAACCCTTTAAAAAGTTTAGAGGATAGTCTAGGCCCTAAGTTACCCTATATTTTTAATTGATATAATAAAATTAGGTCTTATACTAGGTTGGCCAAGGCTGACAGAGTCTTGTAACATGCAAATATAATTTAAGTACAAGGTTGACCTATGTTGACATTGTTTGGTAAATGTCAAAAAGAATTTTTGGCTTAGATAGGGGCTATTTAAGGTGGTGAATTTTTTGTAAGAGTGTGTAAGGGAGGAGACAAAGCTTAGGTAAGTGTATATGAGAAGATTTATGTATATTTCAAGTGGTAGTATAGGGGACAATAATATTTTGAAACATTAATAATCTACCCACCCCTTTCTTGGTGCACCCTTTAAGGTGTGTACTTAGAAAAATTGAGACTCGATAGTTTATTGCAAGAGAGAAAGAATAAATAATTGATAAATTTTTAAAATATTATGTATAAATACCTTCAACCATGCCGAACATAGGAGGAATTTGATACGTTACTATTAGGACATCCATGGGAGGATCAAACAACCTTTCACCATGCCCAACATAGGAGAACTTTAATACGCTACCAAATTGAAGATGCTACTCACAAACCATCATCACTTAGTGTCATAATATCATAAATATATTTAAATAAAAAATTGAAACATCCAAGTTAAGTGAGGAAGAACACAACCTCTCCACCACCCTCAACTAGGTAAAGAACTACATGGTGATAAATACACACCCATGGTAAAACAATAAGATAGGTAGAATAAACCAAGTAGTCTTATTATCCTTTAAGTAAGAAATAAAGTAATAAAATAGAATCATTTCATCCAAACTAAGGAAGCACAATCTCTTCATGTCCCTCAAGTAGGAAAGCACTACATGGCAACCAATTATCAACCATGAGAAAATAAAAAAATAGGTTGAATAAACCAAATGGACTTATTCTCTTGAAAACAAGAAGATCAAATATATAATATAATCATTTAATTATAAATGAATATAAAATTTTATAATTAATTCCACCTATCAACATTTATACCCTAGGAACTATCCTCCATCTATCTAAACTTGGCTCTCCTAACTAGTTGATCCTATCCTCTACTTCTCCTTCTCTTATTCTAAGTCTAACTTCTTTCTCAATTGGAAAAAAGTCTTAAACTAAGGAGGATTAAATTTTATATAAATACATCTTAGAATTAGCCAACCACTAGTCACTTACAAACCTATGTCTCATTAAGGGATGTTATTTTCCATGTTCATATATGGTGCATAGTAGTTTTGCATGCTCCTGTGGTTACTTACAAGACTCCCTTCCCTCATTTCCCACTTGATCCTATTACTAAGGCCATCAAAGGAAGATATGTTAATTAGACACTATACATTATAGATGTTGGTTTCAAGATCATTAGGATAGGAAATAACAAGTTCCACTAATTAGGATTAATGGTTGGCCTCCAATCAAACACTACATCTACTAGGTGGCAGACTAGAGAACCAAATACTTAGCATGGGTTTAGGATGGTTTAAAACTAATTAGTTATATAAACATGCTTAGAATAGTCTATTTCCTTAATTTTCCATTTTCTTATGCTTACACACTCGATGCACACATCAAATTCATCTAACCTAATAGCTGAAACTACAAAATTTAATCAAACAAGGCAATTTCAATCAATTAATCATAGCCAATCATGCATGGAATATCAACATACATGAGGATAATTTTAAATGGTTAAATTCATAAGTAGCTTCCATTTTATAAGTTTATAATTAATGATTAAACATGATTTAAGTCAATATATCTCATATACATACTCAAATTTCATAAATAAACATTTCATAAAGAAATGTAAGCATCATTTTTTCATAAGTAAGCAATCAAAACATGATTGATAATAGGTTTTTCTCATGGTTCCAAACACATGAGAACCTTCATAAAATCCTTAAACACCTCATCTAGACATGAATTAACCATATAAATTAATAAATAGACATATAAGTCATGATTTCATAGTCATCTTTCCAAAGATGAGCATTATACAAAATAGGGACTTACATTTCTTATGGTTGAGGTTCTTGGCAGAAGATTCAAAGCTTTGAAATATTTTTCTAAAATTAATGGTATCCAAGATACCTTATTAGGAACCACCCATAATCATTAGAAATTTATAAATGACACTAATATTGGAGGTTTTTCAATGATGTCTTCAAATTGAACAAGGATGTTGATGAGGTGTCATATGTAATAGAATGATAATGACAAAAGTGTGCTTCAATGTGATTCAGTGTTCTTGCATGGTTCTTTGGTGGTTGACTTAGTGAGGAAATTTATGGATGATATTGATGATATAGACATGTTGTAGAGACCCTATGGGGTTTTATGAGTTCTTGGAGTGCTTGTGGAAGTGTAAGGAATTCATCAAAGTAGTCATATAAAGGTTTAGGTTCAATTAGTCATCTTGATAGATAACGCTGAGTGAGCAGATTGATAATGTTAGAATTCACACATGTGAAGGTTTTAAGATCAAATTGATATATATATATATATATATATATATATATATATATATATATATATGGATTCCCCTATGAGAGGAGATAATGTGGTCCAAGTCTCAAGTCATGAGGATATGCGTGGAATAATTTATTAAGGTGAAAATTTGGCTTCTTAGACAAAGTTCACTAAGTTCCCATACTTAGCCAATTTTGTGATATTGAATATCTATGGTGAGCATTTAATTAGATGATAAAGATATATGGTGAGAGATTAATCTAACTAGATAAGGATATAAAATTGAGCATTAAAATTTTTAGATAGTGATCAATAGACAGAGAAAATTTAATAAGTCAAAGATCCTGAGAATGAATATGATGAAGATATGTGTCACAATCATGGAGATCTAGCAAGTAGATCAATGATGTGTGTTTGATAAAACATATCAAAGATTGAAGAAGCATGTTAAACGATACAAAAAAAGATAAATTTTTTGTATTGATTAAATAAGTCAATAGAATTATTATAAGGTACATAGGGTTTCCAAGTGGTGAAAGATCATTGAAGACTAACTGTAGGGTGCACAAAAGGCATGCGGAGCTACCAAGTGGCATGATCTTGGAAGAAAAGATTAAAGATAAATAAAAATTAAAGAGATATATGGATAATATTTTATCAATATTTTAGGGATCATGAGATAAATACAAGTGTCAAATGATTTTGCATTAACCAATGACCGTTGGTATTTGAATTTAACAAAGAAAAAAATAATATGTAGTATTTTATGAATATATTTTGATATAGAATGAATTTATTGTTAGTGTTAAAATAAAATTTGAAAAGGAATTAAAATCACATAAAGAAAATTTTATTATAATATTTTAATATTTGTATAGTTAAATATATTGATCTCCAAAGTTGACTGTGTGTTTAACCATGTTTTATAAGTAACTTGAGAAGGGCAATTAAAGATTTCTTAATGGTATTTTGATGTTTAAATATTATATAACTATTGAAGAGTGTTATATAATATATGAGTACCATATGTGTGGATTATAGAGGTTTTACCAATCCATATTCATTATGAATAAAGGCTTAGAAGTTGATTGTGTTTGTTAAATACACTGGTAGTTTGAGTGACCATCTTGTAGAGGTAAGTTGAAGGTGTTTCAAGCAATGTTGAGGAAAAATTGAATATGAAGATTTCAAGGAAGTATAAAAGGTTCATAATAAGTTATTACAGATATTATTTTTCCCATATTAAATTATGGAGAGTCAAAATAACTTGAATATATTTTGACTATATATGACCAGTCTAAGTGGTCATTTTTAGAGAGTTAATTTGAGTGATTAAAACCTATGTTAGAATGTCTAAGGAACATGGAGGTGTTGCATAGGTATTAAAGGTTTAAAAAATGTTATATAATAATATTTATATGAAAAAAATTTGAGTTATTGCTTCAAATGTTTGAGACTATGTTTTTTGTGTATAAAAGCCTGAAGAGCAAGGAGACCTAATTGGTAGGTTAAAGTATTGAGTTGGTATTCTATGTGGCATGGACCAATGAGGGAGTGAGAAAAGGTATATTATAGATAGGTTTGATATGTTATAAGCATTGGTGTAAGTTTAAGGTGGTCTAAGAGGTTGCAAGAGTAACATGTGGATGTGAAGGCCTAATTATTTTGGGTCTTATTAAGGCCTAATGGAGGATTTGAGTCTTAAGGACTATGACCAACCTATGGAGTGGAGTTTTTCACCCATATAACATGTGTGGAGACATATTTCAATTTTGAGACAAGTATGTTAAGCATCTTGTTCAACCAAGATGGGTTAGACCAAGAAATTGGTATAAGTACAAGGGATATTTGGGTTATTTTAGAGGTTGAGCAAGTGTGTAGATGAGAAAAATATTTGTGGAGGCTATGAGAGCCATGTTGATGTCTTAAAAGTTATATCATAGTGTGGATTAAATTTATTACTTTATATTCATAATTATAATGTTAAATTTGAAGGTATGATGCTAAGTTAAGGAGAGAAATTTTAAAAGAGAAGGTACATGTCATTTAGGACATGTTGACACTAGGATTCGCACTCTTGAGAAGATGCTCAAATCTCCTCATCCAAGAAACAAAATGGAATCATCTCTCTTGTTTTGGGTGATAATTTCATTAAGATGAATCTCTATATTAGGTGTTACCTCCCCTTGATGCACCTTTAAAGCTCTCTCTAATATATCAATTGTGTATGAAAAGAGTTTAGGAAAATAACTAAGAAAACAAGCAATGATACACCAATATTTGATATCCTCCTAATTGACTGAAAACACTAATTTAAAGACAAAACAAGGTGTTTTCTTACACAAGACTCACAACTCAAGAACCATTGATACATCAATATTTCATATGCTATATTTGATAAGGTATATGATTCTTAAGAAGGAAATGAATGATCCAAAGAAATATACAATCACAAATCACTTCTAAGATATCTCTACACTTAGAAAATAATACTTGCAAAGACCTAAAACAATCTCCTTTTTACAAATTGGTAGACCATCAAGAGTACAATCTAGAAAAGACAATCTTTCACTAGACTAGACCAACAATTATTCAATCATTACTCAATATTACAACTATGAAAGGTAATCAAACTTGTATATCTCTTCAAGAGTTATTCAAGTAAAAATATAGATAGGGTTTCCCAAATAACTATTAGAGGCTCTAAATGAGCCAAGAAAATTCATATTTATAGCTTTGAGATGTGGAGCAATCAAAGGAATTTTAAAGGTCACTTAGACATTGTCATCTTGAAAGAATTAGTTACATTTGCATGGGAGAGAAGTGGGTGAGCTATGCCATGTCACCAAATGGATCGATTGCAATGAGTTATAACTAAACCAAAATCATTAGTTACATTGTTTACAACTGAAAAAAAGTCTCAATTACATTTGAAACAAATCCTAAGTTACATTTTGCCATTTATTATCTCTTTTTTTGCCTTTAGGTTCCCACTAAGTTTTTCTTTTAAACTCAAACGACTAGTTTTTGTAGGCTAAAATTGATGTTTTTTGGGATGTTACTCCTCAATAATTTTCTTTAGACACTTTTCCTATGGTCATTTTTGTTTTCCCTTTCACTTCCTTTGTATTGAACAAGTTTTTTGAAAGAATTCCTCAAATAATCTTTTTGAAAGAATTCTTTCAAACTTTTTGTTTGGCCCTTTTGGTTATTTAAAATGACCCTTTAGCTAAGTGAAAAAGGAATTTTTTGAAATGAACATACCCTTTGGATTCTTGCAAGTGACCCTTCGAAAGAGTTGAAAGCATGCTTCAAATTTTGGAAATGATCTTTCAAAAGGAAAAATACCCTTCAAATTTTTTGAAAGGGTCCACCTTCCCGTGAAACAATATTTAAAACTTTTTGGAAACATCCCTTCAAGAAAGTTGAAATGCCCTTCAAACTTTCTAAAAAGTAACTTTCAGCCTTCTTGCAAATGACCCTTTGGAAAAACTAGAATGCCCTTTGGGAAAGTTTAAAGTGTCCTTTAGATTGAAAAAAAAGTCCTTCAAAAAAGTTGAAACATACCCTTCAAAAAATTTGAAGTGCCTTTTAGAAAAGTTATCTCAGACAAAATGTCTAACATAATTCATTTAGAAAAGTTTTCACATACCCTTCAGAAAAGTTACGTGGACAATTTGTCTGAAAGAATTTGGCAAAGGCTTAAAATAAAAACCCAAAAGAATTCGATAGAGGCTTAGCAAAGACCAAAAATGAATTTTCCAAAAAGGAATAAAATTGTACATTTATTTTGGGCTTTGTCAAAGAAAAATTCTTCTTTCAAATAAAAGCTAAGTATTGGACCTAGCCAAAGTTACAAACTTATACAATTTTTTCAAATAGGGGTGGCCAATTTTGGCTTGAAGGGTCAACAAATTGGTGACTCATAGGGGTAGTATGCCTACTATACTAACCAAACAAGTAGCCTAAATATTCCATTGGGCATGGAGTCAATATATACTTTAAGGTGACTAACGAGGTTATGCCACAACCAAAAATAAAACAAACACATGAAAAAAATAAAAGACAAACGGACACAAGACACACATGTGCTCAAGAAACTTAGGAAAAACAAAAGACAACACAACTAAAAGAAAACTAATATGTACATCTAACTTGATACATTTTCCCCCCTTCTAGATCAAAGGGGAAACTCTTTAGGTCTCCTTCATGGCAAGAAAACTCATGGTGGTAACCAAGTAATTTATTGGAGTGAAAACTTGGTGACTTAACCTTTTTGTTTTCCATATTGATTGGCATGTATTCTAATGCATCAGGTTCAAGCATATCTTCCACATATATGTATTCATATTTCTCTTTGAGGTATGTTTCATGCTGGTCCTTCATGTTGTTATAGTCCATCAAGGCATCAATGGCTACAATATCATCATTAGAGGGCTCATTTGACTCATGGATCTCTTGGTATGTATCATGAACCAACTCATTATTTTATATCTCTTTGAGAATATTTTCAAACTAATCTCTTAGTTCTTCATGGCTCTCTTAGGGAAGGGTGGATGGTGTGATGTTTGGGTTGAGGCAAAATCTTTCTAACTTATTCCAAAAATCACCATTTTTTTGCTTAAGAACTCCTTCCTCAATGCTTCTATCAAACCAATGTGATCCCTCTCCTTATTATTCACAAATAAGAGTATTTATCTACTCAAAAACATGCTCTTGAACCTCATTCAACTCAAGTCCCATGGCCTAGTCATTATCTTCATCAAAACAACAAGAAGGTTAATCAAACAAAGTGAAAGAGAGCTCACCATGCTTACATTCTCCATCCAACATTGACAAGTGAAGTTTGTCGATCTCATCTTAATATTGATAGAATATTTACATGTATGTGTGACTTATATATTCTCCTTGAATCATGTCACTTTCAAGAGTCACTTCTTCAACCTTATTCTCATGAAAATCTCCTAGAACAACCACCTTATGAAATATGATTTGAATGCATTGTTCATCTTTGATAATACTTTCCACCTCATGTTCATGATGATGATCACCACGATGATGCTCATGGGGAGTACCTATATTTATTTCATCTTCTTTATCACTCATAATAGCCTCTTGATCAGCCAAAAAATGCATTTTTTCTTGCTCACTTGCCTCCCTCAAAATAGGTTCCTCTTTAGAAGGGAATGAGGTGAAGGGTGAATGGATAGGTTCATGAGTTTGAAATGTAGGAGTTGGAGTATGGAGGGTAATGTAAGGTGAAGGAAGTGAAAATGGAGTGTGGGATGAAGGAAAGGACTTAGGAATGGACTTTGAAAAGAGGTAAGTGCTGGTGAGCTCAAAATCAGATTGGGAATGAGAACTGGGGTGTTCTTTGAGAAGCTCATGAGGAAGAGGAAGTAAACCTTGGGTTAAAATCAATTGATTCTCTTCCTTCCACTTGAACAACACTTCATCCACATTATATGTATTTTGATACCTCTCTTGAAGGGGTGTAGATGGGGTGTGTTTAGACATGGGATATTCTATTGGGTCTAAACCTTCCATTACACCTTGACTAAGAAACCTCATTCTTGACTCCACTTATTCAATATGCTTGGATAGATTCTCTTGGAAGATTATTTCTTGAATATCATATACATCATCATGATGAGGAGGAGTATGAGAGGTTTGACATGGAAAAAAAGAGGTTTCTTGAGGAAGGGTGGGAGGGACTTGAGGAGGCCTAGCTTAATTTTCCACTTCACACTCTTGAACAATACTCTTCTCTTATTTCTTACCCCATGATTCCACTATTTCATTCCAACTCATGATCTTAGGATTGGAAATATCTTCTTGAGGATAGGCAAAAAATTCATCTGTCTCAAGTTTTTTAGTTGGTTCATGATATAAATTTATCCAACTTGGGATCTTGACATCATGTTGAAGGACTTGAGGAGGTTGAAGGAGACTAGGAAGAGTTTGCACATGTATAGGAAGAGTTGCTTGAGGATGGATGTGTTGTTTTCCAAAGGAAATATAATGACTTATTTCAAAGGAGGGATCACAATCTAAGGAATTAAAATATTTAGTTTCCATATAAGGTTGTTCTAATGTCTATTAGTGTTGGATTACTAGGTGCAAAGGATTAACAACAAGAGTAGTTAATGTATTTGATGGGTTAGAAGGTTGGCTCAATTTTTTTTGGTGAGCAAGTGATATTTGATAGAAATGATTTGATATATAAGAGGAGGGTTTATTTTTAATAGGAGAAGGATACTTTGGGATGGAAAAAGGCATACAAGGTTGATTACCTTGAATGGATTGACTCCTCCATCTTACTAGTTTCTCCTTCATAGATTGCATGGCTTGAGCTTGCCTATAAAAGCACTCCTTGTACATAAGCTCTTGTTGATAATTATTATGCTCATTCAACCTATCTATCTCCTGCATTTTCTTCTCAAACTCCAACATTATCTCCCTAGCACTCTTGGATTGAATAGGAGAAGGGAAATCATGAGAGCTGCTTGAGGTGATTCCATGAACAACATGAGCTTGATCAAAACAATATGAAGGAACACCAGGTCCATACTACTCAATGATGGAATTATACATACCAAATATGATTTATTGATGTACTAGGGCTACTTAGCCAATTGATTCAACTCAGAGTCACCATTGGTGTTGATTGAAATACCTCTAAAAGGCCGATTGATTGAAGAACACACCAAGAATTCTTTAACTCCTTGGATAAATTGTCCCACCAAGTGTGATAAAAACTATTTACAATATGATTTACACCCTTGAGAAGATGCTTAGCTCTCCTCATCTAAGTGGAAAAATGGAATCATCTCTCTTGCTGTGGGTTATAATTTCATTGAGATGAATCTCTAGATAAGTAGCTAGCTCCCCTTGATGCACCTTTAAATCTCTCTCTAATATATAAATTGTGTATGAAAAGAGTTTAGGAAAATAACTAAGAAAAAAATTTATGATGAACTAATATTTTATATCCTCCCAATTTATTGAAACCACTACTTTAAAGACAAAACAAGGTGTTTTCTTGCACAGGACTCACAACTTAGGAACCATTGCTACATCAATATTTCATATGCTAGATTTAATAAGGTATATAATTATTAAGAAGGAAATGAATGATCCAAATAAATATACAATCATGAATCACTTATAAGATATCTCTACACTTATAAAAGAATACTAGTAAAGACCTGTAATAATCTCCTTTCTATAAATTGGTAGACCATCAAGAGTACAAGCTAGAAAAGACAATCTTTCACTAGACTAAACCAAAAATGATTCAATCATTACTCAATATTACAACATTTGAGAGGTAGTCACACTTGTATATCTCTTCAAGAGTTCTTCAAGTACAAATATAGCTAGGGTTTTCTAATAACTAGTAGAGGCTCTAAATGAGCCAAGAGAATGCATATTTATATTTTTGAGAGGTGGAGAAATCAAAGGAATTCCAAAGGTCAATTGGACATGTGTCATCTTGAAATAATCAGTTACATTTACATGGGAGAGAAGTGAGTGAGATATTCCATGTCACTAAATAGATCAATTACAATGAGTTACAACTAAACCAAAATAATTAGTTACATTTGTTAGAACTAAAACAAAGCCTCAGTTACATTTTGCCATTTGTTATCTCTTTTTTGCCTTAAGGTTCCTATTGAGTTTTTATTTTAAACTCTAATGGATAGTTTTCATAGTCTAAAATTGATGTTTTATAGGCCATCACTCCTCAAGCATTTTCTTCAAACATTTTTCCCACGATCATTTTTTGTTTGCCATTATGCTTCCTTTGTATCGAACAAGTTTTTTGAAAGAATTCCTCAATTTTTTTTTTTGAACTTTCCATTTGGCCCTTTTGGTTCTTTAAAATGACCCTTTGACAAAGTGAACAAGGCCCTTTTTGAAATGAACATACCCTTCAGCTTCTTACAAGTGACCCTTTAGAAGAGTTGAAAGTATCATTTAGATTTTTGAAATGATCTTCCAAAAATAAAAATACCCTTTAGATTTTTTGAAATGGTCCACCTTCCCATGAAATAATCTTTCAAACTTTTTGAAAATGTCCCTTTAAGAAAGTTGAAATTCCCTTTATAATTTTTGAAAAGTACCTTCTGGGCTTCTTACAAATGACCCTTCAAAAAAAATTAGAATGCCCTTTGGGAAAGTTGAAAGTGTCCTTTAGCTTGAAAAAAAAGTCCTTTGAAAAAGTTGAAACATACCCTTAAAAAAAGTTGAGGTACCTTTCAAAAAACTTGTCTCGGACAAAATGTCTGAAATAATTCCTTCGAAAAAGTTGTCACATACCCTTTGGAAAATTGCACAGATAATTTGTTTGAAAGAATTTGGCAAAGGCTTAAAATAAAAACCTAAAAGAATTTGATAAAGGATTAGCAAAGACCAAAAATGAACTTTCCAAAAAGGAATAGAATTGTACATTTGTTGTGGGATTTGTCAAATAAAATTTCTTCTTTCAAAGAAACTCTAAGTATTGGACTTGGCCAAAGCTACAGACTTAGATGATTTTTTCAAATAGGGGTGGCCAATTTTGGCTTAAAGGGCCAAAATTTGGTCAAGAAGACCATTAGAGAGAAAAGAGGTTCAATCATGTTTATCTGATCAAGTTGATGTATGAGGACACACATGTCATTAGACCTAATGATCCTAAAAGAGGTAAATTGAGTAAGTAAGCCCTAGAGTCTATTTGAGAAATATTAAAGAGTGAATAAGAGTGCAAGCAAGAGAAGTCCATCATCATGTGTAGAAGACATTAGATTAGAGGTGGTGATCAAATCAAGGTATCTAAGTGGGTACTTGGTTACCTAGGGGGTTGATTCCTCCTTGTGGGATGGGTGTCTCACTAAATTAAGTGATGGGTGTTCTTTGATTAGTTGGTGTTGCTCTAAATGTTGGATCTTGTTATTTTAGGAATGTAGTCCATATTGCAGGGTTTAGTGGGTTTTATCCCCCAAGAGGGTTTCTCATGTATATCATGTGTTTTGTGTTTGATCTTTCCATGTTCATTGCAATGGTTAATTTGTATGCATCATGATTATATATGTTGAATGTTTAAGAATTGGGAATTTAATTAGTTTACCATACATCACTAATTCACCCCTAGTGATTGTACCTCTAAAAATCGGTATCAAAGCAAGACCTTCTATGTAAGTTTAACCACTTGAAGGTGATCCAAGGTATAATATGGGAAGTCATCAAATGCAAGGAGGATTTTCAAATAAGCATGCACCAATGTTCAATGGGTCTAATTATGATTTTTGGAGTGTGAGGATGAATACCTACATCATGTCAATAAGATTTGACATTTAGAAATCTATTATGGATAGATATTCAACCCCCTTAATCCCTATAACTAGTGAAATTAATAAGAAGCTATGTGAGAGCAATTCTAAGGCAATGAATTCCATCACTTGTGGTATTTTAGAGACTAAGTAAACTAAGGTAATACATTATAAATATACTAAAGAGATATGGGATAAATTTCATATCATTTATGAAGGGTATTAAAAGGTCAAGCTAGCCAAGTTGTAGACTCATCAAAGACAATTTGAGATTCTCAAGGTGAAGGAAGAGGATTCAATGACATCATTTCTATAAAGATTTGATGAGATTATGAACATCATTAGAGGTCTAGGAGAGGAGCTTGAATAAGATAATATTGTTCAAAAGTTATTAAGGTCTCTTTCCCTCAAATTTGATTCAAAGGTTTCTACCATAGAAGAGAGTCATGATCTCACAAAAATGAAGAATAACGAACTATATGGTACTCAAATAGCCTATGAGATGAGAGTCAATGATGATAAACCACCAAATAAGGAAGAAAAATTTAAGATAGAAATGAATCTACAAAATAAGAGAACTCAAGGTAAGGAATTCAAGTATGATGATATTAATGAATATGAACTAATTGAGTTATTTATAAGGAAATTTAAAATAGGTTTAGGCAAGTATGAGGGTAAACTACCCTTCAAATTCTTCAATTGTGGTGAGATGGGTCACTTTTCCAATAAGTGTCCTCATAAACATAAGGGAAATGATAATGAAGAATATGAAGAAGATCATGATAATTAAAAGAATAAATTCAAATTTGATAGGAGCCAAAATAGTTTCAAAAGGTATAATAGCCAAGAGAAGTTTTATAAATACAAGAGGAGTCTCTACATGAAGAATATTGAATCTCATCTAATGAGAATGATGGTAGTGATTCTAAAAATGATCATTAA
The DNA here is from genome assembly GCA_037957365.1 of Torreya grandis. NCBI lineage: Eukaryota > Viridiplantae > Streptophyta > Pinopsida > Cupressales > Taxaceae > Torreya > Torreya grandis. The sequence continues at coordinate 2,374,495 of JARHVA010001307.1, read as the reverse complement.
GATGATGGTCCTACTAAATATTAATCTCTCTTTATGGATGAAGAAGGTAGATACTCATATCAAGAAGAATCTACATGTTTTGGAGGTTGTTTATGTGATATAGATGATGAACAAGATATGGTAAACTTTGAGACTGAGTTTATGAATGCCCTTGAAGCTCTAAATATTGAGAAGAATAAAACAAAGAATTTGAAGTCTTGAATAAAGGACTATTAGGTGAAAGTTAGTGTGTTTGAGGCAAGAATAGATGAAGACTCCAAAGAGTATAAAAATTTAGTCAAGCTTCTTAATGATCAGTTAGAGACTGTGAATACAAACTTGAAGGCCAAATAAGTTGAATGTTTAAGGTATGTAGCTAAGATTGGTTATTTAAGAGATGAGATGAAAAAAATTCAAGTCAAGTGAAGTCATTTGTGAATTTTGAAAAGGGATCAATTGATCTAGATAACATTCTGAGTAGTAAAAAATATGCAAGTGATAGAATTGGTCTTGGATACATAGAAGGACAAAAGAATACTATTGATGATGACTTAAAGAATTTTATGAACAAGAACAATCATACTTTTAAGATCAATAGTCAGTCAAGAATGAAGTTGCTAACAAAAGGAAGACAAATCAAATTAGACAACCAAATGCAATGAGGTATGCAAACTTTAATGGTTACTACTACACTTGTAATCAATTTGGTCATAAGGATAGAGTGTAGAAGACCTTCCAAGAATGAATTTTCTTAGAACTCTAAATGGAATCATCAATCAAGTGTTGTGATTCAAAATGAGTACTATAGTTGTTTTGACATAGGACACATTACAATATTTTGTCCTAATAAGGTAAGAGACGCCGAGTTTCCATCATGAAGTGTGGTTTACTATAATTGTATAGGATTTGATCATATTTCTAAGTTTTTTAAAAAAAGGACATCATGTCATAATAATTCATTTTAGGCTACTAGAGTGAAAGGTAGAAAGCAAGTTAAAATATGGAAACTAAAAGTGGAAAGTATGTTCCATGATTAGTCTGCAAGTCCAAGTGGACTATTTGATATGGTACAAGATGCTACATAGGTTGAATAATTCCAAGGGTACTCATTATCTACTCATGTTAAGAATAAAGAGATAAATATCACTAAAGAGACTAATGTAGTTGAAACTTATCCTAAGGTTTCTATAGACTTAAGTAAACAAATTTATGCTATTGATCAAGTTTCTTATAAAGAATATGAGTTGACAATCTCAAGTGTTGATGCTTTGAAATGTGAGACTGATAATTCAAGTGAAATGGTATGCCAAGAATATTTATTTTCTATATGTATTATCAATACCATTCTATAAGAAAAGTAAAATGATAAATAAGATAAACAAGTTGATTCAATCAAGCAAAAGAAGAAGAAAAAGAATTAGTTTTAGTTGTCCAAGAAGGAGAGAGAATATGAGGAGTTTTGTGTAACTCTTGGTTTCACATTGTTTTAAGAAATTATGGGTTAGGTGTGTATCTTCTAGTATTCAAGGAGATACTTTTGAGCAAAAGGAAGCATAGTGGATTCTAGTTGAGATTTTGGTCGATATTGCAAGACAAGAAAGGTCATGAGATGATATGTTTGGTTAAGGGGGAAAAATGATTTTTATGTAACTACTTCAAAATGTTATGATGGTGAGTTGTCAAAATGTTATATTTTCATAATAAAGGTGTGTTGATCTTATTATATTATACTCAATGTGTTTTCATAGTTTTTGGTTCTAAAGGTAATAACTTGTCAATTTTTGTTGCTTAAATTGATTGGCAAAAATGATGAAGACTGAAGGAAGGTTGGTCTAGAGTATAAGGAGAGTGTGTTGTCATATAATTGGTATCATGAATAAATTATTAGAGTTGTATTTATGACAAGTTGTGTCTTTCATGGAGTTCACTCTATTTTGAAGATGAGCTAGTTCCATGAGAGTGCTTTGAAAAAGGTTCTAAACCATGATGGCTTGTAGAGGATAAAGGGTAATTTTTTTGAGATCCATATGTGAGTTATTCATTTATTATTCAATTTTTTAAGTTTATATAATGAATATATGAGATATATTGGTGGTTTCATAAGGATATTTATTGAGTGTGGATAGTGTTGAAGATTTTTTGGTAGACCTAGTTCATTGAGAAGATTTGTTGAAGATACTTTTCAAATAGAGCATGGAATTAGGGGGAGCTAACTCAAATAGTTAGAGAGGATTGAATAGGTGTGAATAATGTAATGGGGAGTCCCTCTTAATGTTTTTGAGGTGAGTTCAAGCAATTTTTATTGCTCTTATATGTTTTGTCTTCATAGAATAGATTTTAATCAAAGAAGAGTGTAGTCATGGAGAATGTTTGAGAAGCTCAAGGTAAGATGAGGAATGAAAAATATTAGGGGGAGTATGAATCATATATCATAAGTGGTCCTTTACTATTATTTGTCCTTGAATCCTTTTTAGGTCCATAGGATCAGGAGTTGAGCCCACTTTGTCATTGTGTCAAAAGGGGAAAAAGTGCTTAAAGAAAGAGATAGAGTCTAAGCATAAGCTTTGTATTAGTGTTTGACATCAATGACAAAGGGGATATTATTATAATTTTTTAAATGATGTCTCTAAGGTGACTAATGATGTTTATGAGGTTTCATGTGTGTTATAATGATAATGACAAAGTGTGCTTCAATGTTCTTACATGGTTCTTTAGTGGTTGACTTAGTGAGGTGGTTGATGGATGATATTGATGGTATAGACATGCTTTAGAGACCATATGGGGTGTTATTATTACTTAGAGTGATTTCTAAAGTGAAATTAATTCATCAAAGTAGTCATATGAAGGTCTAGGTTCAAGTATTCATCTTCAAAGATAAGGCTAAGTGAGCAGATTGATGACATAAACATTCACACGTGTGAAGGTTTCAAGAATAGATTGACATATGGATGGATTAAAAAACAAGAGGAGATCATGTGGTCCAATTTTTAGGTCATGAAGATATGTGTGGAAAATGTTATTAAGGTGCAAAGTTGGATTCTTAGACATAGTTCACTAAGTTCTCATACTTAGCCAATTTTGTGATATCAAAGATCTATAGTGAGTGTTTAATTAGGAAATAAATATATATGGTGAGTAATTAATATGACCAGATAAGGATCTAATGAGGGATATTAAACTTTCAAATAGTTATCAATAGTGAGAGAGAAGTGAATAAGTCAAATATCTTGAGAATGAACATGATGAAGACATGTGTCACAATCACAAATATCTAAAAAGTAAATCAAAAATGCATGTTTGATCAAACATATCTAAGATTAATAGAGCATGTTCAACCTTGTAGAAAAAGATCAATAGTGCATATTAATTCAATAATTTAATAGAATGCTTAAAAGGAACATGGGTATGCCAAGTGATGAAAGATCATTGAAGACTAACTGTAGGGTGCACAGAAGGCATGTGGGGTTGCCAAGTGGCATGATCTTAGAAGTGAGGATAAAATATTGAGTGAGTAGTCCCTAGAGGCTATTTGAAAAATATTTAAGGGTGAATAAGAGGGAAAGTAAGATAAGTCCATCATCAAGTGTAGAAGACATCAAATCAGAAGTGGTGATCTGATCAAGGTAACTAAGTGGGTGCTTAGTTGCCTAGGGGGTTGGTTCCTCCTTATGGAATGGGTGTCTCACCAAATTAAGGGATGGTGTTCCTTGATCAGTTAGTGTTAGTATAAATGTTGGATCTTGTTATTTTAGGACTGTAGTCCATCTTTTAGGGTTCAATGGGTTTTATCTCACAAGAGGGTTCCCAACATATATCATGTGTTTTATACTTGATATTTCTATGTTCATTATAATAGTTAATTTATATGAACCATGATTATATGTGCTTAATATTTAAGAACTAGGAATTGAATTAGATTATCTTGCATCACTAATTCATACCCCCAAGTGATTATACCTCTAACAACTAGGCTCTTTACCTCCCCTAATCTTTAGTAAATCTAAGAGATTAGATAAATTCTATCAAACTATGAGAAAACCTTAGGATAAATAATCAATAGGAGAAAATCAAACATGATATTCCTTAATAGTATCCCTAGACACTGACATTTTCTTTGCATAATCTTGGGTATGGAAAAAGACACCCTTTCTTTAACTTATCTTAGAAATCCTCTATTTAAAGGAAAAGGGAAAAAACACATGTGGAACATATTAGTTGATAAAATTAGATGTAAGCTCAATATGTTGGAAAGGTAATCTCTTATCTTTAGTTGGCATACAACTATTGTCAAAGTCATCCTTCAATCCAATCCTATATAATTGCTTTCTCTAATGTTTTTGCCCAAAGTAATCATTAAATAATTTGGAAAAAATCTTAGAATAATTTTTAATCAAGGAACAAGTGAGGATGTCAAATTTCCTCTAGTGGCTTGGAAAGTGGTTTACAAGTTGACTTGTTTAGGAGTTGCATGCATAATAAATATCAAAATGTTAAATATATAACTTATTACTAAAATTGTTTGGAGACATGGCATAAGTACCTCTGAACATTGGAGCAATATTCTAGGGGAGAAGTATCTTAATAGTGGAAATCTTGAAATAAACTTCACTACAAAAGACTTGCCTTATGATCAAATTTTTGGAATAACATCAAGGAGGCTATTTATTTATGACTTAAAAATATGTTCATGAAATTTAAAAATGGGGAAACTACATAATTTTGGGAAGATTCATGGATTTTTGAACACCCACTTCAAATAAAGGATGAATTTAGAAGAATTAGAAGGAAAATTGAATATCTTTGGGGACATAAGATCAAGAACTATTGGGTGCAAAGTATCTCATAGGAATATATTACTATAAGTTGGAAGATATTATATAATGAGGATAGATCCCAAAAATAAGCTCACAGGAAACTAAACAATCTCCTTTAATGCTATTCATGGGAAGATTTTAATAAGGGATCATCTTAAGAGGAAAGGGTACTTAGGTCCCAAATAATGTGTTATATGTTTTAATAACAAAGAAGAGTGAATCACCTAATCTTAAATTATGACTATACATTTAAGCTCTAGTATGAATTCCCAAATTCTTTCAACATTAGTTAGGTGTTAATTAATTCACTTTCAACTCAGCTTCAAGCATGGGAATATGGTATCGATTTGAAACTCCTTAAAGAATTATAGAATATGGCTCCTATTATTATCATCTAGAAAGTGTGGTTAAAGGGAAATGCAATAATTTTCAATGAGGAGCATGTACATAGAACTCAAGAAAAATTCTAAATAGAAATCAAAAATATTTTAATTGATTATCTTTATATTTTGGAAAGTTGGAATAATAAAGTGGTTAATCCAAGTGAGTTGAATATTCTTCATACTTGGTGCCCCATGAGAAAATAATATGATAAGATGAAACCATCAAACAAAAGGATTAAGAAATAAAATCCAAGCAATATTGGTTGGGAGCTTCTACCAAAGGGTTGTTATAAGATAAATTTTTATGGATCTTCTAAACCAAACCCAAATCTAGAGTAGGAGCAATCATAAGAAATGAAAAAGGGGAAGTAGATTCTTTCAAGAGTTTTCAAATGGGTATCAACACTAATTATATAACAAAGGTGGAAGGGATAATTCTCAAACTAAAAATGGTTATCAAAAAATATATTAATAATATAATTTTTGATGGAGTCTCCCTTATCTTGGTTGGATTAATTCACGAGACAAAAATGTGGAACTAAGAGCTTCAAAGTCTCATTGAAGAAGGTAATAACCTCTTGAACTATTAGAAAGAAACAAGTATTAATCATGTATGTAAAGAAGGTAATAGGGATATTGATTGAGTCCAAAATTTGTGTGTGAACTCAAATGTAAGAGCCATGACTAGAAGAATGGAATATATCATGCAATACCCAAATTTTCATGGGTTAAAAATAATTATTGTTAAAGAGTGTGAGAATAAATAATCAATTTAACAAATATGTTAATTGTTAAGAAGACTTAGTATTTTTAATAAATATCATCAAATATAAAGTGCATGCATCATGCCTACAAGTTCATTTTGAAAAACATGTTTAGTACGTAAACCTGCATTCAAATTTTATGAACATGCTAAAATAATACATGTTATTTTTAGAAAACATGCATAGGTTAGTTTTTCAAGGAGTGAGATTAGATTGTTAGCCTTTTATAAGAGATAAATTCTTGGTGTAATAGTAAGCTATTATTTGGGTAAATACTGACATCAATAAAAAACTAATAATCAAAAAATGAAATAGGAAATTAACAATATAATATAACCTAAAATCATCTATTTGGTTGAAAAATTTCGCTAGGTAATTCCTATGGTCATACAAAAAAATAAGATTGGAGAAATTTGTGTGTGTGGACACTATTAGGCACTAAATGAGGTTTGTGTAAATTATCCCTTCCCTATCCCTTTTATTGAAAATGTGATTGAATTTTTTTCAAGGCATGAGATCTACTCCTTTACATATGGTTTTAGTTGATATCACCAAATTCCAATTGCAACTAAAGATCAATCAAAGACAACTTTCAAAATAAATTCAAGGTCATTTTCTTATAAGGTGATGCATTATGGACTGAAAATATACCAACATTTTTATCTAGAGTTATTTTTAATGTATTTAAGGACTTCATCCATGAATTTATGTAGAGTACATATGGATGATTGAGAATTATTCTCCTTGTCTTGTCTAAGCTATGATTAATGTTGGAAAGATGTTGTGCACTATGAATTGTAATCAATATAAATAAGTTCTTATTTTTCATACCATTTGGTGTCTTGCTTGGGGACATGACCTATAGTGATAGGATTTTTTTTATCAATAAAAAACATACTAATATTACATCTCAGACTGCCTAATAACCCATCATAGGTACATTAATTTTTGGTTTATACTATATATCATCACAAGTTTATTCAAGGTAATGTAACCATCTCAAAACCTCTATATTTTTATTATGCAAGGATATTAAGTTTTAATGGACTCCATAATTCTAAACAAACATCATATAATTGAAGAAAAGTTTAGTTGTAGCCCTGATTTTGGTATTTTTAGACTAGAACAAAATGTTTCATGTCCTTGTTGATGCATCTAGATCAGTAATTAGATCAATAATAGGATATCCAAGAGAAGGAGTCTTATAACATACAATTATTTTAAAAATTTTAAGTTCTTTTTGGCTAATAAAAATCATACTACAATAGAGTGAGAGAATATTGTGCTAGCCTTCACACTATAGCAGTTTTAACACTATTTTCTAGCTACTCCCTTATAGTTTTTCACAAAACACCAATCATTATGATACTTGGTGAATAAACCATTATTAGGAGTTAGGATATTAGTATGGCATATGTTCTTTCAGTAATTTTAGTTTAATATTAATTTGAAGGTAGTAAGGGATAATGTTATTTCAAACCATCTCAGTCATCACATAAGGGAAGAATGAATAGACTTTCAAGATGAGTCTTTAGATGCACACCTATTCAAAGTGAGTATGATTCTAGAGAATATTGAATAAATCAAAAATTTTATATATTAGGGCACAAGTCTTATAAAATATATTCTATGAGATAATAAATAACTTATCACATGTTTTTACCTTTCATTATCATCAATGGATTTCTCTGTAAGTTGGGTAAAGATGATCTCCTTCATAGAGTGGACTTGGAACATAAAGGACCATAGATGTTAAAAGAGGCACATCAAGGGATTTATGAAGGACACTTCATAGTAAAATAAACTATGAGTAATATATTATATAATGGGATTTTTTGGCTTACATTTTTATAGGATGCACATATAATTACAAAACACTGCTATATTTGTTAACACATAGTAGGGCTCATATGGAATTATTATAACCTATGATCTATGGAGTTCCACCCATAGTATTTGGTATTACTCTATAAGAGTAAGTTCCAATTTCACCTAGGTATGTTGAGAAATAGATCAAAGGGCATACATAATCCATTAGTTGGTAGGGCAAGGCATGATAACATTGAGAGATCTACAAGGAAAAATAATCCCTAGAAGAGTAAATGGTATTAGTCACAATATATATTGAATTGAGCTTAAAATAAGCTAATTTGAAAATAAGTGTTTTATAGAAAAAATTAGTTTGGTATTTTTCTTTATTTTTTATCATGTTTTGTAGTAGTAAAAGATACACCTAGGAGAGCATGACATAAATACAATAACAAGGGCTATGATGATTTTCAAGAAGTAGATTTATTGGTATGACTATCAATAATAATTTTAAATTAGGTTAATGAGAGTAATATATGATATACTTGAAAATAAATTAAGTTTATAAATGATGCACAATTAAAAAATTGAAAAATAGGATAAAGAGCAAAAACTGATCACTAGTAAATAATTTAAAAAGGTAGTTAATGAAAAGATAAAAATAATATCAAATGGATTTTAAAAAGGTATATATTTTGAAAAATATTTAATATTCAAAAGTGGAAATTATTTTAAAACAAAATTATGGTGTATCACATCACTCGGATTGAAAATAAAAGACCACAAAAATGGCCACGTGTCAACTCATCAACGACTACCCAAATTAAGACACATGAGTGTGCATGTGAGGTAGATAAATGGATATACACAAGTAAGGAAAAAAATATACAAAAATGAGTTAGACTCAAGTAAATCACACTTTGAAAAAAATGAATTTGAAATTTGTTCTTTGTACTAAATAATCCTTGTGAGAAATAAAGATGAGCTTGTATAGAACTGCCAATAAAGTTTCACAAAAAAATGGAAAACCATATCCAAAAGACAAAATACCTATGCACCAAATCTTTATTCAATTGATTTATTTACATAATGAGGATATTTTAATTATCTTGTAATTATGACAACCTAGATGAAATTATGTGAAATCCTTTCAATTCATTGATGTGACAAACAAAGAGCGGTTTCCCCAACCATAATCAAACATTTCAACATAAGGAACTACATTCATTCCTCATCCATTGTTAGGGTAAAATGTTGAATAATTTATCATATTCCTACCTTTATCTATCATGATTAACTCATGTTAAACTTCCTAAGCATATATAATGAGGTCACCGAAAGTCAAATTTACATAAATGATATAACCATCATATAGGCTATTGGATTTTTGATAATGGGAAATTCACTCAAGACTATAATATGATAAAACCTCCCTTATACTTATATATTTTTGAAGTATATTCTAAAGTGACTAGATAAGTTCCCATTGCACATGTTTCCAACACACCTATAATGGTTCTGGTAGAATGTATCATGCACCAGCACTAGTAGACTATGAAAGGCACTAAGCAAGTAACCAAAGATGTAACTAACATTTCATACCATATGATGATGTTATAAAAATAATAAAAATAGATTAAATTCATCACTTTATAATTCAAAAAATTTTAGAGAAGATACTCATCAACACAATCCAATCATTCTAATACCAATTTTTTCTACGCCTACTCTATTATATGCAGTGGATGATACCTAAGGGGGAAGCCATTGTTGATGTAGATCATTTTCCAAAGAATGCATTTATAAATTCACTATGGTCATTAAACATATATCACTACCTATAATTACAATTTTTTTTAGGATGGCTATTTTAGATTCAAGACATAATCACAACTAATCGACCCATTCCTTGAGATGTTATGGATTATCTCATTCTCATTGTAGTTGTCACTAAGATGTATAATGGAATGCATATGATAATTTAAAAACTATAAAAGCCACAAACACTTACCCTTCCCTTATTCATAGATATGTAGAAAAAATTAGAAGTTATCTATCAAAAGAGTTGGTTGCATAAATTGGTTATCCATTATATTCAATACCACTAGGATATGACCGATCAAAAGCAAAACCATAACCATCTATCTCAAAATCACAAGAGACACCATTAAAATTAAAGGAAATTAATATGTATATAGCTCTACCACTACCAAAAAGGACCTACAAATTAGTATAATGGTTGAGTGAACTTTATATGCCCACCATCGTAGTCTAATATGATGTAGATTTTTTTGGAACCAAACTAGAGGATGTATATAAGATTATAATAAAGGACATCAAGGATGAGATGTATGAAGAATAATAGTATAAATAACATTTTTATTATAACATCATACAAACATTTCTTGTTCCCTTTATTCTCACCATCAAAATCCCATCTCCTCTGGAGTTAATCAAAGATGACATAGTGGCATAAGAGGAAAAAACTTGGAGAAGGGTAAAGTCCTATTTTTAGAAGATACTTTTGGTTCTAGCACACAAACACAAGTGGGAACTTATACATATGATCCAATGTTATCCTAAGAATAAACACAAGGGGTCAAGTGTAAGCTATAATACCTAAAAACACCCTTAATCATTGAAATCAATGAGGAAAAAATCAATGTCACCATTAATTCTTTCATTCCAATAGTCTAGAAACCACAAACACCTAGATCTATACTACCACACCTCTGGGTGGAAAATAAAATGTAAATATATGTAGCACCTAGGCCTAGATATATAGACTCAATAAGGATCTGTGATGAGGGAAACATACTAAAATATGTGTAAGAAGAAGTTATTAGTTTCCCTAGTCTCATGCACTAAGATAACCATGCCTCAACACCATACTACATCATCTTTCCAGTTTAATCCCCCCATTATCTCTACCATCATTTCCATAATATACCCATCCATATTCCCCACTAACAGTGTAACACTTTCACCCTAATTCCCCCATCATGTAATGAACTATCTCAAGCCTAATCATTAGTGCATTTTTATATACAAGTGCATAACAATAATAGGAACATGTTTCTAAACCTCCCAACTAAGTCCACCCAATATATCTATATCCAAATATAAGAATAACCAACATTAAATGTTATGAAGGCATGAACAAAGCAAGATGAAGAGGCTGAGGAAAAGGCTCAAAAAGAAAATAAATGACTTCTTTATAAATATAAGCATGCTACTGAGGAATAAAATAAGGAGAGTTATTTCTAAGTATAGGAGGAAAAGAAGAATGACATATAATACAAAGAATTTAAAGAGGCTAAAAATAAAAGGATAGAGGACTTACACAAGTAGGAGTAAGAAAAGAAGAATACCATAGAAGATCAAAGAGTAAAATATGTAGCTGATAAGGTTACAAGGGAAAAATAATATGAAGAGAAAAGGGAGAAGGAAGAGATGGACAACAAATATCAGAAAAAAGAAGAGAAAAAGGAAGAGAATACACAACAATCTTTTATTTCATAAGAAACCTTATACCAAGCCTAGGAAACATCAAGCTAAGGTGTGTATCATCTAAGACAATAATAGTAGGGCTCATATATATATATATATATATATATATATATATATATATGAGCCCTACTATTATTGTCTTAGATGATACACACCTTAGCTTGATGTTTCCTAGGCTTGGTATAAGGTTTCTTATGAAATAAAAGATTGTTTATATATATATATATATTGATAACTATTGTTGTTGATGTGGGTTTTATACACACCTCTGAGAGTTTTAAATAAGGTAGCCTCTAAGATTTTGGGATCTCTATGGAATAGGGTTCCACTCTAGGGCATGACTTGCAGGTATGTGGTTAAAAAAACTAGGTAGTGGGATAGCAGGTTGAGCCTATGGTCTATTTAACTAGGTTTATGGGTGGATGCATGGATTCTAATAAAAAGGGTAAAACACTATGTGAGTTGAATGGGTGGAGAACTATTCTATGGTGGATATATTTCAAAGAAACTCAAAATGAAGGAAGGGTAAGGTAGAAATGAAGGTTCTATCTTTGAAAAGGAAACTTATAAGGTTGTTTCTTTGGTTAAATATCTCAAAACTAATGTTTTTTGTTTTCATCTTTTGCACATCACAAAAAATAGATTGGAAGTCTAAGATTAAAAATTATAGGATGTTTAATGGTCTCAACTAAAGCTTTTTATTCTTCAAGTTTTTATTGCACACCTTTGTATAAGATATTACAGTTTAGACCAAGAAGTTATCTATGGTAGACATGGCTTACACCTAAAAGACTATATCAAAAAAGATACCTCTACAGACATTAGATTATCAATTCAACTTGTAATAACTATTTAGATCAATGGAATTTTTCAATCCTCAATAGTTATTGCACATCTAAGACTAATATTCATTAATAAAATAGTTAAATTTATCTATAGTAGTGCCACAAATAAGAATTGTTGAATCAATATAGATTTAGAAACTTCAAATCCACTAAAATAGAGAAGGAAGAATAAATAATAAACATAATTACATGACAATAATTTTATTGATTTATTCCTATATATTCATCTAAAACTTCAACCCTTTGAAAAGAGGGTTCTACATGTATATAAAGAGTTGTAGAAGGGTTCACCTCATCCTCTAATTTTATAACACCCTAATTACATCTTAAAATATTATCTGATAAGTCTCAATTATATGTTAATAACTTATAGATATCTCAATCATGCAACATGTGCATGTTGACAGAAATGATTTAGTTAATTACAATATAAAATTAACTAGGACTTAACTATTCACTTATAATTTCTACATGCAAAATTGTATAAAATAGCCTCAAGCTAAATCAACTCTTGCTTAATGTTTTTAAAAATTATCATTGGAACTATAATTTTACTTGTGCTTGATGACATGGTAACTAGAGTTATAATTGGTGATGCTCTCATTCATTGAGTTCAAGCTACCATCATAGCTAAAATATGAGGTGACACTGATGTGGATGTTGTTTCTAACACTATAGGTGGAGTCTATGGAGTAGAACTGATAGGTGGCATTTGTGCTACCTTCTTCTTAGCATCTAGATATTGGTAATGCTTATATGCCTTAGAATATTATGTATGAATTAGGTTCATGTACAAAATATGTGGCCTAGTCACCCTACTTGTTTGTTGTATCAGTTTAGCATGTTATTTCTTGGGGGATTTAAAGCCAACCAATAAGACTTCTACCTTTGTCACCTTTTTCATGGTTGTGTTTAATTTGGTTTTAATATCATCCAATCTTAGACCTTGTAGACTTTGTTTGAATCCATCAAAGTCTAGTTGAATCATTTGATCGAATGTGGATCAATTCACCAAATTCCCTCTATTTTCCCAAACTATTGTCAATTCTAGCTGAGTCAAAATTTTCTTATCTTGCTTCTCTTATTTGACTAATTTGTTTACTAGAGCTTCAGAGGATGATACCCAATCTTGAGCCTCATAGGTTATTATTAAAGATAAATTCAAAGCATTTTATGCCTATATAAGGGTCATTAGGTCCAAGTGGATAAATGCCTTATTGGGGGTTTATAATACTAAGAAATTTAGCTTATTTTCATCCTTTATAATAATATTGAACAATCTAGTTATATAATTAACATGGGGATCCATATTGACCCTTAAAGAATGAATGGAATTTATAATTTCCTTTAGCCTAAGTGATACATTTTTCACATCCTGATCAATACCTTAGGGAACTCAAATTACCTATTTTTTCTCTCTGAGAGTTTATAAGTCCTCTTGAAACTCTTATCTATCCATTTTTGTTCCCTCATATATGGCTAGGATTACCTTTGTATGGGTCCTAAATGTATGAGGACTGAACCTTATACCAATTTTGTCTCTTCTAAAGAGAGTAAACCTCTTCCTTTCCTCCATGATCAAAGTTATTCAAGACCTATATTCTATATTCCTCTTCCTAACCTATGGTACTAATGTTGTAGTCTTATCAAATAATGAGCTCACTATTGGAAGTTCAACAAACTTCAGGTTGGGCCTCTTAGAATCCAAAGCTCCTAATTCCTTGACCTAATCTAGAAGAGTCAGATTTGAAGGATATAATGGCTAATCATCCACTTGCACATGTTCTTTAAGATCAGCCTAAGTTTCAAAGGAAGGATTCAACATTGATAGCCAAATTATTTTAGACTAGACTATGTTTCCAAATTGTGGCATTAGATGTACAACAAAGACTGGTTACTTCCTTGGAGCCCTTTTGGTGGTCACTTCTATGGTTATGGAGGTTAGTGTTGAAGAAGGCAAAGGTGAACCCAAATAAGTAGAAAAAGTAACAATTAGAGTGATAGATTGACTAATAGTTGGAATAAACAAAGATATGGTTAATGGGGTAGATACTAAAGTAATAGACACTATAGTAGAGGAGGGTGAAGTGGCACTAGGCATATTAGTAGATGGGTGCATAAAAAGGAGACCCATAAAAAATGCTCAAATAGTAATGAATGTAGAAATAATTGGTGGAAGAATGGTTGAAACTATGTGTAATGACATCAAATTAAAAGGGCCTAAGGAGGTTGTAAGAAGAAGACCCTTACCAGATGATTTAGTAGTGATAGGTGCTTGGTTTTCAGTGCTTGCAGGCTTAAAATCTTGGCTTGTTATAACTCTTCCTCATCTACCTCTTACGTTGTCTCATCTTTCAGTGAAGGTTATGCTTCCTTGAGTGCTTGTGTGGGTAGGATCTATGGTCTATCCCCTTTTAGTTTCCTTTGATGTCGTCTTTTTTATTTTCTATCTTGTGTAATTATCATCTATTAGGAAAAAGAAGGGGGAATGATGTTAGGTGTTGGGGTTGTTGAAGTTATTGTTTCCTCTTCATTAGAGGAGTCTAAGAAAATGATCCAAATTTCTTCACTCTATGCACTATCTCTTCCTTAAATCAAGACCTCTACCAATTATTTCTTAACCTTTATCAGTTCAATCATTAATGTTTGAACTGGGAGCATTTATTCCTCTTCTAATGTGTAAAGGTAGGCACTTCTAATTATTTTTGTTCATCATGTGCTGCAATAAGTGATGCCTCATCTACCAACTTTTCTTGGTCCTATTGTTTATCTTGAGCTATGACTGGACCTTGGGGATCTTGTCCATCTCCTTTTGGTTATTGAGATGGATAGCCACTCTAGAATTCAAAATATATCCATCCTCTAGGAGCTAGACCTTTAACTTTGCCTTGTTGAGTGTGAGAGAGGGTTTAGATTGTATCACCCTTAGTAGTCCCTCGCTCAATCATGTAGTCATTTCCCTTTATTTCACCTCTTCCTCATCCTTGGGATTTAGGAACATAAAATCATGATCCATTGGCTCATGTCTGTAATCAATGTTGAGGGTGTGAATATTCTTCTAGACCTTCCCATGAGGGTCCCAATCTCTATGGGAAGAGAGGTCAAGGCATATGCTTTCCTAACATTTCCTACTTTCTTGAACTACCTTTGTATAGTGTATTTCATTCTCCCATTAGTGATGTGGGATCCATGGAATGTATCCTTATTATTATTTATCAATTCCTCATCAATCCCATTCCATATTTGGTATGCAATTTTCTATTCAGCTACTTTGTTTGGAACAAACTTAAGGAGATTAAGAAGATCCACCTTATGGCTAGAAACCATGTTGATAGTGTATTTAGGATAGAGCCATTAGTCTCACACATTTTTGATAAGTTTCATGGATATGTTGGGTGAAATTATAGCTAAAGGCCAATGTGGATGGCCATCCAGACCTGAGGGTAGAGATCCTCAACCTTCTTAGCTATGTTCCCCACATATGAGTATATATGCATAGAGTAGTAATCACAAATTTTATTCTTGATGACTTCTATATTAGGATCTCATAAGACTCCATTAAGCTTGTATACAGTCCTCATGATTACATATAATATATAGGACATCATGTAAAAATTTCCTCCAAGTGGCCTCTTATATTTATATAATATTTGTTTTTGGAGGCATGCGCTGATTATTTCCCCCAAAGCATAGGTGCACTCTGAGGTACTTAGTCATTATATTAAGGTAACCTAGTCCAAATATAATAAATAGATACTTACATGGCCAAAAATTTGATTTAACAGTGTCATTCCCACATGGATCCCCATTATGAATTAGGTGATGGGAATAGGAATGTTGACATGTTCTTTTAGATTTTTTTTTTTTTAGGGAGAAGTCACCTTACTAGTGCTGGCTATACATTATTCTAGGTAATGACAATATGTAAATCAAATGTGACATTTGGGATAAGTAGACTTAGATACATGTTAAGTACATCCCTTGATATATACATGACATCTATGTTGTTGTGAACGTAATGAATGTATCCATCATATGTTATTATTCCCTCAAATAAGAGGTCTTGTAGTAAGTCTATACAGGGCATAAAATTTGGATTAGAATCTACATAATGTAGGTCTTATTATTTGAATAAAATTAGCTCCTTCACTACCTGTTTATTCTTAGCTAAAATGTCTTCTTCTAGAGTAAAAAAGTCCATGTTATCAATAGTTTCCCATAAGGATGAGTAATTAGGATAGTGACCATCAAATACAATGGCATCAAACATTGTGTCTAAATACTCTGTGGAACCTGTAAGGTGTCAGGGTTCCTTTGTATGACCTAGATGATGATGCCATGGTAGTTTGATGGATGCTGTTACATTGAAAGCTTTAGGAAATGGAGTATATTGAACTAAATTATGTAGATATAAAATCACTATGGTAGTCATTAGGGCTTTTAATATTACTAGAGGCTAAAGTTTACTCGAGCTCTTGAAAATTGAATGATGTGAACTTGGCTTGAGGCTCGATGTTTATAGCTTTTTATATTGATTTCTAGTTCATGCACCATTAATAATCAATGTCTATGAGCTCATCACCTTCATTTAATTCAAATTTGATGACCCTATTCTAGTGTACATGCCATGTAGGATGCCTTATCATTTGAGGTGAGATGGTGTTACCTTTTATCTTTTGCCAATTGTCATTATGTGGTCTATTCAAGGGAATTCAAACTTTACCTTAGGGCCAAAATACTCTAAAACATATAATGTTATTCAAAAATATTGGTTTTGGAATATTTTATCCCAATTTTTTTGAAAATAAAGTTCCTGATGGCTATGTGATTTTTGGGAAGGTTATGGTTCAGGGAAAATTAATTGCATAAAAAGTTCACGAAGAGAAAGCTTCCAAATGAAAGTAATTAAAACAATGCCTCTAAAGAGAAAGTATCTAAAACAAAATCCTCTGAAGAGAAAGTATCTAAAACAAATCCTCTGAAGTAAATTCTATGAAACAAAGTTTTAAAATAAAGTCCTCGGTGAAAAATATTTGAAGAGGACTTTACGAGGAAAAGCTACCATCTAAAAACTTTCCAAAATAAATCCATCAAATAAAGGATTATAAAAATCAAACTTGTGTTGAAACCATAGATATTCAAAGTGGGGGGCTGTGAATCATTTTATTTTAAATAATCATTTAATTTCACTTATCATTCATGAAGCATTCATTCAAACACATACAATAACCAATACATAAATAAGCATCCACATAAGCATACATCATATGAACACAAAATATATGTGGGAAACCCTCATAAGCAGTAAAACCCATTGAAAAAAATATTATAATATAGCATTATAAGTAATGAATCAAAATTTAGTGAGGTACCAACCCTACAAGGAGTACCAACCCCTCACTAGTCAAGCACCAACTCAACTAGGCCTTTAGCAAGAACCAACTCACAAGGAGGCACCAACCCCCTAGGTGACTCAAAAAAAATAAGCCACCTAGAAACTTAGATCAGATTTTGACACATGTTTCTCACTCAACTTATGATGATCATGTTCTTTTTCTCTTCACACTCTTTTATCTCTCTCAAAAAGCCTATTAGGCCTCTTCACTCAACTAGCCCTCTTCTTGACAGATTTAGGTCATATGACCTTGATAATATTATGAAAACTCACTATTATAACATAATGAAATATTGAAAACACCTTTATAATGGTCTTAAATCCTTCTACCTAGTTTCCAAACTTCTATTTCATCCATTCATTCCCTCAATATTGTAACTAATCAAAATAGGCTTATTAGACCTTCTTCTTATACTTGAATCTTGCTTTCACATACCTTGGTCAGACACAAACCTCTCCATACTTGGATAACCATAAGAATATATCAAAAAAAAAATCACATGATAAACAACCACTACATAGGTCAACCACTGCTCATAAGGACTAAAACTACCATTAGGCCTAAAGGAGACTTATTGTAATTAGGCCTTCTCAAAGTACACATTTTATCTTGACCACTTTAAAACATATTAAACCTCCATAAATGGATTAAAAAATTAACACATGCTTCAATTAGACCTCCATAACTACCTGAATGCTCTAAAACCCATTCATGAACAATTGACCACCAACATATATAAAATAACACTTCATGACTATAAATTAACTAATATGAGCATAAAATACCTTCATAACATCTTAATATTCATTGTACTATTCAAATCTAGGCAAATCACCTCAAACTCATCTATATTAGATGACTACTTAGAACTGCCATAAACTTTAAAAGCACAATCATGAATATTTGAGCTATAATCCCTAAAATAATACTTCCTCTCACTTATGAAACATTAAATAGATTATTTTGCATCTGTATATCACTCTTAAGTATAAATTTTTTAATATATAATTCTAAATATTAGTCTTGCAGACCAATCTCTTATCTTTAGTATACATAGTCAATTCTGAACCAGTCTACTTACTTTAGCTTTACCACTTTAATCACTTTCACTAATTTTAAAACTTATTTAAATTATAAATATAAAAATCATGACCTAAAAAAATAATAATATTCATTGGATTATTCAACTAAGTGTAGAGAGCCTCCAACTCATCACTCCCACTTACTCAGAATTGCCATTCTACCTTGAGGACCAATCATGATGATTATGAATTTCAATGCCTATGTTGACACTTATAGGAAATATTGATGCATGTGTATTATATTATGAGATATTAGGTAACTCTAATACACACACACACACACACACACACACACACACACACACACACACACACACACACACACACACACACACACACACACACACACACACACACACACACACACACACACACACACACACACACACACACACACACACACACCATGGTCAAATGAAAACATTGGGCTTGTAAACCAATCTCATAATCTTACCTAATCACTATCCTATCTACACAAGAGAGGTCAACTCATGAGCAACATTCTCAACATATCTAATGACTATCAAAATATATAAAAAACATGAATGTGTACTATATGTCTTGAAAAATAACCCCATATAATTGGATCCATTCCTAATTCATGACAAATCATCCCTAATCTCATTCCCACTTCTACCTATTTTTGTCATTGTCTTCCTTATTAGGCCTTTTTAGCGATAGGTCAACTTCCATGATCAATTTAGAAAATTTGAACTCTATAACCTAATTATAAACCATGATGGGCATAAAATATAAGTCTTAAGTTTCAACCTCCTTCCATTCACTTATTTTGGTCAATGAAACTTTTGATAACTATATAGACTTATTTATAAATATGTCTGTAACTAATCATTTTATCTCTCCTCTCTGTAACCAATGCCACATAGAGGTGAATTATAAAGTTTAATCTAATCTCAAATAATCATAATAACCTTTACAAACCATTCTAATAAATTTTTAATCATATCTCTAACATTAGGTCATTATTAGGGTTTCAAAGCATTACAAACATGTTTCTACTCTTACCAACCTTTCATAAAGGATTTCCATTTAACTCCAAAAAAATGCCATGAAAATACACCTAGGATCCTTCCACAACTACCATGAACTGATTATGACCCCATGCAAAGGATTTATGAGCCAAAAATCATGAGAAAATCCTTCTAATGTTTGTAACACCTCATTTTAGCACTCAAGAGACCTTAAATCCACTTTTTATGCTTTCCTCTTCAATTCAAAATCTCAAATTTCACCAACATACATGAAAAAACATGTCAGACCTCAAACCATGCTCAAATTATCTCACAATCCTCCAAACCTGATCATAATGCCTCATCATGCCACATATGGTATTAAGACAAGGTCCATGAGAAGACCACCAATGAATAACTTACCCCTTTGGCTTACTTTGAGCATCATGTGATTGACTCTACACCTTTATCTCATTATTTAATACTATAGTACAGAACTTCAATTCTAAACACATCCATATCATCATCATCATCATCATCATCATCATCATCATCATCATCATCATCATCATCATGCCTCTATAATCCATATCTATGATCAAGAACTAGTCCATCAAACAGACCTACTAGGCACCATGCCACTTTGAGACCTTGTATCTTGATCTTGACCTTAAAAACATGTCATCAACCTTAGAATAATTACTAGGTTTCCTTCAAATTCTCTCTTAGTAGAGAGATAATAGGTTGCCTTCAAATTCTCTCTTGTCATAAGACTTCTTTGTCACATACCACTTCACCATACATGACATCAACTTTGACCTTAACATTAATGACATCCATCTTGACCTTGACATCAATGACAACATCAATGCCACAACATGAATAATAGGAACATACCTCAACAACCTCCCCCTTTGTCATTAATGACAAACACTTAAAAAAAATTGATCATTCTCATCTCCCCAAGCTGGATCTTCTTCAAACTAGCCTTTCTCCCAAATTGAAACTTTCTCCCCATTTTAAATTAACAACAAAGGGTCATTTCTTGAAAACTATCTAATCCATAGACTTGGAACAACTATAAACACACCTTTTCTCTCCAAATAATCATATTTTCTCTTTGACCAAAAATCAACACATATAAATTCTCCTCTTAAGCTCATGCATACCTCAACATATGAACAATACTCAACTGTCAACAACTAAAGAAGGAACTCCATTTTTGACAAATCATCTCTAAACCAGTAGGAACCACTTATTAACATAAAGCTTCTTTTTTAACTCATGAACCAACTAAACAGATCTCCCTTAGACCAAGCATCCTTCATGCTTCTACTCACTAGCTAAGTACCTCCATGAATACTACTAGAGTCACCTCTTTTATAAGGTACTAAAACAACATAAACTCAAGAGATTCCTAGATCTTAATATTCTCACTAAACTAAACTTTATTCATGACCATTTTAGGCCTGAATAGCCTCTTTGGCTTGACCTCTTCAATATCCATTTGAAAAACATTCTAACTTGGTCTATTTGTCTTGACTCCTTCATCCACAACTTAAGCTAATAGGGAGAATTCTTGGTGCTCATTTACATCTGAACTATGCTCCACCATGGAAAATAATCCACTTGGACTTATAGACTTGTCATCCTTCACCTTTCTACCTTTAGTTTCCTTTCACTATCTTGTCTTCTTTATTTCACTCTAGGGGCCTCAACCTTCTTGTTTTAACTTGAGAATCTATACTTACAAAACTTTGTAATATGACTACCCTTTTGAAAATTAAAACACACTATTCTTCTTGATGAAAAAACACCATTAACCATACCTCTTTACTAGTGATTTCATATTTCTTTACTAGTATAGTATCTTATAATATATCCTATATCATGAAAATTGTAAAAAACAACCTCATTCATATCCATTAATTGATGATTCTCCTCATAGTTCCATGCATATTCATTCTTGGAGAGTCTTATATAATGCCTTGCTCTATGACTAAATTGGTTACATGAATAAAAATAGTCATTGAAAGGATTAGCATGCCTTATAGCATTATGTTTCCTAATAATATTAGTCTTAGTTTTATTAGTATCATCATTTCTTGATTGACCATTGAATTTTAAGGTCTGATTTTCCTTGATCACATTAGTATTCATATTTTGGTCTCCATTGAAACCAAGACTATTTGTCATTATCAGTCTTTTGACTACTCAATATGTTATCTAGATCATTGGTACTCTTTTTAAACTTAACAAATGACTTCAAATTACTTGATGCTTGATCTAACTCATCTATAAAGGAATCCACTTTAGTTACATACCTACCACATTCTTCTTTAGCCTTAAGGTTTGCAGTCACAATCTCAATTTGAGTCTTCATCTATTTGACTATTTCTTCTTATTCCTTAGAGTTGTTTCTCAATCTCTTTTCAAACAAACTAATTTATCCTCATATTATTTGATAATATACCTCATCAACTTATTCTTACTCTTCACCATATTTTTTTCTTTCAGAGTATTCATCAACTCAGCCTTAAAGTCCCCCTCATCTTCTTCTTCATCTGAATCACCAATAGTGCCTCTTAACCACATGGACTATTCTTGATTTGAATAGCTTACTTCTTCAACCATTAAAATAAATTCATTGACATTAATACCTGAACCTTCATGGTCACTCTTAGAATCACTTCTCTCACTCTCATCAAATGAGCTATAGTCTTCCTTGGTGTAAAATATTCTTTTGTTCTAGAATGACTTCTTGTAATCATACTTTCTGAAACTTTTCTTACTCTTATCAGATCTATAAGATCTCTTGTCATCATCATGACATTCATCATAATTTGTATTATGATCATGAGTTCACTTTCTATCAAAGTGTCTAATTTTTCCATAATTAAAGCACTTGAAGGGCAACTTACCCTTGTATTTATCTGAACCAATTTTCAACTTTCTTACAAACATAGATATTAGCTCATCATCATCAATATCATAAACATCATTATATTGACTTTATTACCTTGTGAATTCTCCTAATTTTAATTATTTTCTACCTTAAATTCAACTTCCTTGTTTGTACATCTTCCTTCACTTTTCCTCATCTCATAGGTTGTTAGGATGCCATGAAGTCCATCCATCTCTAGTTTGTTTATATCTTGCATCTCTTCAACAACATACACTTTAGAATCAAACTTAAGAGTTAAATATCCCAATACCTTTGAACAATAGTAGAATATTTAACTTCTTTACTTAGGACTCTTATGATGTTAACCACTTCATCAACCCAAAATAGGTAGGTTGCAATGGTCTCATCTTCATTCATCCTTAGGATTTCAAACTATCTTCTATGGGTTTGTAATTTAGCCAACTCAACCTTGGAGTATCCTTCATGGATATTATTCAACTTTTTCCACATCTCTTTTTCAAACACATAATACATCACCTTTACAATCTCTACCTATGATAAACCACAAATAATACCATTCATTTTTTTTGAGTTGTTGTCACTAGCCTTCTTACCTATTGCATCTATAAGAGGAATAGAGGGTGCAGTATATCTATCTAAAAGTGATTTCCAAACATCATGACATTGAGACATCAAATATGTTCTCATCCTAACACTCTAAAAGCATAATTAGATCCATTGAATAATGTAGCCTTACTTATAGAGAAACCACCTTGTGCTTGAATATCCATCTTTGCTTGCTTAGGATCTCCTTTAGGCTATTATGCCTACTTCAAAGGCCATGATCTGATACTAATTTATATAAGAACAACTACTAAGAGGGGTGAATTAGTTCATTTAAATAAATAATTAAATTTCACTTATCATTCATGAAGCATTCATTCAGATGCATACATCAAGCAATGCATTAAAAAGCATAAACATAATCATATAACATATGAACACAAGATATATGTGGGAAACCATCATGGGGTATAAAACCCATTGAAACACATCTTGAACTATAGTTTTATAAGCAATAAATAAATAATTGGTGAGGCACAAACCCCACAGGGAGTACCAAATAAGCCACATAACACCTATGAACACCTTTTGACACCTTCACTTAACTGATGATGATCACCTTATTTTTCTCTTCACACTCTTTTTCTCTCTCAAACAACCTATAATGTCTCTTCATTCAACTAGCCCTCTTCTTGAAATATTTAGGTCATATAAACTTGATCATATTTTTTAGAATCACTTTTATAACTTCATGAAATATTCAACACACCTCTCTGATGGTCTTAAATTCCTCTACCTAGTTTCCAAACTTCTATTTCATTCGTTTATCCCCTCAATATTCTAACTAGTCAAATTAGGCCTATTAGACCTTCTTCTTATACTTGACTCTTGCTTTCACATACCTTGATCAAACACAAAACTATCCATACTTGGATCACCCTTGTAATAGATCAAAAACATGTTTCATATGATAAACAACCACTACATAGGTTTTCCACTACTCATAAAGACTAAAACCACCATTAGACCTAAAGGAGACCTAATGTAATTAGGCTTCTCAAAGTACATGTTTCACCTTGACCACTTTGTATCATATCAATCCTCTATAAAAGGATGAAAAAATTCACACACACTTCAATTATACCCTTTATAATCTCACCTTAGGTTCCCAACACCATTTAACTCATTTCACTCCTTGAACCACACCATTAGGTCTACTCATAAATAGGCCTTCTTACTGTCAAAAAGTTTTCCAACTAAAAATGAAGAAAAAACCATAAAATTAAATAACATGGATATAATATTCATGACCTCAGTGTCATCACCAACTTCATTAGACACTTAAATATAGAGCTTAAAGCCTCAAACTCACTTCTGCAACATGACCACTCAGAACTGCATGAATCCCCCAAAACCCAATCATGAATAATTGACCACCAGCCTCTATAAAATAACACTTAATGACTCCTAATATGAACCTAATATACCTTAAAAACATAATCATGTGTATTATAATCTTCAACTCTAGGCAAATCACCTCAAACTCATCTCTGTTAGATGACTACTTAGAACTGCTAAAAATTTCAAAAGTATAGTCATGAATATTTGAGATTCAATCCATAAAAATAATACTTACTCTCACTTATAATACCTTAAATATATTATTTATCATCTCTATATAACTCTTAAGTACAATTTTTGTAATATATAATTCTAAATATTGGTCTTATAGACCAATCTCTTATCTTTAATATACGTAATCAATTCTGAACCAGTCTACTTACTTTAGCTTTACCACTTTAATCACTATCACTAATTTCTAAGATTATTAAAAGTATAAATATAAAATTAATTACCTAATCAATAAAATCATATTCATTTTATTTTTCATCTAAGTGTAGAGAGACTCCAACTCATCACTCCCACTTGCTGACTCAAAATTGCCATTTTATCCTAAGGACCAATCATGATGATTATGACTTTCATCACCTATTTGGATACTTATAGGAACTATTTATGAATTTATATTATCTCATGATATCATTGGGTAAATCTCATATAGATATATACCATAGTCAAGTGACAACATTGGTCTTGTAGACCAATCTCACAATCTTACCTAATCAGTGTCCTATCTACACAAGAAGGTCAACTCATGAGCAACATTCTCAACATATACACTGACCATAAAATCATATAAACAGCATGAATTTTTACTATATTTATTTAACAACAACCCCATGAAATTGGATACATTCCTAATCTATGACAACTTATCCCTGATCTCATTCCCACTTCTGCCTATTTTTCACACTATCTTCCTCAACTTTTATGATGAGTTTAACATATTTGAAATATGGAACCTAATCAGAAAACACCATAGGAATAACATATAAGTCTTAAGCTTCAAATTCCATCCATTCATTTCTTCTATTCAATGCAAATTTTGAGAACTATACAAACTTATTTACAAATTTGCTTGTAATTGATCATTTTCTCTCTCCTTTCTCTAACCAATGCCACTTGGAGGTGAATGAGAGAGTTTAATCCAATATCTAATCATCATACTAACCTTTAAAAACCATTATGATAAATTTTTAATCATATATATAACATTAGGTCATTATTAGGGTTTGAAATCTCTAAAAACCTATTTCTACTCTTAGTAATCATTCATAAAGGATTACCCTTAAACTCCAAAAAAAATGCTAGGAAAATACAACTAGGTTCCTTTCCCAACTACCATGAAGTACTAAAAACCCCATGAAAAGTATTTATGGGCCAAAAATCATGATAAAATCCTTCTTAGGTTTGTAACACCTCATTCTAGCACTCGAGAGACCTCAAATCCACTTTTTACACTTTTTTATTTAACTCAAGACCTCAAATTTCACCAACATACTTGAAAAAACATGTAAAACCTCAAACCATGATCAAATGAGCTCAAAAACCTCAAAACCTAATCATCATTCCTCATCATGTCACCTAGGGTCTTAAGACAAGGTTTATGAGAAGACCAACAATGAAAAACATAGCCCTTTGGCTCACTCTGAGAGTCATGTGATTGACTCTACACCTTTATCTCATTTTATAATAATATATTACACAAATTCAAGTATAAAAACATCCACATCATCATCATGATGCCTATACAATCCATATCCATGCTCAAGAACTAGTCCATCAAATAGAACTACTAATAACCATACCACTTTGAGACATTGTATCTTGATCTTGACCTTAAAAACATGTCATCAACCTCATAAAAATTAATAGGTTAATTTCAAATTCTATCTCAATAGAGATATAATATTTTTCCTTCAAATTCTCTCTTGTCATAAGACTTCCTTATCACATATCACTTCACCATATATAACATCAACTTTGACCTTGAAATTAATGGCATCCATCTTGACCTTGAGATCAATGACATAACATGAACAACAGGAACATACCTCAACAATCTCCCCCTTTGTCATTTATGGCAAACACGTAAACAAAGTTGATCATTCTCATCTCCCCAAGATGGATCTTCTTTAAACTAACCTTCCTCCCAAATTGTAACTTTATCACCCTTTGACATTAATGAAAAAGGGTCATCTCTTGACAACTATTTGATCTTTGGACCTAGAATAGTTAAAAACACACATTTTCTCTCCAAAAAAGAACATTCTCTCTCTTTGAAAAAAACTCAAAAAATAAATTATCCCCTAATCCCATGCATACCTCAACATATGAAAAATACTCAACTATCAAAAACTAAAGAAGGAACTCTCTTTTTGACAAAGTATCTCTAAACCAATGGGAACCACTTCTCAATATAGAGATTCTTTTTGAACTCATGAACAAACTAAAAATATCCCTCTCAAACCAAGAATCCTCCATGATTTTATTCAGTAATTGAGTGCCTCCATGAATCCTAATAGAGTCACCTCTTCTATAGGGTACTAAAACAACATAAACTCAGGAGATTCCTAGATCTCCATGTCCTCACTAGACTAAACTTTCTTCATGATCCTTTTAGGTTTGAATAGCCTCTTTAGATTTAACTCTTCATTATAAATTTGAATAACATTATAAATTGGTCTATTTATCTTTAATCCTTCATCCAAAAACTAAGCTAATAAGGATAATTATTGGCACTCCTTTACATATGAACTATGCTCCACCATGGCAAATAGTCCACTTTGACTTGCAAACTGGTCATCATTCACCTTCCCTACCTTTGGTTTCCATTCACTATCTTATCTTCTTTCTTTCACTCTAAGGGCCTCAACCTTCTTGTTTTGACTTAAGAATCCATGCTTATAAAACTTTACAATATAAACAATCTTTTGACAATTTAAACACACTATTCCTCTTAATGGAAACACACCATTACCCATACCTCTTGACTGTTGATTTCCTCTTTCTTTACTAGTATAGTATCTTGTAATGTGTCTTATATCATGATAATTGTAACAAACAACCTCATTCATATACCTTAATTGATGATTATCCTCATAGTTTCATGCATATTCATTCTTAAAGGGTCTTTTATAATGATTTGCTCTATGACCAAATTAGTTACATTAAAAATAATAACCATTGAAATGATTAGCATACCTTATAACATGAGGATATTAGATATGATTAGTCATCATTCTACCAGTACCATCATTCCTTGATTGATCATTTACATTTAAGGTATGATTCTCCTTTATCACATTAGTATTATTCTTTTGGTCTCTATTAAAACCAAGACATTTTTTGTCATTAGTTGTCTTTTGACTACTCAAGATGTTGTTTAGATCATTGGTACTTTTTTTAAACTTAAAAAAATACTTAACCTTACTTTATGCATGATCCAAATCAGCTCTCAAGGAATCCACTTCAGTTACATACCTAGCACATTCTTCTTCTTTATCCTTTGGGCTTGTAGTCGTAATCTCAATTTGAGTCTCTACCTATTTAACTATTTATTCTTGTTCCTTGGAGTTCTTGCTCAATCTCTCTTCAAACAAAATAATTTTTTTCTCATAGTCTTTAAAAAGAGACCTCATCACATTATTTTTCTTCTTCACCATCTTTATTTTTTTTATAGAGCATTCATAAACTTAGCCTTAAAGTCCACCTCATCTTATTTTTCATCTAAATCACTGGCAATACCTCCTAACCACATGGGCTCTTATTTATTTGAATAAATTTCTTCCTTAGACATGAAGATAAATTAATTTAAATTAGTATCAACACATTCATGGTAACTATTAAAATCACTTCTCTCACTCTCATCAGATGAGTTGCAGTCTTCCTTGGTGTAAAAGCTTCTTTTGTTCTTAAAAGACTTCTTCTTGTCATCATACTTTATGAAACTTTTATTGCTCTTCTCAGATCTATAAGACCTCTTGTCATCATCATTATCTTCATCCTCCTTTGTCATATGATTATGAGGGTACTTGTTATCAAACTATCTAATTTCTCCATAGTTAAAGCACTTGAAGGGTAGCTTACCCTTGTATTTACCTGAACCAGTTTTTGCCTTTATTACAAACATAGCTATCAACTCATCATCATCAATATCATAAACATCATTGTCTTGAATTTCCTACCTTTTGTCTTCTCCTTCTTTGACTTCTTTTTTTCCTTGAATATAACTTCCTTCTTTTCAGGTCTTCCTTCAGTTGTCCTCATCTCATAGGTTATTAGGATGCCATGAAGTCCATCCATCTCTAGTTTGTCTAGATCTTATATCTCTTTAACATCAGACACTTTAGAATCAAACTTAAGAGTTAAAGACCTTAATACCTTTTTAATAATAGTAGACTCTTTCATTTCTTCACCTAGGCCTCTTATGCTTTTGACCACTTCATAAACCCTCAAGAGGTAGGATGCAATGGTCTCATCTTCATTCATCCTTAGGCTTTCAAACTATCTTTTATGGGTTCAAAATTTAGCCAACTTGATCTTAGAGTCTCCCTCATGGGTATTATTCAATTTTTCCACATCTCATTGGCATAAAAATTGTCCATCACCTTCACAAACTCTACCTCTGATAGGCCATAAAGAATACCATTCATTGCTTTTGAAGTATGGTCACTAGCCTTCTTACCTACTGTATTCCATAGGAAGAATAGAGTGTTTAATATTATCTATCTAAAATTTATTTCCAAAGATCATGACCTTGAGACATTAAATATGTTCTCATCCTGACACTCCAAAAATCATAATTAGATCCATTGAACAATAAAGCCTTACTTGTAGATAAACTACCTTATGCTTGACTATCCATCTTCGCTTACTTAGGATTACCTTTAAGACTTTAGACTTACTTCATAGGACCTATTCTGATAAAAATTATTGGAATAAAAACTATTTATATGGGGGGTGAATTAGTGCCTTTAAAACAAACATTAAATTTCAATTATCATTCATGAAGCATTTATTCAAACACATACATTAACCAATGCATAAACAAGCATCCACATAAGCATAAAATATATGAAAACTAGAGATATGTGGAAAACCCCCATGGGGGATAAAAACCATTAAAATATAGATTATACTATATTTATATAAGAAATGAATCAATATTTATTGAGGCACCAACCCCACAAGGAGCACCAACTCAACTAGGCCTTTAACAAGCATCAACTTGAAAGGAGGCACCAACCCCCTAGGCGACTCAGCAAAAAATTAGACACATGTAACCTTTGATCAAAATTATACACTTTTTTCTCACTCAAATTATGATGATCACCTTATTTTTCTCTTCACACTCTTTTATCTCTCTCAAACAACCTATTATGCCTCTTTGCTCAACTAGCCCTCTTCTTGAAAAATTTAGGTCATATGACCTTGCTCATCTTCTATAAAATCATTATTATAAATTCATGACATATTAAACACACCTATATTATGGTCTTAAACCCATATACTTGGTTTCCAAACTTTTATTTCATTCGTTCATCCCCTCAATATTCTAACCAGTCAAATTAGGCCTATTAGACCTTCTTCTTATACTTGACTCTTCCTTCACATACCTTGGTTAGCCAAAAACCTATCCATACTTAGATCACACTTAGAATATATAAAAAAATAAATTTCATAGGATAAAAAACTACTACATAGTTTAGCCACTACTCATAAGGACTAAAACCACCATTAGTCTCAAGGAGACCTAATGCAATTAGGCCTTCTCAAAGTAAATGTTTCACCTTGATCACTTCAAAAAAATTTGAGCCTATATAAATGGATGAAAAAATTAAAAAAATCTTAAATTATACCCCATATAATCTCACCTAATTTCCTCAACACCATTTATCTCATTTCATTCCTTGAACCACACCATTAGGCCTACTCACAAATTGGCCTTCTTACTATCATAAAAATTGTTAACTAAAACTAAAGCAAAAAATAATTTTATCAAACAAAAATACCATTTAATAACATGTATTGAATATTAATGACATATGGATCATCACCAAATTCATTATACACTTTAATATAGAGCTTAAAGCCTTAAACTCACTTCTACAACATGACCACTCAGAACTGATTGAATGCTCCAAAACTCAGTCATGAATAATTGACCACCAACATCTATACAAGAACACTTAATGAATCTTAATTCATTAATATAAAACTTATATAACTTTAAAAAATATTCATATGATACTCTTAAACTCTGGGAAAATCACCTCAAACTCATCTTTGCTAGATGACTACTCAGAACTACCATAAACTTCAAAATCAAAATCATGAATATTTGAGATTCAATCCCTGAAAGAATACTTCCTATCACTTATAAAACTTTTAAGATATTATTTTACACACACACACACTCACACACACACACACACACACACACACACACACACACACACACACACACACACACACACACACACACACACACACACACACACACACAACTATTAAGTACAAATTTTTCAATATCTAATGCCAAATATTGGTCTTGCATACTGATCTCTTATCTTTAGTATACACAATCAATGTTGATCCAGTCTACTTACTTTGGATTTACTACTTCAATCAATTTCACTAATTTCTAAGATTATTAAAATTATAAATATAAAATTCATGACATAAAAAACAACATAATATTCATTTTATGCTTTATCTAGGTGTAGAGAGCCTCCAACTCATCACTCCCACTTGCTTACTTAGAACTATCATTATGCCTTGAGGACTAGTCATGATGATTATGAATTTCAACACCTATGTGGACACTTATAGGAACTCTTGATTAATGTGTATGATATTATGATATCATTAGGTAAATATCATATAAATAGATACCATGTTCAAGTGTTAACATTGGTCTTGCAAACCAATCTCACAATCTTACCTAATCACTATCCTATCTACAAAAGAGAGGTCAATATATGAGCAACATTCTCAACATGTCTAATAAACATCAAAAAATATAAAAAACATGAATGTGTAATATAGGTCTTTAAAAACAACCCTAATTCAATCCATTCCTAATCCATGAAAACTCATCCCTAATTTCATTCCCACTTCTGCCTATTTTTATCACTATCTTTCTCATTAGGCCTTTTTAGCAATAGGTCAACTTCCATGACCGGTTTAGCATATTTAAAGACTAAAACATGTTAAAAACCACCATGGGAATAAAATATAAGTCTTAATGTTTAACCTCCATCCATTCACTTCTTTTGGTTGATGTAACTTTTAAAAACTATACATACTTATTTATAAATATGCCTATAATTGATCATTTTATCTCTCCTCTCTTTAACTAATGCCACTTAGAGGTGACTGAGAGAGTTAAATAAAATATAAAATCATCATACTAACCTTTCCAAACCATTTTTATCACTTTTTAATCATATTTCTAACATCAGGTCATTATTAGGGTTTCAAATCACTAAAAATTAATTTCTAATCTTAGCAATTATTCATTAAAGGATTGCCCTTAAAATCCAAAACCAATGTAAGGAAAATACACATAGAACCCTTCCCCAACTACCATGAAATACTCATGAACCCATGTAAAGTATTTATGATCCAAAAATCATTAAAAAATCCTTCTCAAGTCTACAACACCTCATTCTAACACTTGAGAAACCTCAAATCCAATTTTTATGCTATATTATTCAACTCAAGACCTCAAATTTCACCAAAATAATTAAAACATGTCAAAACTCAAACCATGATCACATGATCTCACAATACTCCAAACCTGATCATGATACCTCATCATACCACATAGGGTCTTAAGACAAGGTCTATGAGAGGACCACCAATGAATAACTTACCCATTTCGCTCACTCTGAGAGTCAGGTGACTGACTCTACACCTTTATCTCATGCTTTAATACTATATTTCATAACTTTAAGTCCACACACATCCATATCATTATTATCATGCCTCTATAATCCATATCTATTTTCAAGAACTAATCCATCAAATAGACGTACTAGGCACCATACCACTTTGAGACCTTGTATCTTGATCTTGAGCTTAAAAACATGTCATCAACTTTAGAAGAATTACCAGGTTGCCTTCAAATTCTATCTCAACAGAGAGAGAATAGGGTTCCTTCAAATTATCTCTTTTCATAAGACTTCCTTGTCACATATCACTTCACCGTACTTGACATCAACTTTGACCTTGACATTAATGACATCCATCTTGACCTTGACATCAATGATAACATCAATGCCATAACACCAATAACAAGAACATGCCTCAACAACTTGCCAAAGAATTTTTTTTGATAGAATCCTTCTGAAGTGAAAGTTAATGATGAGAAAGTTTTTAAAAAGAATCTTTTTGAAACAAAGTTTCTGATGAAGTGAAGTCTCCAAAGTGAAACTTGACAAAGAAAAGTTTCCAAAGGGAAATATTTTGAAATGAAGTTGTTGAAGACTAGACTTGTTGAATACTAAGTAATATAAAATAAACATTCTAAATTCCTGTCATGCAAAGCCATTCTTCCCATCTTTTCATTAATAGGTTAGTTTGAACAAATTCTTCCAAATGGAAATAAAAATACCCACACGTGATTCAATGTTAAAAGCATCAAGTTTATATAGATAATAAAAACCATCATAACTTTTAATAAACACATATATACCTAGGTAAAATATTCATATTTCCCAAAAATAAATTGGGGCCCCACTTTTCAGAGAAAAATTTAGTGTGGGGTATGTTGAATATAAAAAATGAAAACTCACAGGGGTGAATACTCCAAAGTTTTCAATAACCCAAAACCCATGGTTTTACAATCCCAATATCAACCATAAAATAATCTCAAAGTAAATGATTAAATCATAAATGAAAAGAGATTATTGATAATCCTATGCAATACACTAACTTTATTTACACCTTGGATCTATGTGTGAAAAGGGTTATATTGACACTCTGAGTCACGCAAGCAGCATAAAGCTTATCAAGGCCCTACATAAGATTAACACACTTGTGCATTCTAAGGTAATTCAAGATGAAGGTGCACAAGCACTTCTCATCTACACCCAAACCAAAGATAAAGGCACAAGTCTACATGATAATATGATGGTGGATCACACCCACATAAATCTCTCAAGGCATGCCTATGCACAGGTCTCTATGGCACATACATTAAAGGGTGCATGCATTCAAGATGTAAGGCCCCAAGTTCTAAATGATAAAGTTAATGTAGAGCATAAAGAGTAGCTATGAATCATAAAGAGTGCATCTAGAATTTATAATCTTTATGTGTGCCTATATTTAAAGTTTTCTTTATGCTTAACCAACATAGTTTTAGACCCATACACATGATCCTATACCTATGCCCACACACATTATAAGATTTAGTCCAAATCCATGCACTACTCTCACAAGCTATAGTTTCAAAAGACTTCTATGTACACCTTGGTGTAGGAATGTTTTCAAATTAAAGGGTGTACACATATTCATTATGCACATGAAACATATAAATTAGGGATCATTAACAAAGTTTTACACAACACACATTGGTGATATCTCAAACCAAAATAAAATCTTGTGTAATGAATTACCAATTGATAATAAGTTATAAAGGTCATTGGAGGTAATTGAGTGAAGCTTGAGGCATTTTCAGAGCTACTAAATGAAGAAGAAGCTATCAAACATCAAAACATGAGTGCACACCTCCCTCTATCCTTGACATGGAAATTTTTTGTTCTTCTATGTACACATATTCCTTGACAAGATATTCTCACCAACTTCAAATCTAATCTTCCAAATGGAATTAAAATGCATGGCCATGGCACCACAAAGGAATTAAAATTTGTACCCACTACCCTAAGTGATGCATTTATTGTAGAATAGGCTTATTCACTATAAAAACCTAGTTCTTCACATGTATAAGGGTTGACACATTTTAGAAACCTCACGCTACTAAAATTTTCCATCCAAGAGCACCTGTACTGGCTAAATCTTGCAGATTAATGAGAATTAAGTTCACCTCTTTCCATTCTTTTGATAACTATGTGTTATTTATGTTTTTTAATCCTTGACTATGGGTAATATTCACCCCTCTCACCATTGTCCATTCCCAATACCTCTTCATTGAACTCAAAACTCACCTACAGGTCATATTTTGTGTGCACCAAGGTCTATGTTGAAATTATCTATGAACCATTTATCATCCCTCTCAGTGTTATGATGTGTTTTGATGCCTAAATGTGAAATACTTATGCATTTAGAGTATCTCGGGTAAAATCTATGTGATATCATCTTATTCTCTAATGTTTGTATTGTGTTATGGTAGTAGGAGCACTCATTATATTTTAGATACATCACCTTTTATATTTTAGCATCTCTTACCTTTTTCTTCCCTTTTCCCTTAAAATTATTCGATTTAGACTAGTGATAGATTTACCTTTTTCTCTTTAAGCCTGTGTGTTGGTCTTAAACTAGGTGCACTTATAATAGAAGTAATCCAACCTAATCTAGAGGCTTGTCCAAAGGATTACAAGGGTCCCATTCCTTTGGGATGTTCCCATCATTTTGATGAGACAACTAATTCTCATGTGCATAGTTGAGCGATAATGCTTCCATACCCAGTGTAATATACTTTTGCACCTCATGCAAGACCTTCACGCCAAGCTCCCCACCATAAGGCACCCCATGCTATTGAGCATCTACAGGTGAACATTTCAAATGACAATAATTTCTAGCATGCCTGATGGGACCAAGTTAAATAAAAAGTATAGATTTGGTGTTATCTTTAGCTAAAAAAGTGTAGCCTATACTCAATAAGAGTACCTGGTGACTTCAAACATCTTTGGTCTGTAAATATAAACCTCCATATCTACATGTCTATAAGAACAAGATCGTCTACAAGAGGAATCAGTTTCCATTTCAATGAGCTTCTAGTTCCATCTAGAGGAAGAAGAGTTAGCACATCTTTATCTCCTATTAGAATAATTTATACAAGATAGTCATCCCCTAGGGCACAGTCCATCCCTCCATTTAGAAGGTTCTCCATGCTTAGAAGACGCCTATTCCCTATCCCATTCATGTCTAAACTAAGGAATCAAGTATTTGTGCCTTTTAATGGAGGCATTCCATTAGTCCTCACACAGTATGATGACATTTTGATTGTAGCCCTCAAAAGTTTGTCCTATTTTATGGGAAAGAACTCAACTTCTCCTGTAGAACACATTTAATATATGACAAATATCTATTTAGTACATCATGTCACTAAAGATAATGTTGTGGTTAGATTACTTACCTCATCATTCAAAGGTAAATCCCTCTAATGATATCAAGGCTTGATACCGAATTCTATTCACAATTTGGATGAACTTGGCAAAGAATTATACAAGCAATTTGTAGACCAAAGTGACCACTTGTCCCTGATAGAGAAACTCATAACCATAAGGTGAGCACCGCATTGAAATAATGATTGACTTTAAATTTATATTATAGAGAGTTTGGGATATAATCCCACATTTGTGTAAGCCATCTCCCAACACTAATTTATTATATTTCTAAAAGGTTCTTAATAGTGATATAGCAGTGATGATTTAGTCTATGGGAGGTGTGGTCCTCCTTGACACCTATGAAGTTGTGGTACATGTAGAGAAATATTTGATCTAATCAGGAAAAAATATGCTTAGACCCCCTATGCCTATATTCATAGATCCACTTCCTAACCAAGCAATTACACAACCTATGCTATCACCTATCCCTACTACAGTGAGCTCACCTACCTCATCCTTCATCTCTTCTAGTGAATTACACAAAGCAAAATCACTATTGTAAAGTTTTGGGAATGAACTTGTTGATATTAAAAGGTATAAATTATAGTATCATAGACCCCATCAACCCTTGAATTAGTAGTGCTAATCAAATAAACCTCCCTACCAAGGTGGTGTATAAACCTAAAATCAACTCACATATAACAGAGTGTCTTATGCATAAAATATTGATGTTGCTAGTACTTCTAGAGCCCTTGTCCCATCAAAAAACAACCTAGAAAAAATTTATGAATGGTTCTTCTCATAAAACCAACCACATGATCAAGTTATATTTTTCAATTAATTCATGAACCAAGTGCTTATGGTTAAAAATTTTCCCTAGTCATAGGAATAAACAAGTAGTGTAACTCCACATATGGGAGAATGATCGAGAAATCTAAGTTATAAAAACTTTTATAGTCTACTTGGATCAAATAAAAAAAATAAACTCAAAATTTTAATTTTTAATTTCTCCTTTAAATAAATTTGAAAATTAATTTATAAAACTTCCATAATTTTAATAAAGGAAATTGAAAGGATTTCTGATCACAGAGAGGAAATTAAAAAAATAACATAGAAGATTTGTTTATGGGGTTCACCAAATGGATAAATCCTTGAGTCCAATCTATGTGTTCTGATCTTATTAAAACTCTTTGATGAGACTAATTACAAAAATGTCACTGAGTAAATAATTTATTTCCATACTAGATATCTATCTATGAAACAAAATAAACCTCCCACAAGTTTTGCTACCTCTGTATCCAAATATCTCTATCTGTAATTTCCTCTATGTAAATCCACTGCTTCTCTACCAAAATATTATTATCACCTCTATAAAATAATTTTTAGTTATACATTTCTCAATGCTACTTGGCATTATCTAGACATTAACAAATTTCCCTAGTGGGGTACCAACAATTTCCCTGAATTGAGTTTTTTCCTATTTCAATAGCATGGCTTTTTGGTATTTCCTCTACCTTCACAATTGGCTAAGAATAATTATTATTTTCTCATAATAGTGAGATTTCCTCAATTTTGGGTTGTCATTCCATTAAAAATGGGCCATATACAATTATGGTACTAACAACAATTTTGTAATTGAATCAAGCTTAAATAAGCTTTGCTATCTATAAACCCTTTACCATAAATGTTTCCACATACAATACCAGTCAAGAATCTTTGAGAAATATTAAATAATAAATTTCTATGCCAATATACCAACTATATGTATTTCAAGATCAAGATTAGCAATTCAAGATCAAGATTGGCAATAAAGAAATAATCAATGCCACATATTTTCTAACATAATAATAATTATTATTGCCACTTTGAATGTATAAATAATGCATTGCATGAAGTTCAACATTATATGAATTTATTTATAAATATTACCACTCTTTTTATACATTACATGCCAAGACTCTATGCCAAGGCTATGTGCATGTAGTTTTGAAGTCCATTCCCATCCTTTAACACTATAATTAAGACATGTGTCTTTGTTGCATTCCATTGGTTCCAAGATTTAATAATTCATTAATGCCATAGACAAGACTTATAATTCTTGAATAATTCAAGATTACCATGTGATAAACATGCAGTTCTTAATAAAAAGGTGCTAAGATCAAGAATATTTCAATGCAATAAAATAAAGACTTGAGTTTAGTTTAACATGTAATGCTTTATGGAGGTTGCCATGCCATAATATGGAAACTCAAGTATTAAGAGGTTTGGCACTATAAATAAATGTCAAATAACATGTGTCCATGTGAAATGTTTTAATAAATATTTATGCATAAAATCTTTATGAAATGGTACAATTTTTTTTAAAATGGAAATAAGATATAATTAAATATATTTATTAATTATTAATAAATACATTTAAATATATAAATAATAATTTAAATATCTTAATAAAATTATATTAAAATATATTTATTAGTAAATAATAAATATATTAAAATATATCTTATTGGTAGCAATTTTTCAAAATTAATTATAAACATTGCAGGTGGAGGAGTGGCATTATTGGCCAAATAATACCCCACCTACATTCATAACAATAATTAAATATTGTAAATAATTGATTGAAATGATGGGGTGGAAATACCCTAGATCATTCCTCCCCACTAAGAGCTTTTGGACCTCCAAAACTTGAATTTAATTATCAACCAAATGAGGGTATTTTTCCATCACTTTTCTAACTTTCATCCATTTTGCCTTGTTTGGATGCATCCCTTTAAAACTAACATGAAGATATTTTGTATCAAACCTTCATGTAGTTCTATTTTTCCTATCAATAATAACATCTTCTTACAACTCATGAATAGACTTAGGATCAAAACCATCAACATTAGGAACTCGAATATCCTCATCTTGATGCATGATCATAAGAGGTTCATACAATTTCAAGTTTTCCACATTAACCATGGAATAAATATGCATATAAGAAGGTAAATACAATCAAAAATAATTTGTACGAATATTTTACAAAATTTTGAAATGACCATACCTGATTGGTTTTAATTTTCTGCCTTCAACTTCAGTCTTTCTTTGTTGATGTGAATCCAAACCTAATCATCTACTTTGAATTGATGATCAACTTTGTGTTACCCATGCCTAGCCTTATATTTAGCTTGGTTATTCTCCAATTATTCTCGAATAGATTTATAGATCATCTGAATCCTTTGAATGAACTTTTTAGCCTTCTCAACATCACTGTTTCCATTCACCACTGAGTTAGATTCTTTTTCAAAAGAGAAGCCCAAAGGAGACATAGGTGAATAAACAAAACAAGTCTCAAAGGATAATTTAAAGTAGAATAATACAAAGCATGGTTATAATAATGTTGCACATTATATAAATGTTCATCCCATAATTTAGGATGTTTACTGTAATACCCCTTGAGTAAATGTACCACTATTCAGTTGACCATTTTTATTTGTCCATTAATTTGTGGATGAAAGGTTGTGATTTTATTTAGCTTATTATCCATCAAGTTCCATGAATCTGACCAAAACTTGCCAATAACTTTAGCATCATGATTAGATATAATAGAAGTGGGTAACCCAAAATGGATCCAAACATTCTTGAAGAATAAATGTGCAGTATCCTTACTTGTAACCTATCTAGTATAAAGAACTAAAATACACATTTTGTTGATTCTATGCAAAACCAAATACAAATAATCATGTTTTTTTAATGACATAGGTAAACCTCCCAAAAAATCCATAGAAATACTTTCCCAAGGATGGTTAGGAACAGAAAGAGGTGTATATAATCCTAACTTCTGGTTGCTAGGTTTACTTGTGAAACAAAGAATGCAACCTTTAATATATTTAGATACATTTTATATCATATGGGGACAATATAAATATCTTTGTAACTGTGTAACTATTTTACTAATGCCAAAATAACTTGAAACAATAGAATTGTGTGCTTCTCTAATTATGTGAACTCTTTCATCATGTGGAATACAAAATTTTCCAAGATGATATAACATTCTATTATGCACATCATAGTAAAATACTTATAATAATTTACCATTTATCAAATCTTCATAGTCATCCTTAAAATCAACATCTCTAGCATATTGTTCCTTATAAATTTCATTAACAAAATTACTATTCTAAAAAATAGTACATGCTAAAATAGGTCTAAAAAGCATATCTAAAAACTTATTGTGTGTTCCCTTTTTATAACTTATAATAAGATGGAACTTCTACAAAAATCCCATCCATCAGAAGTGTCATGATTATTGTAGCTTGAATTGTGATTGAAGGTATTACAAAGGTTGATGATCTGTATGGATGATTATCTCTTTGCCCATCAAATAGTGTTTCTAATTTTTCACACTCTACACCAAAGCATAAAACTCTTTATCATAAGTAGGATAATTATCAATTGCATTTGTAAAGGTTTTTGAATGAAAACACATTGGTTTTGCATTAACACTACCCTCATTGCATACCCATTAGCATCAATTTTTTATTTCAAATGATTTCCATAAATTAGGAAGTGCAAGAATTGGGGTTGTACTTATATTTTCTTTCAAGGTATTAAAAGATTTTTCACTCTTTCCTCCCCATTGAAATACTTTGTTAACACTTGTTAAATCATGTAAAGGAGATGCAATTTAAGAGAAGTTAGCAATAAATTTTCTCCAAAATTAAACTGCTCTGAGAAAACTTCTAACTTTTGTTGTATTATTAGGCCTTAGATAATTTAATATGGCTAAAGCTTTTTTAGGGTTTATTTTTAATGATTAATTCCCTACAAATAGCCTACGTAAACCAAAGATGTTTTTGCAAATTCACATTTTGACATATTAAGGAAACGTTTTTCCTTTTACAAAGTATCTAAGAATTTTTTTATTGATGTGTTTAAGATGATATTCCCATGTGTTACTAAAGATTAAAATTTCATCCAAGTACACAATTATAAAATCACCAAGAAATGGTTTTAACACATCATTCATAACTTGCATAAATGTAGCAGGTGCATTACAAATCCCAAAGGGCATAACAAGCCACTCAAAAATACCTTGCTTAGTTTTGAAAGTGGTTTTTGAACTATCACCATCACTTATTCTTGTTTGGAGATAACCACTTCTCAAATATAACTTAGTAAAATAATTTTCATGTTTTAAATAATCTAACAAATCATCAATACAAGGAAAAGGGTATCAATTTTTAACTATTATTTTATTTAAATCTCAAAAATCCATGCACATACACCATGTACCATCTTTCTTTGGTACCAAGACAATACGAAAACCACATGGAGATGTACTTGGTTGAATGACTCCTTTCTCAAGTAACTCCATCACTTGCTTCTTTATTTCTTCATTCTCTACTACTGACAACTTATACATGCCAATATTAGGGAGAGAGGCATCCTACTGTAATTGAATCTCATGTTGAATTTCCCTCTTAGGGGGTAAACCTTATGGTTCCTAAAAAACACCATTATAATTAGAAATAATATTTTTTATTTGAAATTGATGTTTAGGATCACAACCCTCTAAGGCTTTGGATTTTTCACTATCCTTGGCTTTCACAATCATGAGAACAAAACTTTTACTTGAGTTTACAAGTCTTTTCATTTATCTTACAGAGACAAGATTCAAATTGGTTTTGACACGATGGGTTGTTACTATGTATTCAATCCCATCCTTTACCATCACATATTTATTCTCTTCTATATAAAATATTACCTTTCTATCATGTAAGTAAGGACTTACCAAAATAATTCCATAAATATCTAAAGGAACTACATCTAACTCTACTTTATCAATAAATTTAGAAGTAATAGCAAACCTTAAGGTGCATGCTTTTGTGACCTAAAATTTTGCATCATCACACACCCATCCTAAAGGATACAGTTTTGGATGTAGTTTAGTTTTAAGTCCTAAATTTTTAATAACCTCTTCAAAAATAATATTAGCTTTTGATCCACTATTAAAAAAAGTATCTATTTTAGTATGTTTAGATATAACTCTTATGTGAAAAATGTTTCTAACTATTTTTGCTTTTCCACATTCAAAAGATGAAAGAAAATTATGATAATGGTCAGGGGTTTGTATGTACTCAGATGAAGTTTGTGTATCGTATCCAAACGATTGAAGGGACTCCTCTTTGGCTATGGAGGACGAAACCTGTAGAGAGAAAGACTTAAACAAAGAGATTGTTAGATGGATGTAAGGTGGACTACCAAGCAAAAGCTCGGTCCCAAAAGTGCAAAGACTTCCTTGAGGGATGACAGTCCACTAGTTGATAAAAGAATGTCAGATAAAGATAAATAATGAAAGACTAAGCAAAAGAAATAGAGACAATGCGTACCTATATTCTATTGTTGGTCTTCCACAGTCACCGACACCGGTTAGTCTACCATCATCAATTTTTTAGATTGTCAATGTCAATTAGTCTACCGACATCGGTAGGGGCAATGGTCGATGTCAGACTGTGTCATGGCCTTGGATGAGTTTCTGGTCATGTCTTTAGTCGGCAGAGTGGTCTGTGGTAGTCAGAGAGTTTGTGCAGGGATGCAGAGCAATAGATAGGGTCTTAGGAGGGACAAGAGTAGATGATAGGTTGTCAAAAGGGAGTGGGGATATGGGGAAGGCCTCTCAGCCTCTTTGGGAAGAAATTTAGGCTTGGTCTGGTCTATAGTACTTAGAAATAGTAAAAAGAGAACTAATTACTAATGCTTTCTAAACTACTGAAATGAAAGGGCAGAAGAAATACTTAGCTTTGATATGCTGAAGGAGTGTAGAAGACTTATTGCTGATGTGGCTGATGTACCTATAATGTCTTTAACCCAAAGTCTGGAGCTATTTCTGTAGAGTGCCTATAGCCTATGATGCTTGGTGTGTGTCTGGGAGAGAGAGAGAGAAGTTGGATTTAAAGGAAGAAAGTTAGCATTCAGCTATGTGATTGATTGATTTAGTGCTGTGATTTTAGCATCCCAAGTGTGATTTAGCATCCCAAGGGGAAGAGAATTTGCCTTCAAGTTGCTTTAAGCGATCGATGTCGGTGATCCCACTGGTGTCAGCCGACTGGTAACCGATGTCGGCGGCTAGAAGATGGGGAAAAGGCTATAATTAGCCTTTTGCCCATTCCTTCGTCTGTCAAGTTTAATGGTCATTGGAAAATGATCGAAGGTGGGTTTAATAGGCATGAGAGGTTAGTGGGAGGGTTGAAATAGGTCATAAATTGGTCATAGGGTGATGGGAGGCATCCAAGGGGAGGTATCCAAGGTGGGGTGTGTCCAAGGGTGAGGTGTTATTAATTCAAAATAAATAATTATTTTAAATTAATAAGTGTGTGGGTTAGGAATGTGTTAGAAGTGGACCAAGGGGACCAAGGGGGAGAGTCAACCAAGGAGTAGACACGATTTCAATGTCTACATTTGCCCCTTTTTGTCTTGTTGGTTGTTCTGGATGAACTACAAGATAAAAATAGGAGTAAGTTACCCCAGGTATGGGATAAGGTTACTTTTGTCTTGTTGGTTGTTCTAGTGAACTGCAAGACAAAAAAGAATGTAGGCTACCCTAATTATGGGATGAGGTATTCCCCCTTAAAGTAGGAGTCGAGGGAAGGGAACCTGAAATCGAGTGCCGATTTGATAGATAGTGGATGGATATGGTGAAGTTTGAGTGTGAACGTTGCAATAGTTGAGATTGCACACATACCACTTCACATGATGGTCAGGTCAAATTGTCACAGGTCAAGGGTTGAGGAGTGCCAAAATTGAAATAACTCGGCCCCAGCATTTAGTTATAGCTGATTGGATTATTTGATCCAAGCTATAGCTCCAATGGTCATCGTGTTCCAAGTATCTTGAGCTCAGGAAGTGCTCTTGGAAAACATGAAAATGTCACAAGTAGTGGGGATCAACTTGCTCACAATCCTATACTTTTGAGGGTCATAATATGGGTTGCAGATAATTTTACTAACCATTTGTGAGGTAGCATACATGCAAAAACAACTAAGGAAACGTTGTCTTGGAAGTGGTCATGGTCTGAGGAGATAGTCATGATCTCCAAGGTTGTTGGTCGATTCGAGTTGAGATAGATGGTCCATTAGATGGACAGACAAAGGAATGGCTGAGCTAACCTTAGAAGACCCCATGTCAACTGAGTGCTACCTACATAACCCCTGGCATTAGGGCCTCAGGCCAATGTAGTTCTCCCTAAAAGGGAGGAAGGGGTCGGTTATGGATGTGGGTTGGATGAGGTTAAGTCATGGTTAAAAGGTAATATGGTTTGTCCATTAGATAGATGAACAAATAGATGTGGCTGAGCTAACCCCAGAAGACATCATGTCATCTGAGTGTTGCCTACATAGCCCTTGTTTAAAGGGCCTCAGACCAATGTAGTTCAGGCTAAGAGGCAAAATGGTTGATGATTGGTTTAGTCAGGTTAAGTCCTAGTCAAAGGTAATATGGTTTGTCCATCAGATAGATGAACAAATGGATGTGGCTGAGCTAACCCCAGAAGATGTCATGTCATCTAAGTGTTGCCTACATAGCCCCTATTGGAAGGGCCTCAGACCAATGTAGTTCAGACTGGTTGATAGGTTGGTTTGGTCATGATAAATGATGAGGGTATGATGATGTTACAGCCTTTTCTATATTATGTGATGGTGTATTATATAACATTGGTGATGTGGTCTTTCATCCCTAGCAATTTTCCATATTAGCGATGGATGGATGCTAAAAATGAAATGAGTCGATTTATGCTTTAGCAAGTAATGGTTTATGCTTGACATAAATTGTGTGGTTGATAGTTTCCATGTGTATTGGTTTCCATAGAAACTAGGTGAAATGGACTATGTCATGTGAGTGGTCTTGGAAGTGTTTGGGTTGGTTGGGTATGGTTGGCAAATGATTTGGTTGGATGTGTTTGTGACCAAGATGTATGAAGGGAAAGGCATTTTTGCTCTTTCATTGACAAGGATCATAATGATAGCATAGGTAGGGGGTTTTTAGAAACAAAAGCCCCATTCATGCATTACGTCATTGACCATTGGTTGTGTTAGAGAAGTAATTGAATCACTTTGACATTAAAATGAGCTCAAAATCCCTTGAGTAGGTGATGTGATATGTTAGGATAGGGTAACCCTTTTTAGTAGGGATAA
The DNA here is from genome assembly GCA_037957365.1 of Torreya grandis. Classification (NCBI taxonomy): domain Eukaryota; kingdom Viridiplantae; phylum Streptophyta; class Pinopsida; order Cupressales; family Taxaceae; genus Torreya; species Torreya grandis. Next base: position 2,329,605 of record JARHVA010001307.1, on the reverse strand, counting down.
TGTTGCCCCTTTTTATAGGAGACCCTGAGAACGACTATAAGTCAAGTCCATGACATTTTTTTTTGGTAGACTGATCAATGCAGGAAGTCTACATAGGGATGTCATTTTGTTTATGGTCATTTGTGAAGCTGATCGATGCAGGAAGCTTCTAAGAGAGTGTTGTTTGTAGAAATATTTTAGGCATAGCCATCCTTCGAGGGAGTGGTCTATATTTTTGCTTTATGTTTTTTTGAGGGATTTGAATAGCTGTCCTCTGAGGGAGCAGTCTATTAGCTACAGTAATGATGATACAGTGATCCTTCGAGGGAGTAGTCTGCATTTATAATTTTATGACCTTTTGATATAGGTATCCCAATTTTATATATGTATTTTTTTGATTGAATTTTTGGTCATGGACTTGACTATAGAAGCTTAGAGGGTTCCCTTTTATTAGGATAAAGCATTCATACTTTATAAAAGGGTTACATAGGGTTTGTTTTAGGGGAATAGGGTTGAAAGAAATGAGGATTAAGAGGACAGGGATTGCTCAAGGGATGAGCTCAAGTTAAATGTCAAGTGAACAAGGACTCGACTAACAGTAGGATGGTCACAGATGCAAGGCATTAAGGAGCTCAATTTCTAGCCAGCCTTCAAGAGAAGACAAACAATAAGTACCTAATCCATACTTGTGCATTATGATGTAAGGTCTGAGCCAATTAGGAACAAACTTGCCCCGTTTGCTTGTTTCCAAATTGGTCACGTGTTGGTCGATGCTAGACATGAAGTTGGTTGATGTTTGGTCGATGTTTGGTTGATGCTTGGTCGTTGACTTGGTTGGCTCAGTCGAGGCTTGGTCGGTGCTTGGTCGAGGTTGATGCTTGGTTGAGGCTTGGTTGGGGCTTGGTCGAGGCTTAGTCGATTGATGTTTGGTCAATGTTTGGTTAATGCTTGGTTGGTTGATGTTTGGTCGATGTTTGGTTGAGGCTTGGTCGATGCTTGGTCGAAGCTTGGTCAGTTGATGTCGTGATAGGCAGGATAGGGTCAAATTCCCCCAGTCACTTATGATAGAGACAATGTTTGACAGAATTAGTTTGAGAGGGCAAGATCTTGATCTTTCATGTTGGAGGTTGGAATCTTAGAATGACTAAAAGTGATGAAGGCAATGGTAGGTAATGATGTGACCAAAGCAGCCAGTGGTGGGGAGTCTTTGGGTCGGATGTTCACTGCCTGTAAGGCTTTGATCAAAGTTAGACAATGCTGTAGAGAGTTTTGTATGAGGTCATACAAAGATGTCTTCACATAGGTTGGGTGAAGTTGTTTCACTTTGGGGTCATGAATTGGTTTCAAAAAAGTTGGTCGAGATGTGCCCAAAAATGAAATCTTGGGTTTTGATGGTTGAGGAGACTTGACAAATGGATATGTTTGAGGGAGAGAAACCTTCTCTTTCCCTTTATCCTTCATGATTTGTGACCTATTGGCCACATTGATGGTGTTGATTTCAAATAATGGGGTTGAAGGTGATCGAGGGACCATAGTTTGATGATGGGCTCCCAATTTAGGTGAAGATGTTCGAGAGGCATGTGATGGTGTCGATAGTTTGTTGAAGGGGTGGTCAAGACGATCCTTGGTGAGAAGGGTGTCCTTTTTGAAGTGTTGATGAATGACAACCTTAAGATCACAACAACACTCAGTGTCATGTCCAGGCATGCGATGATATGCACAAAATTTAGTGTCGTCGAACCAAGATGGTTTTGGTCTAAGAGTTGATGAGTGTGAAGGTGAAAATGTTTGGGAGACATGAGACAGTGTTGGAGATTTGTTGACAATATCCACAACAAGAGGGGCATTTTTATTGATGAATTGGCGGATGGCAACCTTAAGGGCACAACAATTTTTAGTGTCATGTCCAAGTGTGTGATGATATAGGAAAATTTTAGTATCATTGAACCAAGATGGTTTTGGTCCAAGAGGTTGAAATGGTTTGATAGGTGGAAGAGTGATGTTAGCAGATTGTAAAATTCAACATAACAGCAAGGTGTAAGAAACTACTAATGGGTCTGCACGTTGTGTTGCAGTAAAAATTGACAAGTTCTATTTAGAAGCTGTTGAGGGAGTGTTTCGTATCATCTTTTTGTTTGGCAGTGTGGCCAAACATGTAGATGACACTTTCATGGTAGGAGGCATTGGATGTTTTGAAGGAGGTATGTTTTTGTTAGGTTTTGGTCACAATGGAGGTGATTTGTTTTTGTTGGGTGTTAGAGTAGTAAGGACTCCTATTAAGGTGGATGGGTGTGGGCCCAAAATAGAAGGCAATGATGATGGTGGAGGAAAAGTTCTCTGATGGGGTTTAGTAGCCTTCTTTGGTTTAGTGTGAGGACTACTATTGTGAGGGGTGAGGTTCAAATCAACCTTCATCGAATCTTCTTTAGTCGAAGTGGGTGAGGCGGCTAGTTCCTCTCTCGACGGAGAAGGGATTGGAGAGTTTGGCTCTTTAAGAGGGCAGAGCATAGGGATGGTGATGGCTTTGGTGTGTGGTTGAGGAGCAGGGAAAGTATGATCCCCCATTGATGATAGGAAGGATGAGGGTGAGGCTACCAGTGCTGGTATGGTCAAGGCATCCTCCAATATAAGAGAGGTTGATGGAGAACTAACAGGAGAAGATGGTTTGTCCACTTATGGAAGAGAAGTGGGAGAAGAAGGCTCTTCTTCCTATGATGGACCAATGGGTTGACTAACCTCTTGAGACTGTGAGAGAGGTTGGTCAGGCATAAGAGGCAAGACCGTGTTGACTGTGCATATATTATACTCTTGGGAGTCATCGGCCATGGTCTACATGTTTTGGCTAGGGTGATGGTTAGGAAAAGGTTGTCTAAAGATGTCTATGTTTTGATTGGGTGGTGCGTTTGGGTTATCCAAGACTATATCACCTTTATCTAACATGTTTTGGATAATGTTTTTAAAGGTCTTGCAGTTGTTTATGTCATGGCCTTTGACACGGTGATAATTGTAGAAGTCATTTTCCCTATACCATGTAGGGATGGCTTTTGCAGGGTCAAATTGAGGAGGTCAAATTTGAGGGAGATTGAGGACCCCCAGCTTGACAAGTTTATCCAAAATGAAAGCATATGACTCACCTAGTGGAGTATATTGACGCTGCATGTATCGTTGTTGGAATTGTTTGGTGATGCTTTGAGATGTGGAAGGTTTAGATTGGTTAGTTATTATAGAGGATGGTGATCTAATGACCACAGTGTTTGCCACTCCCTTGGGTTTGGAGTGGGAAGAAGTAGGTTTGGATGAAGAAGGGTCATTGGACCTGGTGTTGGGGTTTTGACTCCACAATTTGACTTTGTTTTCCTTGATGACACGTAGTTCAAGCTTCTTAGCCATCATGAAAGCTTCGTCAAAGGTACGGAATGTTTAGACCCTCAGAGTAGAGGAAATATGTTTGGCACATGCCTGAGAGAAGAGCTCAATGAGCTCGGGTTGAGGTAAAGAAAAGGAGAGTTTGTTGATTAAGCCTCTCCAACGGGCGATGAAATTGGCTATTGATTTATCGTCAAACTGTATGATAGAGTATAGGTCTGTGATTGAGACCTTTTTGGTGATATTGATTGAAAAGTGGTCAAGGAAAAGTTGAGCCAGTTAGGTGAAAGAAAAGATGGAATCACTGGTAATAGAGTTATACCAATCGAGGGTAGCACCAAAAAGTGACATGGGGAATGTGCGTAGCAATAATGCATCATCATGTGCTATGAGATAACAAGCATGTCTGAATGCTCGTAGATGTTGTTGTGGGTCTTCCTTACTCTAAAAATGAGTAAACTTGGGAAGTTCCCACTGATGGGGATACGATCGAATTGGGACTGAAGGATGAATGGGTTCATTACAAATTTGTTCATATGAAAGAACATTACTTGAACCAGAAATGAAGGTCTCAAAATTAGACATTTTGTCTATCAACATTTTGATTAGATCGGTTGATGGATTTGTAGGTGGAGCACCCCCTAGATTGTAGGGCACTTGGAAGGTGTTAGGAGGGGTGTATGACATAGTTGGTTGCGCTTGTATAGGCACAACATATTGATGACTAGTCATAGGGACAGAAGTGGAAGCCAAGGGTGGTTATGTCATGAAGGTAGAAGGCACGACTAGGCTTGATGTTTCCAGAGGTGGTTGGATGGTGGAAACATTAGCCAAAGGATGAGTAGCCACCCTGGTGTTGATGGGTGCAAGAGTAGGTAGGATGGAGACAATTAGGTTTTGATATGGTGTAGAAATTTGTTGAATAGTTTGCAGTTGATGGGGGGATAAAACCCTAATGGAAGTGGGTCCAGAAATAGAAGGAGAAGCCACACTTAGAATATTAGTCATGGTCAGGTTATTATTTGAGGTGACGGCCTGGGTGTCTATGGGTTAAACTATAGATGCTGTTGATATGACTATCGTCTCAACTAAAGAGGTTAGCATCCCATAAATTAGGTTGCCTAAAGAGTCTCATGTTCAAATTCTCGTGAGATAGTGTTAAAGGGCCTTGACATTGAGGTCAAGGAACCTTTCAAAGTCTTGGTCCCCTTCAGGGACAATAGGGGGTTGAGTCGGGGTCAGTTAGGTAGGAGTTCATTCAGTCTCTGAATGATACTCCATTAGAGGACTTGTTATGGAGGGTGAAGATGGAAGTGGTTGTTGCCTTGCGTGTTCAATGCAAGTTTTGGTTTGACTACGTGTCAAAAACCATTCAAGGTAAAAAGGGTCAAGTTCTAGAAACTGTGTTTTTTTTCAGTTTTAGAAACTCAAAATGTGTGTCTAACAGCAAGAAAGTCAAGTTTTAAGCTTGCTATTTTGGAAGAAGGATTTTAGACAGTGACCGACATCGGTGGAAAAATTGATGTCGGTGAAATAGGTTGTCGATGTCGGTCAGATAACCGATGTCGATGAAGATGGTTGCCGACGTCAGTGGAAAAATTGATGTCGGTTACTGTGTGTTTCCAAAAACTTAGAGATTTTGAGAGTTTTTGGAAGAAAGAATAAAACATCCTTACTAGCTCAAAAAACCAGATAGAAACAAAAAATAAGATGAAGACAAACAGACCCTAAACATTAAATCCTAATAATAAACTTTTAGAATCATGTTGGCTTATGCCTTAGAGTGTGTTTGGGAAGTTGGCTTTTAGAATGGGTCCTAGAAGAAGTAGTCTAAGGTTGGTTTTGGGTTAGTTTCGATGCTCAAGATCTATATTAGGTTTCGTACATGGCCTGGTGCTAAGGAGCAAGCTCCCCTCACTTCACAAGCCCAGAGATAAGCTGGGTTGCTTAGCCAGTATATACTTCCCCTAGAGTTTATACTCTGCCAGAGAACAGAGTGGGCTCTCCCCTTGGTAGTGAAGTCTAAGTGGGATTACCAAGAAGGGTAAGGTATCTGCTAGGTGATGAAATCCTAGTCAGACCTTGTCTCAGGTATGTTTAGATGTTTTGATTGTGATAGTGGTTTGGTTGTGTAACATAAGTGTGCTACGATTTATTCATAATGCAGTTTTAAGTTACTAGATGTGAGAGCTAAGTATGCATTCAGGCAGAAATGAGATGCAATAGATTTTAAGCCCAAATTGAAATGTGTGTTCGGATGCAGACAAGTGGAGAAAAGGTTGAAGAGTATGAACTTCACTACTCTAAGATGCAAGAGGAAAGGTGACAAGAAGAAAAATAAGGATTCTTTTTAACTTGCTTATGATGTCTTTTTGAAAGAGATAGAAGAAAAGGATGCAAGAAGAGATCTAATGCACCTCTATGAATGTTTGTTTTAGAATAAAAAGAATGATGAACCCAAGGAAAATTCTAGGGGTCCCACCAAGCGTGCCAAAATGTTTCTAACTATTTTTGCTTTTCTACATTCAAAAGATGAAAGAAACTTATGATAATGGTCAGGGGCTTGTATGTACCCGGGTGAAGTTTGCACACCGTATCCAAATGATTGAAGGGACTCCTCTTTGGCTGTGGAGGATGACACCTATAGAGAGAAAGACTTAAACAAAGAGATTGTTAGATGGATGTAAGGTGGATTTCCAAGCAAAAGCTCGGTCCCAGAAGTGCAAAGACTTCCTTGAGGGATGACAGTCCACTAGTTGATAAAAGAATGTCGGATAAAGATAAATAATGAAAGACTAAGCAAAAGAAATAGAGACAATGTGTACCTATATTTTTCTATTGGTCTTCCATAGTCGCCGATGTCGATTAGTCTGCCATCATGAGTTTGTCAAATTGCCAACGTCAATTAGTCTGCCAATGTCGGTAGGGGCAATGGTCGATGTCAGACTGGGCAATGGCCTTGGATGAGTTTCTAGTCGTGTCTTTAGTTGACAGAGTGGTCTGTGGTAGTCAGAGAGTTTGTGTAGGGATGCAGAGCAATAGATAGGGTCTTAAGAGGGACAAGGAGTAGAGGATAGGTTGTCAAAAGGGAGTGGGGATATGGGGAAGGCCTCTCAGCCTCTTTGAGAAGAAATTCAGGCTTGGTTTGGTCTACAGTACTTAGAAATAGTAAAAAGAGAACTAATTACTGTTGCTTTCTAAACTACTGAAATGAAAGGGCAGAATAAATACTTAGCTTTGATATGCTGAAGGAGTGTAAAAGACTTGTTGCTGATGCAGATGATGTACCTACAATGTCTTTAACCCAAAGTTTGGAGCTATTTCTATAGAGTGCCTATAGCCTGTGAAGCTTGGTGTGTGTCTAGGAGAGAGAGAGAGAAGTTAGATTCAAAGGAAGAAAGTTAGCATTCAGCTCTGTGATTGATTGATTTAGTGCTATGATTTTAGCATCCCAGGTGTGATTTAGCATCCTAGGGGAAAGAGAATTCACCTTCGAGTTGCTTTAAGCAACCGATGTCGGCGATCCTGCCGGCATCGGCCGACTGGTAACCGACGTCGGCGGCTAGAAGATGGGAAAAAAGCTATAATTAGCCTTTTACCCATTCTTCCATCTCTCAAGTTTAATGGTCATTGGAAAATGGTCGAAGGTGGGTTTAATAGGCATGAGAGGTTAGTGGGAGGGTTGAAATAGGTCATAAATTGGTCATAGGGTGATGGGAGGCATCTAAGGGGAGGTATCCAAGGCGGGGTGTGTCCAAGGGTGAGGTGTTATTAATTCAAAATAAATAATTATTTTAAATTAATAAGTGTGTGGGTTAGGAATGTGTTAGAATTGGACCAAGGGGACCAAGGGGGAGAGTCGACCAAGGAGTAGACACGATTTCAGTGTCTACAGAAAATATCATTTCTTTTTCTTACAACATATTTAGTTTTAGTTTTAGAATATGAAGAAATAATAGATGGTTTAGGGTTAGAAGAGGAAAAAGTTAAACTTTTCATCCCCATAGCAGTCACTTTTGTTTCATCACCAAAATTTGATATTAGGTCCTATTGGATTACAACATTAGCCTTTTCTTTTTTATTCTATAACCTCTCTAGCTTGAGTTCTGGATGGAGTTTCCAACACTTAGCCTTATCATGATTCTTCTTGCAATGATTTTAGAAAGGTTTTCCTTCTTGTTTCTTAATAGTGTAAGTAGACTTACCCTTACCCTTTCCTTTACTTTTTCCTCTATTTTCAACTGGATTGTGAGATTTCTTTCCATAGCCTTCTTTGGTCATCTTAAACCTGGCTTCCATATGGGTAGCTTTCACATAGACTTCATCAAGGTTAGAAGGATTAAACATGGGAATGGTATGTCTCAAATAACTATGCAAACTTCTAATATACTTTAGTATTGTATAAAGGAATTCCATTAATGGATTATTTTTAAACTCCTCAGTATAATCTTGCACACTCTGACATTTATTATATCTTAAATTCTACCAATCCATAGTAGTTTGTTACATATAACCCAAAGGATAAAAAACCTTTCTTAGTTTAGAAATAAAATCATTTTAGGAAGAGATTACCTTACCATGTTGCTTGAGATCTTCTTAATTGTTACTCTCCCACCAAGTGAGTGATGTGCCACTCAGATAGAGAGTATCTAATTGAATCTTGGCTTCCTCATTGAGAATATTTTGAATCCTACAATATATCTCAATCTACTTGACCTATTTATCCAATTTCTCTGCACTGAGCTCACCATTATAAATTGGAAAATCAAATTTAACATCTAATTTTAAACATGGGATAGTTTTACCATCTACAAAAGAGGAGATCTTTTTGGAAGGTGAAGATGAAAGAGTATTTTTTTCTATTTTAGCTTGATCTTCCTTTGCTTCTTTCCCCTTTCTATGTTTTTAATATATTTCCTCAACCATATTTTTCATGTTGAGGAAGGCACATTGGAATTCTACCTTAGACATATCTACTCCCATACTTGACTACTGGCTTGCATGTCTTGCTCCAATTTTAGGATCAAACTCTATAATTTTTCCTTCACCACGTCTTGATCAAGACCTAGTTAACATACAATACTATTGTAATTTCTAGACAATGTGTGAAATGGCCTTGATCATAGACTCTGATACCAAACTAATCTAAAAATCCAAGTTATAAAAAAATTTATAGTCTACTTGGATCAGATAAAGAAATAAAATAAAAACTTTAATTTCCAATTTCCCTTTAAAATAAATCCAAAAATTAATTTATAAAACTTCCATAATTTTAATAAAGGAAACTGAAAAGATTTTAGAACATAGAAAAAAAATTGAAAAATAACATAGAAGATTTATTTACGGGGTTCACTAAATGGCTATGTCCCTGGGTCCACTTTATGAGTGTTCCAATCTTATTAAAACTCTTTGAGATTGATTACAAAAATCTCTCTGAGTAAATAATTTATTTCTATACCTGATATCTATTTATGTAACAAAATAAAGCTCCTGGAGGTTATGTTGCCTCTGTATTCTCTATCTATAATTTCCCCTATGCAAATCTAATGCTTATCTTCTAAAATCATATTATTGCCTCTATAAAATAGCCTATAGTTATATATTTCTCAACACTACTTGGTGTTGGCCAGACATTAACAAATTTACCTAGTAGGGCACCAACAGTTTCTCTAAATTGAGTTTTTTCATATTTTGATAGTATGGCTTTTTGATATTTCCTCTGCCTTCTCAATTGGCTAAGATTAATTATTGTTTTCTTGTAATAGTGAGCTTTCCCCATTTTTGTGTTGTTGTTCCATTAAAAATGGGTCATATACAATTCTGGTGCTAAAAATAATTCTATAATTAAAATAAGATTAAATAACCTTTACCATCTATAAAACTTTTATCATAAATGCTTCTACATATAATACCTTTCAAGAATCTTTGAAAAACTTTAAAGAATAAATTGCCATGCCAATATACCAAATATGTGTATTTTAAGATCAAGATTAAGATTGGTGATAAAGAAATAATCAATGCCACATATATTCCAACATAGTAATAATAATAATTATTCACACTTTGAATGTAGAAATAATGTGTTACATGAAGTTAAATTCTATATGCATTTATTTAAAAATATTACCACTCTTTGATAAAGTACATGCCAAGACTCTACGCCAAGATTGTGTGCATGTAGTTTTGAAGTCCACTCCCATCCTCCAAAATTATAAGACATGTGTCTTTGCTATGTTTCATTGGTGCTAAGATTCAAGAATTAATCAATGCCATAGATAATACTTGTAATTCTTGATTAATTCAATATTACCATGTGATAAACATGCAGTTCTTAATAAAAAGGGCATGAAGATCAAGAATATTTCAATGTAATAGAACAAAGACTTGAGTTTAGTTTAAAATGCAAAGATTTATGGAGGTTACCATGCCATAATATGGAAACTCAAGTATTAAGAGGTTTGGTGCTCTAAATCAATGTCAAACAACATGTGTCCATGTGAAAAATTTTAATAAAGATTTATGTATTAAATCTTTATGAAATGGCACAATTTTTTTTAAAAATGGAAATAAGATATAATTAAATATCTTAATAAAATATATTTATTAATTTTTAATAAATTTATTAAAATATATTTATTAGTAAATAATAAATATATTAAAATATATTTTATTGGTAGCAATTTTTCAAAATTAATTATAAACATTATGGGTGGAGGTGTGGCACTATTGGCCAAATAATGCCCCACCTACATTCACAACAATAATTAAATATTATAAATAATTGATCAAAATCATGGGGTGGAAATCCCCTAGATCAGAGAAGTCCAGGTTCCATCTCAACCATAGGATGGGTCTACTTTCATCAATTAGTAAGAAGGTGACTTTAACTATGTAAACCAAAGTGACATGCTTAGTGGAGGAGTTACTCCAGTCGATTTCAATACAATATTCAAAAGGAGAGACACAACAGAGGCCATACCAACTACCATGCCCTTATCTTCCACACCCTAAATTATTTGCATAGGCATGAATTCCAAGGTACCTACTCAACCTTCATACTGTGAAGAGGTCATGTAATAAGGTGAGCCACCTCAAATTAGTGTGTAGATACCAAAGGAAACTATCCCATCAAAGATACAATCAAAAGTGTCTCAGGTCCCCTTCAAATTAGTAGAGCATATGAAGAAGATTAACCTTAATGTAACTATGTGGGATGTGTTTAATATTCTATCTCAATGGTATCTACTTCAAGATGTGCTAAAAGACTTTTAGGAATGTCAAACCCTTCAACCACCACCTATTGCTTCTACAAGTCTATGTCAACCTAAAGCAAAAGAAGCGTAAGTGTGTAATGGAAATAAGCCACCCTCATTATACATCTCTCTAATCATCAACCAACATCTGGTAAATAATTTCATGATCAATTCAGGTGCAAGTAGCTCAGTGATGCCCAAGAAGATTTAAGATATATTAGAAATTGCATATTCCCCTATGTCAAAAGGAGTGGTCTAACTCAGTGGAATGATATTTGAAGTTGTAGGGGTCATAAAAGATTTGAATCTCAAAATACATGCATGCCTAAGCCTCTCCATTATGTAAGATATCACATTTATTGACTTACCTCCCTACTTTTCCATCTACCTCTCTTGAGACTTCACGATAAATGTGGGTGGGTATTTGTCTTCAAAATTTTCACACATGGTGCTGAAAAATAGATTCAGGACCAAAGTGACCATAAGGGTAGAGCCTATCTTTAAAATTCATGTCAAACCATACTCTCCAATCCTAATTAATAAAAATTTCATGATTCTCTACCAAGAAGAGAATTCAATTCTCCACAAAGCTGCAACATCACTAGAGGAGATCCTAGATGACTTGCTAGATGAATGGGCAGGTGAACAATTTGAGTGTGATCTAAATGACAACATAGAGATAGGGTTAGGCATATATTACATCATGAAATATAATCTTGCACTTCCATAGCTCATAAAGGCATGCAACAACCTTGAAGGTATGTGGCAGTTGTACTTTGATGGTTCTTATAGTAAGAATGGCATAGGAGATGGTGTCATATTAGTCTCACCCTAAAAGGATAAATACTTCCATGCCTTTAAAATATAATTCACTTACAAAAATAATGCTATTGAGTATGAGGATTCAATTTAAGGCCTTGAGCTTGTGTAGAAGAAAGGAATCAAAGCATTACAACCACTATGAGATAGTGAGTTGGTTGTCATCTAGGTTAAATCATAGAGTATGACTAAGAATGGCCTGATGAACACCTATAAACATAGAGTGTGGGATACGATAGAAGGATTTGATGCATTAAAAATCATTTCCATACCAATAGCACATCATGTTGATGTAAATAGGCTTGTGATTATAGGCATGTAGTATGACATCCCACAATATATAATGAAAGGGTCCGAACAACTTGTCAAAATTGTGTTTAGACTAGTAGTTCTTGACAATGCAGAGAATTGGTAGGTGTGAAAAAATGATGAGTAGATCATCAATTTTTTATAAGATGAGGTAGAGTTTTGTGCCATGAACCAAACATAGTTGTAAACCCAATATGAAGACCAAGTCATCTAATTAAAGGGTAATAAGCTTCCAAGATAGCTAGTCACTGTAGAAAGTATTTTCAATTTTGATGACCAATTCAAAGGAGAGAAGGACAACATGACAACAAAGGAAGATGTCTCTATGCCCATAATTATTTTATAAGGGAAGTCTCTAAGAACTAGCATAATATGTTCTCCTACAAAAATTGGGAGTTTCATTAAACTTAGTAGGAGATATGATGACATCTTCACATGGAATTATAAGGATATCAGAGGTTTTGACCCAAGCTTATCACCACACACAATTGAGCTCCATCTTGATGTAAAACCTATACACCAAAAGTAGAGGCCTATCAATCTAAAATTGGATCCATTGATGTGCAAAAAACTCTCCAAACTCATTAAATCCAATATAATACTTATGATAAAGCACTCATCATAGGTTTCCAACTTAGTCCCAGTGTAAAAAATTAGTGTGGAGATACACCTTTGCATGGACTTTAGGGACCTAAACAAGGCTTCTATCAAACACCATTACCCTCTCCCACTAATGGAACAAATCTTGAAAATAGTTATAGGTATGGAAATATTTTCACTATTGGATGGTTACTCGGTTTACAATCAAATCCTTATGTAGGAGTGTGACCATTACAAAACTACATTTACCACTAAGTGGGGTACCTTTACATACCAATGCATGTCATTCAAAATGACAAATGCAAGCATGACATTCCATAGAGCCATATATATGGCATTTAAATATCTCATCAATAAGGTCATCTTGGTTTACCTTGATGATATAAATATTTTTTATAAGTGTATAGAAGATCATTAGGATCACTTAGAGTAAAATATGTAGGGAGTTTGGAATATCTCTAAACCCTAACAAATGCATTTCATGGTACATAAGGTTCCCTTTTCATGCACATTATTTCAAAGAAAGTAATTACAATCAACCCAAATCAAGTCAAGGCCATCTTGTCTCTTCCTCTTCTAAGCCACAATAAAAGTCTCTAGAGATTCCTAGGGAGAATCAACTTTGTGATAAGGTTTATGCCTTGTTCCACCATCCTATCCAAACCCCTCATTGTGATGTTAAAGAAAAATCTAACATTCAGTTAGATGCATGGGGGAAAGGAAAGTTTTTAGGCCATAAAGTGCACCATCATGAAAGCTCCCATCTTAATTAATCTAGATTACAACAAGGATTTTATCCTTTATACATTTGGTAGAGTTAAAGGTATCTCAACCATCCTTACATAGAAAAACAAGAATCAAATAGAACAACCAATTTCCTTCTTTAGCTAGGCACTAAAGGATTATGAGTTGAACTATATCTTCATATATATAAACACTCTTGAAGTTTTGAGATCACTCAAGAAGTTTAGACATATACTTTCCAACAAAAAAATTCAACTCTTGGTTATACACACAAGCATCAAAGAGTTCCTACTTGGTAAAGATATCAATTAAAAAAGATCTAGGTGGATCACAAAGGTGATGGAATATTACATAGACATATAAGTCACTGAGCTAATGCAAAGAAAAGGAATTTGTGAGTAATTGGATAAGGTTACAAGACTAGAAGACTGTATAGTCTTAGTGTCACACCAAAGAGAGTGTGCAAGCCCAAAAGCCTTGACCGACTAGGTATAGGATATGAGATCCTTCCTTCTACACAACATATACCCTCCTAGCCTCAATAAATCTAAGCACAAAAATTTCAAATTGTAGTCCATTCCCTATGTGCTTGTAGAGGGTACACTTTTCCAAAAGGATCTAAATGGAATCCTCCTGAGATATGTGAAACTAGAGCAAGTAGTCAAAATTCTTCATGAGTTCCATGATGGTCCTATACAAGGACATTATTCTCCCAAGACCATTGTCATGAGGATCATGTGAGCCAGCTATTATTATCTAACTCTATTCAAAGATGTGCATGCATATGTTCAAAATTAAAATAAATGCACCTTCTTCACAAGCAAGCAAAGGATAACATCCTTACTATTGCACCCAATCTAAGATGATCAACCTTTTATAGAATGGGGCCTATATTTCATAGGCATGATTAATCCACCATCAAGTGATGGGATTAGATGGATTCTCATAGCCATAGATTATTTTATGAGGTGGATAGAGGTGGTTCTACTCAAAAAGGCTAATGAAATATCCATCCTCAACTTCTAAGAAGGCATCATAATGATATTTGGTGTCCCTACCACCATTATCTCTAATAATGCATTAAATTTCCTTATAACTAAAATTAATGAATGGACCAACAAGAACAATGTCTATCTAAGTGTCTCATCAAATTATTACCCATAAATAAAAGGTCTAGCTAAGTCCACAAATAAGAACCTGATTCACATCATAAAGAGGACTCTAGAGGATAACCAGTGAGCTTGGAATACTAATCTCAAAACTACCCTTTAGGTTGACTGAAGTACACCTAAGAAAGTGTTGAGAAATTCACCATTCATGCTAGTCTATGGAAGGGAGGCTAGATTGCCTGCATCCCTCGATTTGCCTTCATTAGAACTCATGCATTTGTTAGAGTTGCTCAAGGATGATCCCATAATAGTCAGATTAGTTGAGATGATTGAACTCAAAGAAGCTAGAGTATGAGATACACAAACCATGAAGCTCCAATAGGCACAAACCAAGAGATTTTTTGATAAGAAATCCACTAATAGGAGTTTCTAAGAAGGAGATTTAGTGCTCAAATGGGATGCAGATAGAGTGAAATCTAGGAGGCATACTAAGTTTGATATAATATGGAGTGGCCCATACATCATAATAAGTTAAAATCAATCCAATGCCTTTCAACTTGCCAAATTAAATGGGGAGGAGCTTTTTATCCCAATTAATGGGATTCATCTCAAGCACTATCTCCATTGACCCTTGTATAATTGTAAATAAATAGATTAGATGTTTTTCATTTCCCTAAGTGCCCTGCATGCCTTGTTTTAGAGTAGTTTCATTTCCTCTAAGTGCTAGTGTGCAATTTTTCTCTTAGCTTAGGTCCTTTTCCTCTAAGTACCTCTGGCACAGTTTTTGTTTTACCAGGTAAAGTCTTAATCCATTCAAAAGCCAAAGATATGTAGCTAGCACATTTGCAATTGAAAAAGGCCAAAGGTTCCAAAGACTTCATGCATAATGGAGTGCTAAAAAAACTTCTATATTATTTCTTAGTAGGCAAGTAGACTACATAGGTTTCTAGAAGTGTTGATTCTCTAAGTCACCCTACATAGCACAAAGCTTTCCAAGTCCCTATAGAAGATTAGTGCACCTGTGTGGTCCCAAGTAATTCAAGAGGAATGTGCATATGTGCTTCCCATATGCACCCAAGCCCAAGATAAAAGTGTAGGTCTATGTGATAATATGATGATGGATCATGCTTGCATAAATATCTCAAGGCATGCCTACACATAGGTCTCTATGGCATACAAATTAAGGTTGCATGAGTTCAAGATGAAGGGCCTCAGGTTCTAAATGATAAAGTAAAGTTAGAGTGTAAATATTAGCTATGTATCATGAATAACACATCTAGGATTGTGTGCACCCATATTTAAAGTCTTCCTCATGCTTGACTAATGTAGTTTTATGCCTGCATACAAGATCCTATACATTCACTCACAAACACATAAGATATAGTCCAAAGCCATGTACTACTCTCATAAGCTATAGTTTCAAAGGAATTATGCATGTACCTTGGTGTAGGAATGTTTTCAAATTAAGGGGCTCATACATATTATTTGTGTCCATGTAACATACAAATAAGGGAGCATGCACTAAGTTTTACATTGTGCACATTGGTGATGTGTCAAGCTAAAATAAAAGCCTATGTAGTGAATTTTCAAGTGACAAAAAGTTATAAATAAGGTTATTATATTTATTTGAGTGAATTTTGAGGCATTGTTAGAGCCAATAAATGAAGAAGTGGCTATCAGACTTCATAACATGAGTGCATGCCTCCATCCAACCATGACATGGAAATATTATGTTCTTTTATGCACACATATTCCGTAATAGGATCTTGCCACCAAATTCAGATCTAATCTACCAAATAGAATCAAAAGTCATGGCCATGGTGATGTAAAGGAATTAAAAGTTGTACCCACCACCCCAAATGGTGCATTTATTGTAGAATAGGCTTATTCATTGTAAAATCCTGGTTCTTCACTTGTATAAGGGTCAACACATTTTAGAAACCTCACACTACTATAATTTACCCTCTAAGAGAACTTGTATTGGCTAAATCTTGTAGACTAATGAGAATTTAGTTCACCTCTTTCCATTCTTTTGATGTTCTATGTGTTATTTTTGTTTGTCGATCCTTGAATATGGGTAACATTTACTGCTCTCACCATTATCCATTCCTAATACCTCTTCATTAAACTTGGAACTCACTTGTAGGTCATATTATATGCACATGAGGGTTTGTGTTGATATTTTTTATGGACCATTTATCATCCCTCTTAGTGTTTTGCTACATTCCCGCACCTTCATGTGCAACACTTATGCATTTGGAGTATCCTTGGTAGAATCTTTGTGATATCATCTTGTTTTCTAATGTTTATATTGTGTTATGGCAGTAAGAGTGCTTATTCTATTCTGGGTGTATTTCCTTTTATATTTTACCATCTCTTACCTTTTCCCTCACTTTTGCCTCAAAATTATTAGGTTTAAACTAATGGTAAATTTACCTTTTTACTCTTTAGGCCTATGCACTAGTCTTAAAATAGGTACACTTAGAATATAAGGAATATGGCCTACTCTGAAGGATCATCCCAAGGAGCACAAAGGTCCCATGCCTTGGGTATGTTCTCATTTTTATGATGAAAAAACTAATTCTCACACATGCAGTTGAGTGATAATACTTTTGTGCCCAACACCATAGACTTTTGTGCCTCACATAAGACCTTTATGCCAAGTTCCCCACCACCAGACACCCCACATTGTAGAACATCCATGGGTGCATGTATTGAATGAAAATAGGTGTTATTTATCTCTTGTCTTAGATTCTTAGGCAAAGACATGCGGGTGATCTATAGGTTTCACTTTGATTGGGCATTAGGTGTATGGAAATTGGGAAGCATGAGCATTGTTCTACTTATAACTAGGTTTTTAGAGCCTCGATAGAGATACTTTTGATCACCTATTCCTTCATTTCTTCATATTTTAAATTATTCATGATACATTGATCTTATTTCATCATGTAGGCTTTGAATCTTTATTTTATTTTCTTTTGTTATTTTAGATTATATCTTTTGCTTTTAATCTTTTCTTTGTTTTGCTTTTTAAAAGAGGGAAGAAGTTAACCACAATGAGTTGGTCTTAGTAAAGTGTTGGTTTAATCAAAATGTCTTTTCCAACTCTTGCCCATGTCCATGATTATTACCTTAAACATGTATTAATGTTTTATGTACATCTAACCCAAGAGGATAAGGAGAGTTTTCTAAATTTGCATATAATTATGGGAGAAACCTTCACATACCAGATGAAATCATTAGATTTAGGACATATTCATGGTTAACTCTCTCATTACTTACCTGGATTAAGAATTTTGAACTACAATATGCAATACCCATTGATTTGAGTTGGATTCAAAACACCTCAAAATGTGGTTTGATCATACTAGGATTAACCAATTTCTAACTATCATGATATCAAATAGAAAACTATTATATAAAGTAGGAAAACTACCAAAATAAAAAAGTTTAATCTAGAAAACATGAACTATTCTAATAAAAGCAAACAATTGAAAGCAGGAAAATTAATAAAGAAAAACTAACCTACTCCTATATCTACTAGGAAATTTGTTCTTATTCAGAGACCTCTCCATATGGGAAACCATGAAGTAATGCTTCAAAAATTATCTATTAACTAGATATGATAGATTTTTACCTTGAATATATTTTAAACTAAATGCATTATTACCCAAGATCTCAAAAATCTGATACAGTCTTATCTAAAGTAGGGTAAACTTGTCATGCATTGTTTTTTCTCATGGGATTTGTCCCATAGTAGCACCAAATCATATATCCTAAATTTTTTAAATATTTATCTCTTATTAAACCATATCTTGACCACATCCTGATGTTTTTTGAAGTTTGGCAATGCTCTATCCCTAGAATCTTCCATTTTGATGATATCCATCAATCTAGACTCTATTTTTTCATTGGGTTCCATGTATTCTTGCATAAACTAATATGTTGGTAATTTTAGCATGATTAGGAAAATTGGCTTTTTCCCATAAACTAGTATATATGGTGAATCTTTAAGGGCTTGTTTGTACCTAGTCTAGTCTACCTAGAGTACATATTTTAGTAAGAGGTACCACTCCTTAGGTTTATCTATAGATAACTTCTTGATAGCATCTATGAGGTTCTTATTAGATTACTCAACCAATCCATTCCCTTACAGGTAGTGATTGGAGGATGATCTAATTATTATCTAATCATCATGGGCCCATTTAATAAACTCAGTTGATTAAAATGCTGGTCCATTATCTTAAACCAAAGAGATATGGGTTCCAAACCTAGTTTTGATATGTTCTTCAAGAAAACTTATCACATATCGGGCTCTAGATTTATTGGTGGTTACTTCCTCAATCCATCTAGTACAATAATCTATAATAATGAGCACACAAACTTGTGTCTAACTAAATATTTTGGGTTTATAACACCTATTAAGTCTAAGCCCATTGAGCGAATGTCCTACCTTCAATCATAAGTTATATAAGCATTGTTACGTGTACCTCTCTTTTTACCAAAACCTTACATTCATGGCACATCCTAATATGTAAGTGAGCATCCTTAAATACTATTGTCTAGTAATAACCCATTTTAAGTATTTTATGGGATATAGTATTTTCAAATGGATGGTTGTTTCTTATATTTTGATTCAAATTTTCTAAGATTTCCTGAGCTTCTCCACATGACATATATCTTAGATAAATTCCTTTATAATTTTTTCTATAGAGGACCCCTTTCTTGATCATATAATGATCAGCCTTGAGCCTTAAAGCTCTCTTTTTCTCTCTTTGGAGTTCTTTTGGGCATGTTCTAGTGAGTAAGAATTGAATAATACCTAAATACCAATCTTTTTGGGAGACCTATATTTGGCAGACCTCTTCAATGGTGATGTATGGGTCTAGTTCAATCATTAATTTAATAATGCCTTGTCCTCTAGAAATTATAGTAGGTTTAAATTCAATATAAAAATCCTATAATTTTACCATCTATTTACCTATACACTCCCCCAATTCATTATGTCCCAACGTAAGATTGACAATAAGATTTGGTACTATGGAAATGGTCTTATTATTGAGGATTTAGTGCCTAAACTTATTAACTACTTTGATAAGAGTGAAGATTTTTTTGTCAATCAAGAAATACTTAAGCTCTACATCTTTCAAGTTAGTACTCATAAATGCAATAGGATGTTTATTTTCTTCCATTTTCTATGTAAGTATGGTAATGATAGTATGTTCTGAGGTGAATGAGTACAAAAAAAGTCTTTAGTGAAATTGGGGCTTATCAGCACTAGGGTTTATGAAATAGTCCTTTTTATGTCTTGGAAGGACTTCTTAGCTTCAGATGTCCATTCCACTTTAGCATTTTATTTAAGTATTATATTTAGGGGTATGCCAATCTCTATAAATATTGATATAAATTTCTTTATATAATTTATCATTCCAAATAAGAATTTGATCTCCTTTTTGCTATTTGGAAGCATTATTTTTGAAATCCCTTGGGTCTTATTTGGGTAAATAGTGATTTCATCCTTAGTGATAATGTGGCCTAGTAGCTTGACTTTGGTAACACTAAATATAATCTTATTAGGTTTAATTGATACCCTAAACTTCTTGCATATTTCAAAAATAGATTAAAAATGGTCAATATGATCAATGTTATTTTTAGAGAAAATAATGAGATTATCCATGTATATAATTATGCACTTCCCTATTAGTAATTAGAATGCATGATCCATTGCTCTCTAAAAATTAGATCCAACATTGATCAATCCAAATGGCATTCACTTATATGCATATGTTCCCCATTTCATAGTAAATGTTATTTTCATCCTATCTTCTAATTCGACTAATACTTGATTGTAACCTAAAAATCCATCCAAGAAAGACATCATTAAAAACCCATTCATAGTTTGTATTTCCTAATCTAAATAGGGTAAAGGCTAATTGTCCTTTTCCAAAGATTTATTTAGATTCTTGAATTTGATACAAATTCTAATTTTGCCACTCTTTTTCCTGACCAAATTTAGATTGGCCACCCTAATTGAATGCCTAATAGGAAAAATTATCCTAGCACTTAGTAGCTTTTCCACTTCCTTCTGAATTAGTGGTTCAAAGATAGGATTAATTGGCCTCTACCTTTTCCCAAATGGTTTATGATCAGGATTAAGTGGAGTTATATGGGTAATGGCCTTAGGATTGAATATACTTAAATCATCATAAGTCTATGTAATTACATATTTATACCTGATAATTAGTTCCTTAAAATTTTTCCTTTCTTCTAATCTATAGCTTAAGCCAATATTGTAGTGTGTGTCCCTTTCATCACCAACATTTTTTGAGATAAATTCATATTAATTAACCTTGATCTACCTTTGTGATTGGGCTTAAGGATCTATATCAAAGGTCCTTTCTAGGGAAACCATCTCCAATGGGAGATAATTCTCTTTTAGATGGATAACACCTTTTCCATCCAATTATTCATGGCACATGTGGTTTCTTTATTCATCATCAATTATTTGAGATTCAAATTATCCTAAATTTGTTAAAAAAATAGATGATTTATTGTTCATTATCAAACACTTGAATATTTTCAACATTGTTTGGTACTGAAAGGCAAGGTACCAATTCAATGGAGAACTTATGGATTTTTTACTCCTATAAGGGTGCCAAATTCATTGCTAAAGTAGTTAGTGAATCGATGGACCATTTTATTCTCTTATGATAGATACTATATTGAAATCTTTAAATGATTCAATTAGATCCTAGGATCTATGCTTGTATTTCTTCAAATATGATAATTTGAATTGATATTTATTTTTGACCTAATTAATAATGAGTTCATAATATTCATATACCAATAATTCTTTGACATTAATGTTGAGGGAAAGCTATAATCCCAAAATTTGGGCTTCATATTCTACTTATTTTTGTGCATGGGAATTGGAGTTTGTATGCTACCAATAGTTTTCATCCTTATGGATTTATCATCTTGATACTAACACCTAATCCTTGCTTGGATCTTACTCCATCGAAATAGAGGGTTCATAATTAGGAAAGACTTCAAATTTATTTTAGTACTTCATGTTTCATATAAAATATGTAAATTCCAAGATTAGGAGATTTATAACTTACCTCTTCATTGGTATTATTGTATTCCATAATAAGATGCTTAATTTTTGGCTCTCAATTGATCTTGATCTAGTTGGCTATGCCTCTCCAAGGCATCCAAATATGTAAAAAATTTGTGTAAAGATATCCATTTAATGTTTTTGACCAATCTCTACTCAACAACAACCCATAATCTTTAGAAATATCCACTACCAAGATGTCAATAGTCATTTATACTATAGTTCTGAGGCAACTTGAATTATCACATTGTTAAGCTCCCCCAATACATGCACTATTATTTTATATAACTATGACACAGTTATCTTAGATGGATTTCATATTGTACCAAGATTTTGGTAAATAAAATTCAGCATTATTGTTGTTAAAGATCCAGAATCTACCAGGTAATTATGTATATTCCTGACAAATGCCTAAATCTGAATGGTCAGTAAGAAAGGGGGAACTTCAGGATTGATTTTGTATATAAAATTCATGTTATATGTATTAAACTTATATATAATAGACTTAATTTTGATGTAATTCCATAAGAGATCCTTTAGCTCTATGATTTGTGCTATTTTATGAAGATTGATATTGGCCTTAATTTTCTTCATATCCTCAACAATATTGTATCCTCTATATGTTGAGGAAGATTATTTTCAGCTTTGGAATTTGGAGGGATAACCATATTATTGGGAGGAGTAGAAGTATTAAATGGTTGCCTATTCCTTAGATTATAATTGTTTATGTTGAACTACTAGAGTGCTTGCACTTCAATAGAATTATCCTCTGGGATATTGTCATCTTTCTTAGGGAAGGAGGACTTAAAAGTCTTAAAGACCATAGATAAACTTGAAGAGAAATATTTGTGAGGGAGATTTGGAGGATTCATCATTTGATCTTGTTTAATCATATTTCTTTGGAAGATTTCAAAGGTTGTGAAAAATTACATACAATCCAATTCTCCATGTGATGTTTATGGACTTTGTACCAGTTAGGCAAAGTTGTTTCCATGATATTAATTTTTAGAATATTATTGGACTATTATTGTTTTCAATTATTAGTGGAACTATTGAAAGGCATGTTATATCTTGGGAAGGTAAAATTATGATTGTAATTATGATTATTGGTATTATCCATCCTCTTTTGTATATTCAATAAATTGTTGCTCAACTTCTGATCCATTCTTTGTATAGAATCTAATTCATCTTTATTGGATTCATAACCCTGAGTGACTATTACATCGGTGTGAGATTGATGTCGATTCTATTTATGGTTATTCTTTGTGTCTAATTGATCAAGAAATCATAATTCTGATTCATTATCTATTACATCATGGGAGGTATAGTGTACAACTAATTTTGATTGAATGTAGGGGCATTCTGATTTATGCATATAATTGTATTCAAGGATGAAAGTCCAATGTTGAATGCTTGACCTCTTGGATTATGAGGAATATGTTATGAATTGATATGATTATCTATGTTAATATCTTCTTGGAATACCAAAGCTAGAGTATTGGCAAAGGTAGCTCTTTGCAAGAACACTACAATAATAGGATCTAGGGTATTTTTGTATATCTCAAGCATTAGATTCTTGTCAAGATTATATGAAGCATTAAATCAAGTGTGCATCTTTTGTAATCTTGAATTGAAGGCTTGTATTGACTCATTAAGTTCCCTTTTAATGCTAGTAAAGAGATGATATACTAGACTTGGATTAATTACTTGTCCAAATTATGCAAGAAATGCACATCCATTATATAAGGTGATGGAATTTTCCTAAAAATAAGACACCAATAATAAGAATAATATTTCAAATTAAATAGAAAAATACTACATACAACATCCTCATGGATAACATTCATTAATGTCAAAGTGGCCTTGAAAGATTTGATATATTATTCAGTTGTCCTCCCACTTGAGGGGGAGAAGGTAGGCAAATAATTTTATGGATTTTTTGGTAGATCATGTTGGTACCTAGGGATGGTAATGGTGGATTTTATTAACTAGGTTTGAGCCATAGGAATATTTATAGGTAGTACATTCCTTATAGGGGAAGGTGTTCAAGCTTGGCATATCTCAATAATGATAAGTATGGGTCTAGGCTTCCTAGAATTTGACAATGGTGAAAACAAAAATATATATTGGGACCTAAGCCTTGTTAATATCTCATGTGTATCTATAATGGTGGGACCAAACTTATTGGTAGAACACACAAGTGTGCCTTCCTTCTAGCACCAACTTTTTCCTTTCTATTGATGTGGGTTTTATACACACCTTAGTGAGTTTTAAATGAGGTAGCCTCTAATTTTTTGAGATCTCTGTGGAATAGGGTTATACTCTAGGGCATGAGTTGTATGTATGTGGTTAAAATAACTGGGTGGTGGAATAACGGGTTGAGCCTATGGGTTGTTTAACTAGGTTTATGGGTGGATACATGGATTCTAATAAAAAGGGTAAAATACTAGGTGGGTTAGATGGGTGGAGAACTACTTTATGGTGAGTAGATTTCAAAGAAAATAAAAAATAAGGAAGGGCAAGATAGAAAATATAAGGTTTTATGTATTTTAAAAGGAAACTTCTAAGGTTGGTTCTTTAGTGTACAAGTATCTCAAACCAATGTTTATTATTTTTAGCTTTTGCATACTCACGAACAAATAAGGTTGGAAGTTTAGGATTAATAGATATAAAATGCTTAATGGTCTCAATTTAAGGTTTCTCTTCTTTAGGATTTTGTTTCACACCTTTGTATAAGTGATTATAGTTCAAACCAAGAATTTATCTAAGGTAACTATGGAATATACCTAAAAGACTATATAGAAAATGATACCTCTACACACCATAGATTATCAATTCGACTTCTACTAACTATTTAGATTAATGAATTATATCAATCATCAATATTTATTACACATATAAGAATAATATTCATTAATAAAATAGTTAGACTCATCCATAACATTGTCTATAATTATTGAATCAATACAGATAAATAAACTTCAAATTCATTAACATAAAGAAGGATTAAGAAAGAATAAATATAGCTGCACAACAATCAATTTCTTGATTTCTTCTTGTATATTCATCCAAAAAATTGACCCATAAAAAATAGGGTTATACATGTATATAAAGAACTTAGGGAAGGGGTCGGCTCATCCTGCAAGTTTAGAACACTTTTATTACATCTTAAAATATTATCTGATAAGTCTCAGTTACATGTTAATAACTTATACATATCTCAGTCATGACAAAAATGATTCAGTTAATTACAATATAGAAGCAACAAATACTTAAATATTCACTTATAACTCCTACATGAAAAATTATACAAAAATAGCCTTCAATCCAAATCATTTCTTGATTAATGTTTCTCAAAATTATTATTGAAATTGTAATTTTTCTTGTGCTTGACAATGTGGTAATTATATTTGTACTCAATGATGCATTCATTGATTGAGCTAAAGTTACCATCAGAGATAAAGTGTGAGGTGCAACTAATGTATCTATTATTATTAAAATTGTAGGTGGAGTTTGAGGAGTAGAATTGACATGTAGAATTTGTGTTGCCTTATTCTTAACATCTATCTCTTGGTAATCCTTATATACCTTACTGTATTATGCATGAATTATGTTTATGTTTAGAATATGTAGACTAGTCACCCTACTTATCTATTCCATTGGTTTAACATGTTTTGTATTGGTGGCTCTAAATCCAACTCAAAATAATTATACCTTTGTCACCTTTTTCCTAGTTTCACTCATTTTGGATTCAAGTCCTATGAGCTTAGACCTTGTAGACATTATTTAAATCCATTAGAGGCTTATTGAATCATCTGATTGAATGTATCTCAAGTCACCATCTTCCTATTATTATCTTTAATTATTATCAATTTCACCTCATTCAAAATTTTCTCATCCTACTTCTCTTGTTTGGCTAATTTATTTACTAGAGCTTTAGAAGATGATACCCAATCATGGGCCTCTTGTGTTCTTATTAAAGCTAAATCAAAATATTTGATGCCTCTAGAAGGGTCACCAAGTCTAAGTGGATAAATTCCTCATTAGGGGTGTATAATACTAATAAATTTAACTTACTCTCATCCTCTTTGAGAATCTTGAACAAATTAGTTGTAGAATTAACATGGGGATCCAAATTGACCCTCAAAGAATGAATGGAATCTAGAATTTCATACAACCTAATTGTTATATTCTACACATCCTACTCAATACCTTGGGGAACTCAAATTACCTATCATTACTCTCTGAGAGTTTCCAACTTCTCTTCAAGCTCTTATCTATCCATATCTATTCCCTCATGTATGGCCAATATTGCCTCTATATGGGTCTCCATGTAGGACTTGAGGTCCTCAATGTATGAGGACTAAGCCTATTCTATCTCTTCAAAAGGGAGTAAAACTCTTCCCTTTCCTCCATGATCAAATTTATTATAGATCTATCTTCTATATTCCTTTTCCTAACTTGTTATATTGATGTTTTAACCTTATCAAATAATGATATCACCATTAGAATTTCAATGATCTTCAGGTTGGGCCTCTAAGAGGTCAAAGCTCCTAACTTCTTGGCCTAATATGGAAGAGTGAGCTTCAAAGGATATAATGGCTAAGTTTTCACTTGCACATGTTCTTTAAGCTTAGGTTCAATTTTATAGGAATGATTCATAATTAATGGCCAAATTGTTTTAGACCATACTATGTTTTCAAATTGTGGCATTGGATGCACAACAAAGATTGGTTACTTCTTTAGATCCCTTTTGGTGGTCACTACTATGGTTGTGGAGGTTGGTGTTGAAGAAGGTAAAGGTGAACCCAATTAAGTATAAGAAGCAACAATTGGAGGGATGGATTGGATAATGGCTATAATGGACAATGTTATGGTTAATGGGGTGGATACTAGAGGAATAAAAACTATAGTAGTGGAGGGTGAAGTAGGTAAAGTGAAAATAATCATATTAACAAATGGGTGCATAAAAAGGAGACCTAAAAAAAGTGATCAAATAGGAATGAATGTAGAAAAATTTAGTGGAGGGATGGTTGAAAATATGGGTAGTGACATCAAAAAAAAAAGGATTAAGGGGGATATAAGAAGAGGACCCTTATTAGATGATTCATCTTTGATAGGTGCCTTGGATTTTATTTCTTTAAGGATTAAGACCTTGGCCTACTCTAACTCCTCCTTGTCTACCTCTTATATTGACTTACCTTCCAATGAAGTTTATGCCTCCTTGAGTTTTTGTGTGGGTGGGGCTATTGTATATCCCCTTTTAGATTCTTTTGATAGAAATTTGTTGCTCTAATAGCTTGTGGAACTATTGTCTATTGGGGAAGAGAATGGGGAATGATGTTGGGTGTTTGGTTTATTGAATCTGATATTTTCTCTTCATTAGAGGAGTATAAACAAATGATATTAACTTCTTCCCTATGTTCACTATCTCTTCCTTGAGTTAGACCCTCTACCATCTCTTACTTAACCTTTATTATCTCAATAGTTGATGTTTAAATAGGAAGCATGTTTTCCTCTTCTATCTATGCATAGGTAAGCACTTCTACTTATTCTTATTCATCTTGTGCTCTAGTAAGTGATGCCTCATGTATCAATTGATCTTAGTATTATGGTTTTTATTGACCTATAAATGGTCCTTAGGGGTATTTTCCCTCTCATTCTAGGTGTTGAGATGGGTGGCCACTACAAAGTTTAAAATATCTCCATCCTTTAGGAGGTGGGATCTTGAACTTTACCTTGCCAAGTGTGAGAGATGGTTCATCCTATATCACCCTTAGTAGGTCCTCACTTAATCCTAAATTTATTTCCCTTCATTTCACCTCTTCATCATCCTTAGCATTCAAAAATATAAAATCGTGATCCATTGGCTCATATTTGTAGGTAAGCTTAAATACTTGGTAAATTCATCCCCTGATATATACATGATAACTTGTTATTATCGACATAGTGAAAGTATCTATCATATGTTATTTACCTCAACTAAGAGGCCTCATAGTAATCCTATGTAGGGCATAACCTCTAGCTTAACAACTTCATAATATAAGGATTATCATTTAAATCCAATCAGGTCCTTCACTAACTACTTATCCTCAGCTGAAATGTCTTATTCCAGGGCAAAAGAGTCCACATTCTCCATAGCTTTCCATAAGGCTAAGTAATTGGGATAACAACCATCAAATATAGTGGCATTAAATATTATGTCTAAATACTCCATAAAATAATTGATAGATAACCTGGAATGTGCCAGAGCTCCTTTATTTGACCTAGATGATGATGCCATGATGGTTTGATGGATATTGGTATGCTTCAAGTTTTGTAAATGATGTGTATTAAACTGGAGTACATGGATAACAAATCATATAAAAGTAATTAGGTCTTTTGAGATTGTTAGAGGCTAAATTTTACTTGAGATATTGATAATTTAATGATGTAAACTCAGTTGGGGGCTTGATGTTAACAACTTTATACATTGATTTTCAATTTGTGTGTCATTAATCATCAATGTCTACAAGATCATCACTTTCATTCAATTCTAATTAAACCACCCTATCCTAGTGTACATGCCAAATATAATGACTTATCATTTAGGAGGCCATGGTTTTACCTTTTACCTTTTTCCATTTATCATTATGTGGTCCAATCAAGGGAATTCAAACTATACCTTTGGGCCAAAAGAATATAAAACATAGAATGTTATTCAAAAATATTGGTTCCAAAAGATTTAATCCCAAAGTTTTCAAAACAAATTTGTCGATAACTAAGTAATCTTTGGAAAGGTCATGATTCAGGTAAAAGTAGTAGCATAAAAAGCTCCTAAAGAGAGCTTCTGAATGAAAGTTCCTAAAATAAAGCCTCTAAAGAGAAAGTCTCTAAAGTAAAGCCTCTAAAGTAAAGTCTCCAAAATAAAGCTTCTAAAATAAATTCCCCGATGTAAAAGTTTTGAAGAGAAAGATTTTGGGAAGAAAATCTACCATTTAAAAACTTTCCAAAATAAATTTATCAAAGAAAATCTTTGGAAAACCAAACTTGTCAAAGAAAACCTTTGGAGAGAATCCTTCCTAAGAAAAAGTTTCTGACAAGAAAGTTTCCAAAAATAATCTTTGTGGAACAAAGTTTCCAATGAAGTGAAGTTTCTAAAGCAAAACTCATCAAAGAATTTTTTTTGAAGAGACAACTTCTGAAATGAAGTCATCGAAGACTAAACTTGTTGAAGACTAAGTACTCTAAAATAAGCTATGAACTAAATTTTAAGCTAAATTTTCATTCTTTTGGGCCTCTAACTCTAAGATCATGCATGGAAAAGATTAGTGAGTTGATTTTAGAAAATTTGTGAGTAAATTTGTGGGTTGTAGTCTAATTGAGCATGCCATTTTTGAACATAGGATTGTAATAGGGGGAGATTAGTATAGTGTTAGTCAATGAAATTAAATCCAAAGAAATAATACACCAAGCTAACACCCTAAGACTGTCTCAAGGGAGGAGCATATTTAACAAAACCAAATGAGAAAAACATCTAGAACTCAAAGACAAATAAATCATTCACCTTCCTTGGATGCTCTAAATAGCTTGTTGTAGTGGCTTGTTTGGTTTGTGCTCATGAAGTCTGTTGAAATGGAGCTTGGCTATCCTCCATCTCTCCTTTACACCTTGCTTGGATTTTGGATCAATATTTTGTAATTATAACACTAATTTCATGAAGCTTTAAAATTCATTTGGGCATGATAACTTTGGCTTATGAGAGCTTAGAATTATGACATTGAGGCTTATTATTTATAGACTTTTGGAATGGTTTGAGGATCAACCATGACCATTCATCTTAAGATTGAGATGTGTGGCCATGAATAAATATAATTATGAAATTCAATCTAAAACTATCCCCATTAATATTTGGGATAGAGGGGCATTGAATAGGCATAGAATGGCTTTGATGAGGCATGAGAGGCATGAATCTTGATATTTATGGCATTTATGGCCTAGAGATGTCTTCCCAAGAAATATGTCACTTGATGATGCAGATATTCAATATTCATTTCCAAAAATAAATTATTCAACAAGTTCGATGAAAATATTAATTAGTCTCTAATTTGGTTCAATTATCTCTTAATCATGATTAAGCACTTTGATGCAAACCCTTGGTAATTCATGCACAAATTACTCAAATTGGTCATAATGTCTTGTTATTGGCCTAAAATATGATTGGATTATAATTGGAAGTCAATGTTAGATGCTTTATATATGTTATCCCATTTATGGTGTTTCCAACACAAAATAATAAAGGAACATGTCTCATGCAAGATATTTGATAGAAAAGAGCAATCCAGAGCACTTAGATGTAAAATAGTCATTTTGACTCAAAATGATTTGATCAAAGTTAGCTGGCCCATAAATTGCATTGCCCCATTTAATGATATCCTAGCCAAAATTGGCACTTTAATATGTCAATTTCAACTCATTTAATATGTTTTAGTTTTTTTAGGCCAAATTGTGAATTTTGATAAGAATTGGTCAAAAGCCTAATTGATGGTCATTGGTGGCTAGATTTAAGTGTCTACATAAGCAATCTAAATTCTTATCATGCAAATCCATTCATCCCATATTTTCATTAATAGTTTAGTTTGAACAAATTATTATAAATGGAAATAAAAATAACCACATATGATTCAATGTTCAAAGCACCAAGTTTATATAGTTAATAATAACCATTGTAACTTTCAAGAAACACATAAATACCCAGGTAAAATATTCATATTTCTAAAAAAACAAAAGGGAGCCCAAATTTTTAGAGAAAAATATAGGTGGGTGTGTTGAGTACAAAAGTTGTCACTCTGATTTTCACCCTTTGAGGAGGTGTTTTAGGTATCCTCACTCAATTGACACAATATGAACTCTTTAAGGTTGTGGGTGGCCTATGACTAAAGAGACTCTAGAGAGGGTTGGATCCCTTGATGCTACACCCATATTATCACTACACCTACTCAAATTGTAAGTATAAGGAAAAAATAATATTAAATGAAAACAAAAAAGGGGTGATGAACCAAATTATAGGCCTCATCCTCTTGTCTATGAGTTGATAACAAAGATAAGACAAGGTTGAATCTAATCACACAACTATAAATAGTCTTTCTAGCATAAGTATTTTAATATGGAGTTTGTTGTTGATCCATCAATTAAAATGGATAATCAAGAGGTATATAAGGAGACACTAGTGAAGGTTTTCCACACTTAACATTTGCAAAACTACTTGACACACACCATATGTCCTGCAAAAAAATGACTTACTCATAAAGAGACAAGAATGAAGGTGAAAATTTAAGGAGATTGGATATCAACACTATCATTCATTGATAATTCAGCATAAAACTCTAAATATGAGATGAATAAGGTATAAATAGCTTGTATTCACTTCAAAATAAATAAAAAGTATTAGTTTTAGCAAGGCTTCACCATACTAACATGGAGGATCCTATCAACTTCCCATATAAGAGTATATATAGGAGAATAGAGAAGAGTGAGAGAAGAGGATGTGTAAGAAGCCTATGATGGTTCTCATACAATCATGATATTAGCTACAATATCAATGAAATGCAATAAAATATTTATATATTCCTCTTTTACATGAGTTGGCCTTTTTTGATGATGTTCTCTTGAAAGGTGGTGTAGGAATTCTTTATTATCTTCAATGACTCATTATCAATCTCTTATTATTTCCCACCTTTCTTGATTGAAGAGTTAAAAATCCACACTCACATCTGACTATTTTTAAGTTTCTTGGCACTTTATCTATGGTGGTAGTCTTCAAATGATAACTTTCCACTCTACATGTAACCTTCATGTCTTTAATGATTTTGATAGGTGGATGGGCCATCAAATTTAAGTTGGTACACTGATGATGTAGCACTTTATAGGGTGGACACATAGTATAAGCTTATTAACTATAGATTCCATGTCATTTCTTATGTCATCTTCTTAAGATCCTTGACTAGCCTCTATGTCATGGGCCTATCAGTTGGGTTGCCTATGTAATCAAATTTCAACTTTTGATGGTTTTGACAACTAGACAAACCATCAATTTTAAGCTAGTGATTTTTTGACCATGTAGTCACCATGTCTTTTTACTTTTAAGGTCCCATTTTTCTCCTTTTTTGCTTGGCTGAATCTCTACCAAGTGTTGATAGGCACTCTTCTACTCATTAGGCACTCCCACCATTGTGTACTTGGGTCTTATCAACTCCGCATCATAGGATATAATTAGCACTTGGATTCCTCTAGCTCTGACAAGAGGTTAGAAATTAGGGCTCTGCATTGGTGTCTACCTATTGTGTTAGTCTATGATTTTTAATCCTAGAGGATCTAGGCTAACAAGTGCCTATATATCCTCCCTTAATTGGGCTATAAAGCCCCATGTTCTACTAGGTCCATGTAATTATGTGTGTTTAGCTCTAGTGTATCAAATTTTGATAGTATGTCATAACCTAGGGTATTTAGTTATTCAAAACCCTACCAAGTATCAAATGTGCTTGTCAACTAGGAGGAACTTAGACTAACAAGGGTATATATGTTGAGTTGGGGTTTGCTCTGACCATAGACAGGTCTAATAATTATGATTTTCTAAGAGCCTAACTCTAAGATACTACTAAAAAATTAAGTGTAAAGCTATCAATACCCTATAGGAAGCTACCACTTATCATAATACAATTATATTAGAGCTTTGTTATGACTAACAGCTTGATAATTTGTCAAGACATCATCGAGAGCCTGTCAAATTTAAATTGGTCACCTCTTGAAACTGTCACCAGGAAAAAACCTAAAAAATGGCTAGGTCTTTTACCATTTGATTATTGTGGGCTCCAAGAGTACTCCACTAGTTGGGAAGACCTGAGAAGCTAAGAATTCACACATTATTCTAAGTATATATCTTTACCTCTTAGGATTCCCTCAATAAATCACTAATTTGATCGACCTTAAACTTGCCATACACTCCCAAAAGTGTAGGAAAACCATGTAAAAGTTAGAAAATCATAAGAAGATTTGGTCAAAGGAATAAAAACTTGTTTTTAGGTATAATGAACTAAAAGGGAGATCTAGGAACACTATAAGGGGCTGATAAATCTAAAAAATGACCAAGTATAATTCTCTTTATTTGGTTTGACTATCCTTTTCCTTGGATGTACTATTGGATCTCATTTTGCCACTTTGTGACTCATCAACATTTACATCTTTATATTTTTATATTTATTGTTACCATGTGATTTGTGCACCTATTGAATATTATTTCTACATTGAATTGATATTTCTCATTGTGGCATTATCTCACTCACCTAGAGCTCTGACATACTACTGGGCTTGCATGAACCACCGCATGGTTGTAGAGTAGTGGGATTTCATCACATGGCATCATCTTGTTCACCCACTTTCCCAAGGCTTACTAACATCACCACCTCTTTGTATGGACATCTCTAGGAGAGTATATCAACAATATTATTCCATGTAGAAACATCCCACTAACTCATTTTCCTAGAGGATTTTGTTTTTGTATGGACGGTTCCAAGACATCGGGTTGTCAGGATCATGACATTCAAAAGAATCCTACTGTTATGCTTTCCCAGAGATTTACTGACATGGATACCCACCAATAAACTTCAAAGAAAACTGACTAAGTATCAAAAGGTATTTTAAAAGGGTTAGGACCACTAAAAGATAAAAAACCTTCCTAACTTATTTTCAACAAAAAATACAAAAAACATTCTCTTTTGAAAGTACGCTAAATCTTTAGAAATTTGATTTATCCCCTTTTTGTCTAAATTTGACTGATCTTTGAGAATCCTTCCCTATTAAACCTAAATCCTTGAGTTGAATTTAGATGTTGCTCTTCCATGGTGACTATAAATGGTCAACAATAACCAAACACAACCTTCAAATATTGGTTCATCAAGGGTGATATTGCAATAAAAATTCATATGATTTCAATAATATATAAGGGTTATAGTGGTTGGACATTTAGGTCTCAACCACTAGTAGCACAACCTTTGTGCCACATTTGATAAAGTTATGCCAAACACTTATTATTTCAACAACATACTTGTATATAATAGTTGGGACTCAATATGTAATCTTGTATAATGCATAGCTTACTTTGAAGAAGAAAATTAAAGGGGGCACTTCATTTTACACATCCATCACATAAGCAACTAGCT
Organism: Torreya grandis; assembly: GCA_037957365.1. Classification (NCBI taxonomy): domain Eukaryota; kingdom Viridiplantae; phylum Streptophyta; class Pinopsida; order Cupressales; family Taxaceae; genus Torreya; species Torreya grandis. The sequence continues at coordinate 2,296,112 of JARHVA010001307.1, read as the reverse complement.
AGATCCAATATGATAATGAGAAGCTATAATAAGATGATGATGAGATAAAATATTGACTTCTAAATTTCAATAAGATAATTGATGAAATCTTCCCTAATCTGGTGCAATAAGTCATAGGCAATAATTTCATGTCAAAGTCACTCCAGTTTATATCCATTGTAACAAACTTTTTGTATATTGGGCAATGGTGCAACACATTAAGAAGATAAGAGTGTAAGATTTGTAGTGAATATGGTGTCTTATTTTAATTATTTAAGGAATATGAAAAATTCATGGATGTACCTACCACATAGATAAATCAAATTTCTTTTAATTTATTTGACCAAAAAACTTAGCTCCAAGATGCATTGAAAAAAATAAATGATGATATGACCATGGTTGACATATCAAAGGTAGTGATAGAATTTCAAGCATTAATTACATATATGGATGCCACTTTTAGACAATCGTTGTTGTATAAGGATATTTTTATGATTAGTCTATGAGTAATGGAGTTTTAAATGTTGTGAATCACATTCACAAGGGTCTAAACATAATGTTATGTGAAGCGAATGGAGAAAACTATGTTAGATATCTAGATCAAATTTTCAACCCAATTATCCAATCATTGTAGCTTGTGAAATATGACATTTAATGAGTTATACAAATCTAATAAAATATATAAATACTCTTCATTATGGTAAGGGATGCACTATTATATTAAACCAAATACAAATAATATTTGGTCAATATCTTAATTTTAGTCCTAGGATCTAATATAGATTTCCCTTATTGTGAGCTAAAAATATTCCTTCACTGCAACAATCACATTAACTCCCTTCCATTCAACCAACCCAGCAATAAGACTCAGTTGCACTATCTTCCATAACATCTTCCTCTTCAAAAAATTTAGCATTTACACAACCTACCCAATCAAATCCTAATACAATAACCCCATGAATTTCATCACCACCATAGTAAGATATTGTTCATTCCATACTTTTGAACAATTTTAACTTCAATAATAATTTTGTGTACAAGAATTCTTTTCTATCAGGATAGGTAGGTTGAAAACCTATAAAGGGGAGGCTTCCTAGTTACACCAACCTATTGAAAGCTTGAAAATGGTAGTATTTTGATATTCTACTTAGTTTTAAACTTGAAGGGGTGTCTAATTAGTACACAAGAAGTGAAATTGGAAAATGAAACTTTAATCAAAACTATGACCAAAGCTTATTCACATCTCAGATGCAACAAATCTTAGAGTAACTCCACTATGGATAGAAATCAAGTTTCAATAATATGCACTTTGTCAGTAGCTTTAGTCTAATGAAATGTTAGTAATAAGAAGTGAAGCATCTTTCACATGTTTTTATGTACAACAAATGTAAAAGTTTGTATATTTTGTATAATGTAATTATTCATGTAATTCAATGTAATGGATGGAATATTGAACATTTACCTCAAACTTAACAAAAGAGGAAATGAAAAGTAAAGAATGTGAAGAGTCATTTTCTCTTCAATTCCTACATATACTCAGCATGTGTAAATGAGTATGTTTATCTCTCTAAAGTGATTTGAATTTAATGTAACTATTTGATTTTTGAGTATTCACTTTCATCTTGTGTTTTGAGTATGTCTTATTTACAAAATAATGTATCATTAATTGTAATTTGGCCTATTTATTGAGTCATAAATTGTTTTTTATGCAAGAATTTATGATAAGTATGATGATATATGTCATATTACCTCTTTAATTAGTTCTAACAAAAAAATTGTGTAATTCAGCACACTGTATCCTTCTTATGAAACAACTGAATAACTTAACATCTTATGGGTCTTGTTATAACCCATAAGACTATAAAAATTAGCATTGCCTAGTGAGTAAATCTAGGGACCACTAATAAAAAACTAGGAAGATTGGGAGAATGTGATGGTGGGGATGCAACAATGCATCACCCACATGAGAGGGAGAAATAGTGGTAGGGGAGAAGGTCAGGTAGCACCAACTCCTATGGTGGATGTAGTTCCCCTAGATCTAGGTAAACATGTGTAATATATGTTTGTAAAATAAAAAACATATTATTACTTTGATTTTAATGTTTTGATTATTATGATTTATTTTTTCAATGTCTACTATGTATATTTTTTATGTGGCCTTATGTCAATTTTTAAGAGATTTCCTAATGTGGAGGGCCAATTAGAGAGAGATTGTTTCAAGATGGAAGAATTATATTATATTTTTTTATCTCATTAATTAAAATTAAAAGAGAGATTTTTATTAAGGGTCATACTTGAAATGGTGTGAGTCTCAATTGAGATAGTTACAGGCTCAATTGACTTGATTAATCATAGGATTTGTAACAAATGAAAGTGAAGGATTATGCTCAGTCCAGCCAAGTAAGCCTCAAAGTGAAAGTGAAGGATTATGCTCATAAAATAAAAAGGGTGCATGCCCAAAAAGTGGTGAGAATTATTAAATTTACCGACCTAAAAAATTTATTTTTGTAGGTATAATCAAAACCAACGTGATTTTAACCAAGGTGGAATCGAGCCTAGCATGATTTTGACCAAAATTAAAAATTATCAGATCAAAAAAAATATTATTGGGTTATGTGTGCCTTGCATTATTGATCTATTTTAATAATTAAAGATCTATCCAAAATTCACTAATAATAAGTATCTCAGGTTTTATATATTTCTTCCCTCTTTATCAAAGTTTTCAAATGTTCAATCATCTAATTTTCCTTCCCTCTATTACAAGTTTCAAAAGTTCAATTATATATTTTTAATGTATTTAATTTTACCTGTATTTACATTTTTAAATCAGATTTTTATTGTGCAATTATTTCACTTTGCTATTAGATCTAAATCACATTTAGGTAAAACATAAATGGTAAACCCTGAGTTGAGAGTACATTCAACCTTGGTTTTCAAAAACACCATCTTTTCTTAGGGTTTCATGGCTGATTTCATATCTAATTTTCAGATATTAATTATTTTTGTAGATTCTTGAATAACCCTTAGTTTCTATATATGTTTAAGTTCTTACATCATTTGAAGATTACCTAGGGGTTTAACCTTTTCATTCTAAATCTGTTTTCACATTTGCTCATCATTCATAAACCTTCATCCTAGGGTTTTATCCTCTTTTTTAAAATTTTATTTTTTTAGAATTCCCTATTTTCACCCCTATGGTTTCACTAAGTGGTGAGTTTTAGTTCTTGTAATCATGGTTTAAAATAAGAAAAATGAACATAAATGCTTTTACTTTGAAAGATGCTAAACTAAAAAATGTGAATGTTTCAAATGATGCAAATAATTCAAGCATAAGTTTCCCCTAAGGTTTTTCATTACATTCCTTCATCTTATATTCTTTTTGATAATTATTTGGCTTCAAAACCCATGAGGAATAGTGTACCCATGGCAAATATCAATGGTAAGATTCAACCATTGAATGAGACCTTTATAGATCTTAACATACTTTCACAAGATATTTTAGACCTAATGCATGATGTAGGTACCCTTGGAAACAAAAAATAAATCATATTTATTTAAATATGTATGCATTATGTTCTTGGGTTTATTCTAATGATATACATGGAAATACCATAGTGTGTAAGATCTATAAGTCACCACCACCTCATTACTCAACAATGCCTACATTTACATTATTTTATAGGGAGTGGTGTTCCTTATTTAAATCTTAATAACTTTGTTACTTCTATAAGGAAATATAATATTAATGATAGACTCTTTCTTTAAACATTCCCTAAAAGCCTAATAGGTCAATCTTTAAATTAGTTTCATTATCTTCATACGAAATATTTACATTAATAACTTGAGTTGGAAGAAGCATTTTTGACACTATACATTAACACTAAGGGACCATGGGTTACATATGATATTTTTCCGTCTCTTCTCCAAGGATAATTTTAATAAGTTAATGATTATGTATTTTTATTCAAATCTTGTATTCATCATTGGATATATAGACCAACAAACTTTAAAAATTAATATAGTTTTTATAGAGGTCTCATATGTCATCTTAAATAGAAATTGATTTATCATACTTGTGAATCATTCCAATATATTTTATTTGAGAAATATTTTACTAGAAAGGACCTTGCATAGGCCAAAAATCCTTATCATACTACTAGAAATCTCATTTATATCTCTCTAATAAAAAACTGTGTGTCTAAAAATATTACATCTTCAACATAGGTTAAAAAAATAACACCTATAACTAGCCCTACACCCTCCCTTAGTGGATCAAGGTGATTTCAAAAGCTTAAGTAAATTCAATGTAAAACATTGAATAAGTCACTTGATAAAGACATGATTGAGTTACCTACCATCAAACATTATTATTTTACTTATGTACCAAAAACATTCCTTTCCAAATATATTTTCTAATATCATATAATCAATGGCCATATAATGGATAGGTATTTTGTTATGGAACATAAAATACAAGATCTTGTTTATAGTGGTGATCTAACATTGGATACATTTATTCTCAAACCACAATACTCAAGCACACCTTCCAATATTGAAAAATACACTCCAAAATATGGTTTCATATCCTAAGGTAGAATTACCAAAATAAGATTTACATAAATAATACTTTCCCAAGAAATAAAAGAAGTTCATAATTAATACATACCTAAGAATATTTATGTTACAAACATGGTTTCCAAGGTGAAAACCAAAACATCCATTCTATTCGTAGAATATTTGATCATTATCCCTTACATATATGGAAAATAATAAAATGATATCATGGTTGATAATATTTATGAAGTTAATTTATGTAGTCTTACTTTGATAAAATATCTTGGATACAACAATAAACATTTGACTAAGAATAATTTATGTAGTCAAATGTTTAGATATTGAAAATCACCAGAATATTTAACTACACATTAAGAGAAAAGCACCTATTTTTCCAATTTAGAGTCCATACAACCCTAGTAGCCCTGAGGTAAGTCTAAACACACCTCCAAGGTCATAGGTCATTGTTAAATAACTTAATCACACTAGTATTGCACCATAATTTAACACTATACTAGTATTTAGATACACCACTATAACATGGGATTAACTCATGGAGTTTGATCCCTCTTCAAAGTATTAGTATCTATATAGTGCTCAACACAAGGGACGTTGAGGTAAAACACAACATCAAATACTAATCCATTTTTACCCTATGATTTATTTCATCTTATTTTTTCATTAAACTAGGCTTTTAATTAATAATAAGGTACACAATTACTCCACAATAGATCAAGAGCTCCCACACAATCAAATAAGACATACAGGCACAAGCAAACCTCTCATATCAATCACAAAGAATAAACTCTTATAGTACATTGATGCGCCCTAAAGACACTATCACAATCTACCCTTGTATAATATAGTGTCCTTAAACTGCATACAATTAAATTCTTTTTCCTAATTTAAAGTGTCATCACCCAATCACATAGTTAGTTTTATAGTTTCATTTATAGTCTTGCATACTTGATTTCTAGCTAAGTTGTATTTCTTTGGTAATTTGACTTTTAACATATTTATAAATTTAGCAAGTTCCAAATCAGTTTGTGTCATTTATTTCACATATGTGGTATTTTAATTTATTTAGCAATTTTTATAAATAGGATTAAAACTTTCTTAATTCCCAAATTTGGTAAAACACTTACATTGACTACTTTCTAATTTGAATGGGAACTCATTTTTATTAGTTGTGTGATATTTCATCATTTCTTGTTTAGTTTTACCCATTCTTCCTCTTAAGAGGTTTATCTTTTACATTTTACTAATTTATTTTCTCTTTCTATGCATGTCATTTTTATTGATATGTCTTTCCTTGATTTGTTTCCATAATCCTTATAACCTTTATTCATAATGACATATAGGGTATATATCTATTCCTACACTAATATGATACACATCATATTGTTTTAATTATTTTATGATTAATGTGATCTAAATGAATGTTTAGATTATGTAAGTATAGGAAATAATCATACAAATTTGAATGTAAAATAAAATATTGATATTGCACTTAAACGATTTAAAATCTGAAAAAGAAAGAAAGGAGAAATGTACATTTTAAAAAAAATATATTTGTTGCTTACTGTATTTTTCACTATATATAAATGTGCTCTATGTCAGATTTGTAACCAATCATATCAATAAATAGGAGCTTAAATAATATGTAAAATATATTAGTTAAACTCAAACCCCAGTGATGATTAGAACTATCGATATCTTAGCAGTAGTGTCCCTATTAATTATGTAGGTATATGATGACTTAGACCATTGTACCTATACCTATAGATTACTCTTGTATGTGTGATTACCTTTGGTTTTTGTGTGTTGATCCTTATTTTCCTTATCTTTTCTTTTAAACCCCCTAATCATAATTACAACACCAAGATGACCCTTGAAAAATGGAATACTATGTTGGGTTGGAAAAAACCCCAACCAAACTCCCACTAAGTGGCTAAGTATTGCCTATATTCCAATACTCCAAAAAATTCTAAAACCACATATGGTTCTTGTTATACACTTAATTTTTCACCCTTAGAGAGTGTTTTTCAAGCTCTCTCCAACTAAGCTATAATATTGGGACAACCCTAGGTTGTGGGTATCTTGTAATAGGGTTGAACCTCTGAAGAAGGTCATCTTCCTCTTGATGTTCACCTAAGACCAATGATAAACTAATGATTCACTGAGAAAAGGGGTTAGAAACATGATAGGGGATCCTAAGAAATCTAACCAGGTGATGCATCAAATTTAAAAGTAAAACTCACATAAGCTATAACCCACACTAGATTTGCTAAAGACAATATTAGCTGACACAACCTCAAGATCAAGATAATTTTGCACAAGTATTTCATAGAAGAGGTTTAGATTAGAACACTGATATAGACATACAAAACATAATTGAAAAATCCCTAAATAAGGTTAGAAAGAAGGACCATGGATGAGAAAGATTCTCCTTCACATAATGCCAAAGTACACAACTCAATAGACACAAATCCAAGGCAAAAGATAGGAAAAGAAAGTCTTTTATTACATCAAGAGCTAGTTATTAAAAATGCTTGATAGGGTTGAGCCTAATCAATCCAAACATACTTTTTTAGTGTCTCAAAATAATGTCCCATCTCCCAGAAATATTAAAAAAATCTAAAATTTTAGAACCCTTTACAAATGGAAAGAAAGGGATAATATAGAAGGGGAGAGAGAGAGAGAGAGAGAGAGAGAGAGAGAAGAGAGAGGAGAGAGAGAGAGAGAGAGAGAGAGAGAGAGAGAGAGAGAGAGAGAGAGAGAGAGAGAGAGAGAGAGAGAGGAGAGAGAGAGAGAGAGAGAGAGAGAGAGAGAGAGAGAGAGAGAGAGAGAGAGAGAGAGAGAGAGAGAGAGAGAGAGAGAGAGATAAGGGGGAAGTGTGTTATTCATGATAATCAATGAGATAACATATTTTAAGATATATTCCACCATGCTTTTGGTATAATTAGAATAAGTCATTATGATCAAGATATTCATGATTTGCCCCAAAAATCTCTGAATCATTCCATTAGTTGAGTAAGCTACACTAGAAAACAAGAGTTTGCTAAAAGTGGAAAGTCATGATCTTGCTTGAAATGAATGCTATAACTTCTTTCCAATTCCCCAAGTCTTTTTACTTTTAACCTTGTACTTGATCTCATTATGAGGACAAAATCCACACATTCATGTATTTTGACTAAGCCATGCTCAAGTTTACCTTAGCAGTAGTTTATTAGATTTGAGACCATGTTGAAAGGAATAAATGCCTCTCTATTAAAAGTGCATACCTGATTCATGCTTAGAAAATTATACCTATCTTAACTATAGATGAAAACTAATCTTTGGATATTAGTTTTACTATAATCAATATAGATATCACTTTGTTCAATGCCAAGTCCCCTTTTTGGCAACAAGTAGCCACCATTTTTGTATATAGTAGTTTTAAGAGACCTAATTTACCTCTATGGGTCTATATTAATACATTCTATTCTAATTCAAGTCCATGTCAAGCTTCTTTCCTTTACTTTTTTTTACCAACATAGGTTAGACTCAAGTTTGGGTCCTTTTATTTTGCTTGCCAAGTCAGGTCCATTTTAATTTATCAACTTTTATCTAGCATCTCGACTCATCCCTTTGATATTGGTTGTAGACAATTAACCCAAATCATTGACCATTTTGACTTTATTACACTCTGTCAAAGTTTGAGATCTGATTAAATGTGAACCATGGATATTTGGGACCCACTTCCCCAAGTTTGGTTTCTCATTGGTCCCTAGGATTTACTGACCATTTGACTTGCTCAATCTCCCACATTCTTGACATTTATTGGTCATGCATTCCTTCTTAGGTTCCCACCAAGGATTCTGAACCTAAATGGTCATTTTATAGGTCTTAAAAAATGACATTCACACAAACATCTACCATTTTTTTACTAACTTTTCAATTTTATAACTCAATATTCAAAGATCATGGGGCCACTAAATTTATACATAATGGACTTAACATTAAAAAGAACACACCCTTTTGATCTGCTAGCAATTCAAGCTTTCTAAGTGCCTTTATAAAATGTTTAATTTGACTAGTTCATGTGATCTTGCATGCCATCTTGATGATGGTTTGGTCTAAAAATGGATAAGTATGGAACTTAGCAAATTTTATGTTGGGGGTTAAATTTTCCCATGTATATCTTTCATTTTTATATAGTGCATGAGGTGAAACTTTAGTGCAAATTATCTTGGTAAAAAAATGAATAAACCCTTTTGACCATTTTCTTTGACTCTTCTGCATACATGAGATATGACTTCATGAATATGCCCCTCGACTCTATTTGGAATCTCTAAAAATTAACTATGGAAACTTAGAAAATTCTATGTTGGGATATAACTTTTCCAAAGTATATCTTTTACTATTCTATAATATGTGAGCTAAAACTTTAGCACAAATGATCTTAGTACAAAAGTGAACAAACCCTTTTGACCATTTTATCTGACTCTTCTGCACACATAAGATATGACCTAATGAATATGCCCCCTTATCTCTATTTGGACTCTCTAAAAATGATCTATGTATGGAAAGTTAATGGATTTTATCTTAGGAATTCACTTTGAACCCTTAGATATTCTACTAGGCTTAGGAAAATGAGTTAAATCTTGGCACATGGTAGCCTAGAAATAATGTGAAGAAACCCATGTGACCAAATCTCCTTAACTTGTCCACATGTGTGAGATCTAGTAGCATCAAAATGGTCACTCAACTTTCTTGCTACTAGAGTCAAATATCTAGACAAGATCCAGATGGAATGAGTGGACCATATGAATACCATATACTCCCATAATCTTCCTAAGAATTTATAACACTCCATAAAGTCTCTATAGATTTGGACCTATCCTTAGAAATTGAAAAATTACACTTTAAGTGAATTTAAAGTGTTTCAAAAGTTTTATGAGCTTCATGATCCTCATCTATTCCACTCATTCCATTTAGAGCTAATCCAAGCCATTTTGATCATTTGATCAATCAAGAAATTTGCCTCCTTCCTGCATCAGGACCATTAACCACTAGGCACATGCTTGGTATGTGGAACAAAACTGGCCAACATTTATGGTGACTCATAGGGAAGCATGCTTTCTATACTTGAGAACCCAGTTCATTTTGTCTTATTTGATCCATTAGGCATAGATTCACATATCTACCACTGAGCTTATCATGAAGATAATGCAAGGCTACCTCTATTCTAAAAAGTCTCTTGAGGCAAAATAACAACAAGAACAAAAAACAAAGTTCCCAATGCATAAAATAGAAAGGAAACTAACCTAGAACAAAGCAAGAACAACTAGCTACTAAAAAAATGTGCACAAAAGGCAATTGGAGAAAAGCATAAAAACTACCCTAATATATATAAGACCTTTTAAAAATTATCCCTCCTAGATCAAAATGGAAATCTCTAGTATCATATACTTATAACAAATCAGGATGGAAAATACCTTGCATGGGAGATACCAGAATTGGTGAACCAAGTGGTTTTATGGTCAATCCTTCTGATATACTCCCTAGTCGATGGAATGGAATAAACATATCTCCAATGTAGATGTACTAGCCTAAGTCTTTCAAACCTGGTTCATGTTGGATTGTAGGAACACTTGCTTGATGTTTCTCTTCACCCTTGAGAAAGTCTTGAATGAAGGCTTCATTTGGGCTATTGGGAGCAACTACACTTGGTTTAATTGGTGGTTCAAAAAGATCATATTCATCTACCTTGTCCTTATGTAAACTAGGACTATTCATGCTTAGATCATCATGTTCATAGATTTCTATAAGAATGACATGTCCCTTAGCTTCTTCATATTCTTTGGCTATGACATTGAACCACTATCATAACTCTTCAAGATCTTCACTAGAATGCTTATCAAATTGAAACACTTGAGCACTTGATATGTCCCCTTCATCAACCTCACTCAATATTTCATCTTATTATTCAATTAAAAATGAGGGTTGACTTGCCCATTCAAGATCCAAAACATCACATTTGTCTTGCTCAATGTTAGATATGCTTTCCTCTAGCTCTAACATATTAGTGCTATCCTCAACTAACACCTCATCTTGAAGTGGACCAACCTAAGGAACCTAGTCTTGATCTTCTTCTTCATCTAAGTATAATGGACTTTCAAAATTCCATTCAAGGTCTACCCCATGTTCATCTTGTGGATTGTTCTCTTTAGGCAAGTTTGCAACATTAAGCTTCTCTATTTCACTCAAGAAATTTGAGCACACATTTTTCCATTGATCTTCCAAATTTTTTGATTTAATTTTGATCTCCATGCTAGGTTCATGAAGGTCATCTTCTTGCTTCTTATCAAGATCCTAAAAATTTAAAACTAAAATATGCTTTCCTCTATGAATTGGGTTTCTTATTATGATCTTCTCAAAATGCACACTTACATTGTCCTTTTTAGGTTTATATATGACTACAAGATCCTCCTTTATGAGGGAGATGATTGGAGGGTGAAGAAGTTTACCTTGATTTCAACTTAGGAGGGTATATTTCTAGCTAAGCACTTTGATTTCTCTTTTAAGTGGTTATTAAATTCAAGAGGAGAGTCTTGGAACTATTGTACACTAAGATCATTGAGCTAAGATGTGGTTGTTTGAATTTTTTTTGGCATAGCTAACCCTTCCCCTACCAAGACTTGTTCTTGGAATACCTCAACTAACACATCCCTTTCCTTCTTTGTGCCTTCCTTAATTGATTTCCATGAGGGGAATGTGCAAGACTTGGTCATCTTCTCTTTTTCTTGAATGGGTGTGGGAGAGGGTGGTTTCACAAGAGAGGGTATGAAATAGTTAGGGTCATGGGAGAGGATCCAAGATGGGAGATATTCATGATTTTGAGTGAGAATGGGCATAGGGATAGGAGAGGGAAAATTTATTAGCTCAAAATTGACATACTCTTTCTCCTATTTTTGAAACACTTCCTTAATGGATAATACCCACCCTTTCATTTCTTATTTCTCAACATGTGGGTAGTCAGCTTCTTCAATAGATGCCCATACATTCCAAAAATATTGCAATAATATATTTATCTCCTCCATGGTGTGAATAGGGAATTCTTGTCCAAGCTTAACCCCTTCCTTGATCTTTATGATTATTCTTCCTTGGTCCAAAATTATCCCTCTAAGCTTTGACTAGGATGGGCTTTGACAAGGTTGAGTAGGGGGATGATTAGATACTCTTGAAGGTTGAGATTGAGGCTCTTAGAGAGGAGAGGGCACATAAGGCTGATCTAAAAGAGCTTACTTCCCTTCATAAAATATTAACATGTTATCTACATTTTGGACCATATTCCTTATCATAGTTATATCCTCATTTTTACAAGGTGATCACTTTTCTCCCTCACAAATTGACCATCTATTCTTGTCTAACCAAAGAACACTCTTTTATTTTTTTAGATCATGGATAGGGATGATTAGGGAAAACTCCAAACCCTTACCAATCTCCCTTATCAACTAAATATAAACTACTAATGCTTACTTGAACCCTGGCAAGGATGTAACAGTGTAAGCTTGGTCTTGATAAGGGGAAGTAGAGGACTGATATGAATGTAAATGAGGTTGACCTTGGTCATATATAGGGGGATAAGGAGGACAAAGGGCATGATAGGTCACTTGAGGGCCACTTAGTGGGAACAAAAACATTATTTGCTTGATAAGTGTGATGTTGAGGTAAAGAATAAGCATATTGTTCAAAAGATGACTAATTATACATACCAAATTATGATGCTTAGGTAATTTTTTAGGCTAATTAACTAATTGATAGATACTTGAAGTTGCCATTGATGTTTGAAAACTTGCCTCCAAAGGATGATATGTTAGAAGAATAACACCAAAAATCCTTCCACTACTTTGGACCTTGGTCCCATTGGGCATGATAGAAACTATTATAGGATTAATTTACACCCTTGAAGGGGTTTATTTAGGCTCTCTCCAACTAATATATAGTATTGGTACAACCCTAGGCCATGGGTATCTTGTAATGGGGTTAAACCTCCAAAGAAGTCTGACTTCCTCTTGATGCTCACCAAAGACTAATTCTAAAATAATGATTCACCAAGAAAAGTGTTATAAATATGATAAGGGATCCTAATAAAAATAACCAGGTGATGCAAAAAATTTAAAGGGAAAACTCCCATAAGCTAGAACCCACACTAGATCTACTAAAGACAATACTAGCTCACACAACCTCAAGATCAAGCTAATTTGCATAAGTATTTCATATAAGAGGTTCAAAGTAGAAAAATAATATAGACCTAAAAATATCATTGAGAAATCCCTAAAAAATTTCAAAAATAAGTACTATATATGAGGAATATTCTCCTTCACACAATGCCAAAGTTCATGACTTAATAAACACAAATCCAAGGCAAGAGATAGGAAAAGAAAGTCCTTTATTACATCAAGAGATAGTTATTAAAAATTCTTGGTAGCATCAAGTCTAATCACATTGAAAATAATTTTAAGTATCTCAAGAAATTTCTTATCTCATAAAAATATAAAAAAGTATAAAATCTAAGAACCCTTTACAAATAGAAATAAAGGGATAATATAGGAGCAGGGGAAGAGAGAGAGAAGGGGGAAGTACATTGTTAATGATAATCAATGAGTTTCCATATTCAAGAGATATTCCAACATGATTTTGGTCTAATTAGAACAAGTCATTATGAGCAAGATATTTTTTTTGCCCAAAAATCCTCTGAATCATTTCATTAGTTGAGCAAGATCCACTAGAAAATAAAAATTTTCCAAAAATGGCAAGTTATGATCTTTCTTGAAATGAATGTTCCAATTGTTTTCCAATTCCCCAAGTATTTTTCATTTTGACCTTGTACTTTGTTAGGTTGTGGAGCTAAAAGCTTCACCAGGATGCAAACAAGAGGAGGTTGCTCAGTGTTATAGCAACCAATATTGGCAGCGCAATTGACATTGGTCATATCCAGTTACAAGAGCAACTAACATCAGTCAGGAGTCAGCCAACGTCAGTCACCTCCAGACAAACAGGGACCGACGTCGATCACCTGTGCATTCCAAAACTAGTTGTTGATGAACAGTTAGTTTGTTGAATGGGTTGTTTGCATGTAAAGACTAATTTTAGTCTTGGAGCTGCGGTTCTAATTATTGTAATTAGAAGTCTAATTATTGTTTGCATGAGATATATTTAATAGACTTATGGGCTATATTGTAAAGTGTGCTAGATAGAGAGAGCAAGGTTAGCTCCTTCAAAGGGAAGAGAGCAAGGTTAGCTCCTCCTAGTGCCACAATGCCAAGTGTGTATGATCAGGTAGATCTATGGGTGAGCAAGATCTGGTAGAAGATCCACAGGGGTGCTGGTGTAGAGAATCAAAAGGGTTCTTCATGTGTGTATGATCTAGGTCGACAAGTGTGTAAGGCTAGGTTGATCTATAGTATAGCAAGATCAGGGGAGATCTACATGTGTAAGTAAGATCCAGGATTTGTAGGTTGTTGCAAGATCAAGGAGATCTACTTGGAGTGCATTGTGTACTCAGACCTTGAGTATGTATACTCGGTGGTACTAGCAGTAGTGATACTGACTAGTTGGAGGTGGAAAACAACTCTATGTTTGAGTTGTTTGTTGTGACCGTAATTGAGAGAGAACTCTTGAAGAGATTTATTGTTTACACCTTAGAGGTGTGGGAGCCCTAGAGGAGTGTGGAAGAAGATTGTGGCATCTTCTTTGTTGTATTTCCTTCTAGAAGAGTATTAATACAATTGGGTATTATCTCTCATATTCTATGTTATTTCTAAATTTCTAGTTACTTGTTACTTGTGGTTAAATTCTGTGTTTAGTTGCTTATACAAAGGTAATCAACTATGCTCTTTATGAGCTAGGAGTCCTGACAATTGGTATCAGAGCTAGGATCAACTAACAGGTGGTCAGAACTTGTTAAGTGTTTGTTGATTACATGTCACTCTCAGGGGTTTCTGATTGAGTGGGAGTATAGCAATGGTAGAAGAAAGTATGGAGGAATTCAAAAGCAAGAATGATCAATTATGGTGTTATGGAAAGAAAGAGCAGGTAAAGAAAGATTGATGGTTGGTTGAATATCAGCATGAAAGAAATAAAGAAGCATGTGTTGCAGGTATTATTGCACTGGTTGTTCTTTTATGTTCCTTGGATAAAGTAGAATCTTGGTTTATAGATTATGTTGCCTCTTTCCATGCAGCCCCAAATAGAGTATTTTTCCATGTTAAGGTCCATGGAGACTTTGGAAAGATTTATTTAGGGGTTGGTGAGCCTTGTCAAAGTTTTGGCAAAAGAGAAGTGTGGCTGAAATTGCAGACGACCAACACATGGGTGTTGAAGGATGTCATGCAGGTCCTAATTCTGAAGATGAGGCTAATTTCTTTAGGAAAGTTGGGTGATGAGAGATGCATAATAACTCTCATAGTGGATGCACTTGAATTACCAAGTGGTAAGAAAGTAGGTATTATTTATCTATCTACTTATATTACTGATTCTTCTTCTGTTACAAAGACATGGCTTTGTAGGCTTGGTCACATGAGCAAGAAGGAGATGCATGTTCTTAAGTGAAAGATAGATGTCTTTGACAAACTTAAAAATTGGAAAGCCTTGGTGTTCATGGAGGAGATGATGGATAGAGATTAGTGGAGAAGGCTAAATAACTCTGAGCAAGGTAGTTTGGACAGGGTTTTTATCCAAAGAGAGCTCACAGGTAAAAAGTCATCACTCACAGGAGAACACAGTTATCAGCGTCAGTCAGGTGGAACTGACATCAAACAGATAGGTATCAATGTCGGTCATGTGCAGATAGGCAAAGTCGATGGTGTCAGGTAGGGTGGATACTGGCGTCAGTCAAGGAACTAATGTTAGTGACCAAGGACACCACGGTTAGGGAACTAGCATCGGTGATCAAGTGGGTTCGACATCGATCGGGTATAGACCAAGGTCGACCAGGAAATAGATTTTGGGTAGACAACAAGCTATTAAGGAGTCTCAAATGCCCATATGGAGGATAAAAGGGTAAGTAAGCCTTAAATTCATTATTCCCCTTCTTTATACTAGTTTCTCACTGTAGATTAGGAAGGATCCAAGAAATAGTGGGAACATGGCATGAATGAGGAATTTGATTCTTAGGATGCAGAACCAAATGGGAGATTTGGTAGGGTTGCCAGCTAGAAAGAAAACACTGAAAGATGAATGGATTCCTTAGTTAAAGAAGATAGAGGATGGAAACGTGAGATGGAAGGCCAGGTCATATGGTCTTGAGGAAGCTGCAGGACAGTGGTACAGGTTTGACAGGTGGATGACAAAGCACGGCTTTAGTCAATGTCATTGTAACCATTGTGGTTTCTTTACCAGGTTGGATAACGGTCACTACATTATCCTGTTACTATATGTGGATGATGTGCTTGTTGCAGGTTCATACATGCAGGGTTTTGTTGAACTAAAGGTAAAGTTAGTTCAGTGGTATGTCATGAATAATTTGGGAGCAGCAAAATTCTTTGGCATGAGTGTGTCTAGAGACATGGAAGGTCACAAGTTGATTTTGTCTCTGGATGATTATGTGAATAAGGTAGTGGCATGGTTCAAGATGCAAGATACAGAACTAGTTAACACACCTATGGATGGTTAGTTCACAGAATAGGGTCCCAATTCACATGATGAGGTTAAGTACATGTGTACTAGACCTAGTTTTGCCCCAGTAGTGGGTGTTATCAACAAGTTTGTAGTCAATCTAGAAAAGAAGAATTGAAGAGCAGTTTAGTGGGTTCTTAGGTATCTGAGAGGGACCAGCAGTAGGGATTCATGCTATGCAAGGTTAGGGACTTCTCTACATGGGTATGTAGGTTCGGATGTGGCAGGTTACTTGGATGACAGGAGGAGCATCACAGCTTTTGTGGTGGTTGGTCTTCAAGGTTGAGCTTGAAGAGGGATACAATCCAGGAAACAAATTAGATGATGTATAGGTATAGGTATAGGTGCAGTTGTTTATCTCCAAGTGGGAGATTGTTAGGTTGTGGAGCTAAAAGCTTTACCAGGATGCAAACAGGAGGAGGTTGCTCAATGTTACAGCAACTAACGTCGATAGTGCAACCGACGTCGATCATATCCAGTTACAAGAGCAACTGACATTGGTTAGGAGTCAGTCGACGTCAGTCACCTCCAGATAGACAAGGACCGACATTGGTCACCTGTACATTCTAGAACTAGTTATTGACAAATAATT
Source organism: Torreya grandis (assembly GCA_037957365.1). NCBI lineage: Eukaryota > Viridiplantae > Streptophyta > Pinopsida > Cupressales > Taxaceae > Torreya > Torreya grandis. The sequence continues at coordinate 2,279,323 of JARHVA010001307.1, read as the reverse complement.
AGTTTGTTGAACAGGTTGTTTGCATGTAAAGACTAATTTTAGTCTTGGAGCTGTGGTTCTAATTATTATTTGCATGAGATCTATTTAATAGACTCATGGGCTTTATTGTAAAGTGTGCTAGATAGAGAGAGCAAGGTTAGCTCCTTCAGAGGGAAGAGAGCAAGGTTATCTCCTCCTAGTGCCACAGTGCCAAGTGTGTATGATTAGGTAGATCTATTGGTGAGCAAGATCTGGTAGAAGATTCACAGGGGTGCTGGTGTGGAGAATTAGAAGGGTTCTTCATGTGTGTATGATTTAGGTCAATAGGTGTGTAAGGCTAGGTTGATCTGTGGTATAGCAAGATCAAGGGAGATCTACATGTGTAAGTAAGATCCAAGATTCACAGGTTGTTGCAAGATCAAGGAGATCTACTTGGAGTGCATTGTGTACTCGGACCTTGAGTATGTATACTTGGTGGTATTGGTAGTAGTGATACTGACTAGATGGAGGTGAATAACAACTCTGTGTTTGAGTTGTTTGTTGTGACCATAATTGAGAGAGAACTCTTGAAGAGATTTACTATTTATGCCCTAGAGGTGTGGGAGCCCTAGAAGAGTGTGGAAGAATATTGTGGCATCTTCTTTGTTGTATTTCCTTTTGGAAGAGTATTAATACAATTGGATATTGTCTCTCATATTCTATGTTATTTCTAAATTTCTAGTTACTTGTTACTTCTGGTTAAATTCCGTGTTTAGTTGCTTATACAAAGGTAATCAACTGTGCTCTTTATGAGCTGGGGGTCCTGACATACTTAATCTCATTATGAGGACAAAATCTGACATTCATGTATTTTGACTGAGCCATGCTCAAGTTTACTTGAGTGATAGTTTATCAAAGCTAAGACCATGTTGAAAGGACTAAATGTCCCTCTATTGAAAGTACATACCTACTCCATGCTTAGAAAACTAGACATAGCTTAACTATAGATGAAATCCAATCTAAGGATATTTGTTTTATTATAATAAATATAGATAACACTCTGTTCAATGCTAGGTCCCCTTTTTGGCAACAATCTACCACCCCTTTGGTACATATTAAATCTAAAAGACCTAATTTAACTCTATGGGTCTTTCTTAATACATTATAGTCCAATATGTGTCTGTGTCAAGCTTATTTCCTTTACTTTTTCCACCTACTCAAGTTGAACTTGAGTTTGGGTCCTTTTATTTTGCTTTCCAAGTCACGTCCATTTTGCTTTATCAACTTTCATCAAACACCTCAGCTCATCCCTTTGTTATTGGTTATAGGCAATCAACCTAGATCATTGACCCTTTTGAATTTATTTCACTCCATCAGATTTTGATATTTGATTAAATGTAGACCATGGATCTTTGGGACCCACTACATTGAGCTCAATTTCTCATTAGTCCCTAGGATTCACTGACCATTTGACTTGCTCGAGCTCCCACATGATTAAAATTTGTCAGTCATACATTCCTTCTTAGGTTCCAACCAAGGATTATGAACCCAAACGATCACTTTATGGGTCCTAAAAATGATGTTCACATAGACATCTACCATTTTTTACCAAATTTTCAATTTTATAACTTAAAGCACAAAGATCTGCTAGCAATTCATGTTTTCTAGGTACCTTTATAAAATATTGAAGCCTTTCTAGTCTGTGTGATATTGCATGATGTCTTGATGATGGTCTAGTATAAAAATGGCCAAGTATGGAACTTAGCAAATTTTATGTTGGGAGCCAACTTTTACCATACATATCTTTCATTGTGCTATAGTGTGAGAGATGAAACTTTAGTCAAATGATATTGTTATAAAAGTAAACAATCCCTATTGACCATTTTATTTGAATCTTCTGCATTCATGAGATATGACCTCATGAATATGCCCCCTCAAATTTATTTGGACTCTAAAAATTAGCTAAGTATGGAAACTTATCAAATTTTGTGTTAGTTGCCAACTTTGCTCATGCATATCTTTCATTGTGATATAGTACATGAACTAAAAATTTATTACAAATAATCTTAGTAAAAAAGTGAAAAAACCCTTTTGACTATTTTCTCTAACTTTTCTACACGTGTGAGATATGACCTCATGAATATTCCCCCTCAACTCTATTTAGACTCTTAAAATTAGCTAAGTATGGAAAATTAGTGGATTTTATCCTGGGAGCCCACTTTGAACCCTTAAATCTTATACTATGCTTAAGCAGATGAGTTGAAGCTTGGTGCATGGTATCCTAAAACTAATGTGAAGAAACCCATGTGACCTACTCTCCTTGACTAGTCCACACATATGATATCTAGCAACATCAAAATGGTCACTCAACTTTTCTTCCATTAGAGCCAAATGTCTAGACAAGCTCTGGATGGAATGAGTGGACCATATGAATAACATATACTCTCATACTCTTCCCAAGCATTTTTGACACTCCATAGAGTCTCTGTATCTTTGGACCTGACCTTAGAAATTGAAAAATTACACGTTAAGTGAACTTAAAGTGTTTCAAAAGCTTTGTGAACTTTATGATCTTCATATGTTCCACTCATTCCATCCAGAGCTAGTCCAATCCATTTTGATCATTTGATCAATCAAGAACTTTGCCTTCTTCCTACATCAGGACCATTAGCCACTAGGTACAAGCTTGGTATGTGGGCCAAATATGGCCAATAGTTCCCCCACATAGGGGTGTGTGTGTGCACCATCATGATCAATATAGAATGTAATATAATGCTTGGCTTTCAACACTTGAACCATACAAATTTTACCTACATGTATATTGATATGTAGCTTTAGATATATTCTTTTGAGGGATATTTAGATAGGTGTGCCTTTTTATACTATTTCAAGAGAGTTCTAAAGAATTTATCAAGTTTGTTATAGCTTTATAAGATGAGTATAACCCTAGGATTTATTTGTAAATATAGAAAACTCTTTGATATTTCTTGTTATGAATTACACATGAAACATGTCTATGAAGACCTAATGGAAACCTTCCAATTTTAAAAATAACCCTTGAGAGTTCCTAGACACTAAAGATAGAGGAAAACACCTATGAAAACCATAGTTTTCTAATTATTGTTGGTACTATCCCAGGAGTGAAAATTATTTATCTGAGATATGGAGATAATTTGTTTAGAATTATGAAAGGTTCTTACATAGACTAGGGTGATCCTCAATATGTTTAACTCACAATTTGGGTTGTCTAAGACAATAGTTGGTTATATGGATAAGGGAAAGTGTGCAAAAGATTAAAAATTGTATGCAAAGTCCAAGTATGTCAAATTTTGCTAATTTTATTTTTTCAAAAGTGTCTAATACCAAATTTAGGTGTCTAAAAATACCCCTTTTTTAGACTAGTATCAAAACTACTATATTAAAATGATAAAACAATAAATTTACTGCATGTGATTAACCACACTTGGTTTTGTTAGGTATGCCCCAAATTCCCCACTTCCTCCCTATAAAACCTAATTATACACAAACTAAGTTGATATTTGTTGAACCTATTTGGATAATGACATGGGATGATTATGCCCCAAGGATATATAACTATTGAAACCATGAGTTGACTAGTATAAATTCATTAATCACCGTTCGATAAGGATAAGATCTAAAAATATAGAGTCATAGAAATATTTACTTCACTACTCTTACTATCATCATGATTATTTTTTGTAACCTCAAATTAGGTTCATATGCAAAGGTGGAACCCTAAATTAGGTTTATGTATCAAAATGGAATTATAGAATAGGTTCGTATGTCAAAATGTAACTTCATATCAACCACCACAAATGGATTATACATCCAAAGTTATTACATAGTACCATCAATCCACAATATATAAATATAAAAATGTTTACATGAATAACATTCATCCCTCAAATCTAATCCATCGATACCTCAAAGTTATATATAATTCCATAATTTGTTTTTCATAATGTCATAAAATGCCTCTTTAATACTTAACCTAATAAATTTGGTAAATATACTTAATCTAACCCATATAATATGTCTCAAAATATCATATAATGTTCCAACTATTCTACATGATCATGTACAATGAACCTACATATGCCTCAATTTGTCTAATTTATCCCATCTAAATCATAATATGTCTTAAAGGATGAACTATCTTTTTCTTATGTTTTGAATCTCTAAGCCAGTCCCACTATAATCCTACTTTTTGATATGAGGGATGAATCCTATGAAACATCTATGTAAAAATAAAGAGTTATGTGCACCATGTGTTATATAGAAAAATGTAATCATGTAAAGTATGTATAAATACATCATAAAATATGTTATCATGGAAATGTTTGATCATTCAAGCATGTCTGAAAAATGTAATTAAATCCAATGGTCATACAAGTGTCATGTAGAGTAGATATATAAATTAGGCATGTAATAATAAGTAACACAATAGATACATGATAGAATTCTTGGCATCACCCATAGTATAATTATGAATGATATAAATTACAACACCAAGATCAATAACATTCATATATGTAAATATGCACATGCACAAAATATCATGATCATGAAGTACACAAGAACTTAAGACATGACTCAACTCTAACCCAACTTAAACACAACAAGGTTATGACTCAGACTAGAGGACCCTTTGACACAACTAAGGCATGACATGACAAAACACAATCAGTGCACTTATTGAACATGAAATATAACATAAATCAATTATCACATAATGCAATAAGCATTAAAATTAATCATGCACAGATAAATCAATATAGGTCCCAATAATTAGTAATTGTCATCATCCAATCTAGTAAGACATAATATCCATATCAAATTGAACTCCAGAATCTATGAACAATAGCAAGTCATTTATAATAGTTTTGAATGATCAATGAACCAATACAGAAAGATGAAAATACGACCTCATAATTAAAAAAATATTCCCCAAGCATAGGAATGCCCAAAATTTAGAAAGGTAGCCCATGGGTGAAAATAATGTCATGTATATGTCCATGTATTATTTGTAACATGTATTCCCTCCATCCCAATCATGTATCCCATATAATTCACCATGTATATGATACATAACATCAATAAATCATGTACACTATAAAATTATTTCATGCATAGCTCCTGGTTTTTTATTTTTTTAATATTTGAAGTTTTTTTAAAAATTTGAATTTTTTTAATTTTTTTTCATTTTCAAAAAAAGTGGTTTTTTTAATATCTGTGAATTTTAAAATATGTCCCTATTAACCTATAATCCCATCACTTTTATGCTCACATTTAGGTTTCATATTATTCAATGTGAATTTCACATGTTATGGTTAAGGAGTAACATATGTATCATTGTCTAAATTAGAGAAATGATGATGCATTATAAAATATTCAATAACATCATCATAGTCAACATGATCCTCAAGACATTGTGTAGATATTAAAACCATAGTAACTTTTTGAATTTTTTTATGTCAATTATAACATGTTGATGTTTGTTGAGGAGCATGCACATGTGATTTAAGTATAACTATCTTAGGACATGATGAAATAGGTAGCTACTTCAAAACTTGAATAGATCATTGATGTAGTGGACATTGTAGGACTTGTCTTCAAGTAATATTAATTACCTATCTCTTATTTTCCTTTAGAGAATAAGCATATACAAGTTTTATAATAGGCTATTGTGGAGGTCATGGAGTAAATATCTTTGGTAAATGGATTACTTATATGGAATACCCAAAACTGTAACCACTTAGCTACTAAAGATATACTTTAAGAATCGATGCACTGTGGTTGGGATTATACATATATTATGTATCCATGGACCTCTTAATATCATTTTGAATTCCTTGGTGTTGGTAAAAACTAAGAACTAAGTATCAATGGTTTTAGGCCCTATAATAAATGGAAACATAATGCCCTATAGAGGGTTTTATTATTTTCCATTGAACTCTTTCACTGTAGTAGTTGTACTAATCAAACTATATGGGTTTATACAATACTAATTATTAATTTCATAATGCATATGTTTTCACTTGACCCATCATCCACCATAACATTGTGTGTAGGACATGAGTCAATGAAATCATGTATAAACATAGGCACATTAGTAGAATCATCATCAATATTCTCATGATCATTAAAAATTATTATATGTCCTTGTACTTATATATCATTAAGTGTACCAATAATACCATATATAGGATGAGCCTCTTCAGTTATAAAAGCATAAGAAGCTATAGGAAGACATACATTATAAGTCATATGTACCTTAGTAGTAGTCTTGGTTTCTCATGCTGTATGTTTTGGAAATGGATCCAAAAATATCTTAAGCTTCACATTAGATTATACAATTGAATCATTTGTAGGTGTATTGACATCATTGATCTCATTAGTTTTGTTTTCAATTAAATCTTGTATCTTATGTCTCAAACATTAGCATGTGTTATTAGAATGTCATACGCATCTATGCCAATCATAATATACATTGATATTAAACCCCTTAGGTTGTACCTTTGTCATATCAACCTCCATTAGTGAAGGGAGAGATATGATATTGCACTTGTGTAACTTTTGTAAAATATTATGAATAGTTTTTGATAATGTAGGAGAAATTCGAGCTATTGGATTAACTATGCAATTTAATTACTCAAATCATCAAACTAAAAGGTAAAATATAGATCCATTAGGACCAAATTCAAATAGATGAACAAAACTATTCAAACCAACATTATAATCCTAAATATAAATACTCTAAACCATGATTAAATGGATGTAAAATAAAGATATTGGACTATTTACCTTAGACTCAAAATTTGGACATGGTGATTACTTGATTAAGGATGTTGGATGATGGATTTATTTAGCATGGAGATTGCATGAGAATTCTAATTAGCTTTCATGGAGGAAGTGAATTTTTTAAATAGAATGAGGAGGGAAGGATCAATGGTTGATATTCAAAGTTGGGTGAGGGAGATCAAGGGTGGAGAATTAAAAGGAATTTAAAATTCCTTGAAAGCCTCTATATTTAGATGCTTCTAGAGAGAAGGGGAGAGAATAAATAAGATTTTAGAATTGAAGAATTCTAGAATCTTTCTTAAGGGTTAATGATGATTATATTTGGGATTAGATAGGTATTCGATGGATGATTAATGACTATGGGTGTAGGAGATCTTAGTAATAGGCTTAGTAGGTGGTTAGGTGGGTCATGGGAATTTAAAATTCACAAATAATGAATAAAATAGATTAGGATAAGATTAAGGGATGTTTTACAGGAATTAATGATAAATTGGGATAGAATAAGGTTAGTAAATTAATAAATATTGAGGGGGGACATTAGATAAATCACTATGAAGGGGGGATATTAGGATAGGATTAATTAGAATTAATGAGATAAGTAGAATTAGTGTAAACTAATAGTAATATTAGTGATGATAATGTACACAATAAAATTTAGATGCATACATTTTGACCCTCTTTGAAAGGGCATTTCAACTGGAGAAAAGTGGAAGAAGTAATGGTATTTCAAATAAAAACCATTTCATGGATGAATCTTAGTAAATGATGTTAGGGGAAATAATGCCCCTTCAAGGAGACATACGGGGAAGAATGAGATGGATGGCCACTCAAAAGAAGAAAAGAGGGGTGGGATGTAATGGATATAGAGGGGGTGGGATGCCAATTGTGAGATATAAGATGAATAATATGATTTTGACTTTGAGAAATGAACTATAGATTGATGATTCCCTTGGCAAAGACACATACACAAGGAGTAGAGATGACTTGGTCATGATTATCGACACATCCCAAGGGAAAATAGACTATAATGTGATGGTGATAGGATTAAAGGGCCAACAGATTTAGATGTATCCAAAGTAAGGACAAATGTAAGGGAGAGATATAGACCAAGGATTTGATGATGAATTTATAATATTAATTATAGGTGTATCTTAAATATAAATTGGTTAATATGATGTATGTGATAATAGAGAAGGAATGATATGATAGAGTAACCAAAAGACAAAAATGCATTACATCAAATCAATGAGCCATAATGTGATTAATGATGATGATTCCCCTAGTAAGTACACATGAAAGGGAGAAATATGAGAGATATGTGATGGTGGATGATGAGGAAAGAGGATATAGTGTGGCTGAGTTATCCTTGGGAATTGAAAAGTGGCCAAGTGTTGCCTACATAGTCTCAGGAGACCTCAAGCCAATGTAGTTCTAATTATAGGATAAATGATAGTTGATTGTTTAGAAAATAATGAATATGATAATGATGATGATGATGATTAGTGATTAGAGTATAATTTTAGTGATTAGAGGATATGAATCAGACAATGAGATGAGGATAAAATATTGAATGTTAGTTAGATGGGTCAAGAGGATTCGATTAGGGATGGGAATAAAGATGATGAGATAATTAAATGAATGATGAGGGTGTAGATGATTAAGCCATAATAACTATCTTAAGGTTCATCATAGTTTAATAAATATTATAAATATATCACTTATAAGTATTCCCCATGATATAAGTATGACCAAGAGGATAGGGTGACAAAGTGCATGAGTAAGTAGTGAACTCTACATCATCTAGGGTACTTCTAAGCATGATTATAGTGTTAGTGATCTCATAGAATCCTTGTTTATTTCCAAATAGACAAAAAGAAAAATGAAAGTATATTATTCATAAAAAAGTAGATATACATGATGAAAGACATATAAATAAGTCAAACAATAGATAAGCAACACACATAAGTATCTACATGCAATGTCATAATGTCTTGTCTAATGATGGGATGAGTGATTGGGTGATGGGTTGGACTAGGATGATCATGATATGATAGTGGACTTAGGATAGACTTGGATGAACTAATGATGATGATCAAGATTAAGACTTGGATAAGGATATGGATGTAGATAGGAAATTAGGGACTTGGATTAGGATTAGAATCAATATATACTAGATTTTCCCTTGATTGTGGTCTAAAAATTGAATCTAAAAGTGGTCAAAGAAGGTGATTTAAATATTTGGTGATCTTAGATTTAAAGAGATGTAAAGATTAGGATGACCAAGGATTACAAAAATACAAAACCTTTTAAGAGTCAAATCTAGCAAGAAGAGGAGGGGATGATGGGATCAAATAACTTCTATACTAGAAGAAGAGTGATTGGATGGATGCTAGGTATGAAGAGGAAATGATAAGGAAAGTGATGGGATCAAGTACCTTCCATACTGTCAAAATAGTGATTGGATGGGTGTTAGGTATGAAAAACCATTAATTAAAAAGTGATGTGTGCTAGATTAAAATCTTTATTGAGGATATGTTTGTTGATAATACTTAGTCAAAAGGGATGATGGTGGAGGGATGGGTGACCACTAGGATATGGTTCCAAGATGAAATGTTGTATCCAAAGATGACAAATGAGAAAATATGAGATGGATATCAGAGGGGATAAAGGATGAATGACATGAATATGGAAGCGATAAGGGGATTAGATGTAAGACAAGACATCATAAACTTTTTTTGGATTTTTTAGTTTTTTAATAATTTTTAGGGTTTTTGACATATTTTAATTTTTAGGGATTTTTTGGATATAGTATGTACACTATACAAATGGGGTTATGAGCAAAGGGAATACCAAGCATAATAACCAGTATGAGGATGAATGGGATAATGAATGATGAGGGTGATGTAGAAATGGGCATGAAGACTAAGGAAGAAGGGATTAGGGAGGGCCAATGACCATATCATGAAGGAACTAGATGTTTAATTTCTTGAGTGTCCATTAGAGAATATGCCAAGATGATTTTGAAACACTTCTCAAGATATCTTCCATTTCCTTACATAGGTCAAGATTGGAATAAAGGAGGGACATAATAAGATGGATGGTATGAATATAGGGATATGATATGGATGAGATTGATAAGGGATGGGTGTGATGGATAAAAAGGATGGGTTGTGCCCCCAAGTTTTGAGGGAGATTGTGGATAATAGATTATTTTACCATGATTCCAAAAATTTATTTTCATCATGGTACTTACCCAAGGCACCAAAATATTGGTTTTCACCATTGGATGATTTTTTTTGACTTTTTTGACTTTAGGATGACATCTCAATTTATTAGATATGGGTATGAGATACAAGAATACCGATACTTAATGGATATTTAGCTAACACCTATTATGGGAATGTGATGTTAGGATCATGTTTTCACCTTTATTGTATGTATTAATTTCCTTGTGACCTTTAGTTATTCTTGATGAAAACCCCTCCATTTATCTAGACTAAGTATATTCGTCACCCCTAGGAGAGACAATGTCACTTGAGAAGGTGATACGGGGTATGGATCTATTTAGATCTTGATGATGATATATGGGAATAGAATGGATGATATGATCATGATAGGATGGTGTGATGGGTGATGGTGGATTAGGAATATAATTTACATAAATCATTGGAGATGTTGGACATTCTCTATTTGATTAGTGCCATGTGACAAAAATACTTTAAGATATCCAAGACACTTTGAATTTGTTATTCATCTTTGATCCAATCATTTGATGGATTATTAGCCCTACTATTAATGATTTTGATAATATTTTGATTTCTTTATGGGATTTGACTTTGACTACCCCCTGGTGTCTGATTTTGGACTTCACTAGAGGATATTTATTCTTGACTTGATAGATGATTATTTTTTACTTTGACAGTCCTCTAGTACCTAATTTTGGGCTTCACTAAGGGAAGACACATTTGGATTAGGTCAATGATTTGGACTTTTTTAATTTTATTTATGGGATCAAAGATGATTTGATTATTATGATTAACTTCTTTAATATGGTCTTAGACTTTGGTACTTATGGCACACATCATATTACTCAAGGAAGATTCCAATGATGGATGTTCATGTTTATCCTTATGGAGGAAGATGATTAAATGATAATATATGAGAAGAAAATGATCTATGATGGATGAAAGTGGTGGATATGGTGTGATGAGGTCAACAAGTGGTGATGGGATAGTATAATCTTCATAAAGGTTCTTAGGAGACCTAATTTTGACACCAGAGAAGATCTCATCAAGACCAACAAAAGGATCACTAAGACTAAATATAGTATATGCATCTAAATTAGGATCATATTTACTCTGATGATCTTCAATATAAAAATATTACAATAACTCTATTATGACTTCATCATCTTGATCGAGATCCATAGGTATGATTTGTGATAGATTGGAGGTATCTATATTAGAGGTATCCTCATTATCAACATTGGATATAATATTGATGAGGAATCTAATTTAGATATTGGTGTTGAACATGACCCTAATGCAGATAAGATTTATGTTAGATCTAATGCTAATTTTGATGTACATGATGGAACACTATCAATATAAAAGTCATTGTTCACAATTTACCTCTTAGTATGAGGTTTTTGGTTAAGAGGGTGAGGGTATATGATTGAGGAATAATGGATTTGATGAATATAGGCCCATGAAAGGACTCATGAGGGAAGGAGAAACTAGGATTATGAGGAATAGAGTCAGCTTCGATGGAGGGTTTGTCAAAAATGGGGGGGACCATGGAAGATGGATGTGGTATCTTAACCTTGGCTTGGAAGGGGAAGGGATTGATCTTAATTTGGAATGCATTCAGGACATTCCTCTTCTTTTTCACCTAAGGATAAAGATGCATCTATTTCATCCTCAATTATAATGTCACCATGATCGGTGAGGTCTTGGACATAGTCTTGGAAATTTTAAAATCAATTAATGGTATGCCCTTAGGTTTTATGATATACACAATATTGATTAGAATTATACCCATATGGCTTAGTCTTAATGGGATCAATATGTCATATGATTGGATAAACCATCATGTTAGTAGTGACTAGTTATTGGAAAAGGGCTTCTAAGGATATAAGAATGGGAGTATAAGGACCCACTTCACTTTATGACTTAGACATGGAAGCATTTGACTTTAGATTAGATTATTGGTGACATGACTGGGTGGATGGATGGGTATTAAGTAAGGTGGCCAAGATTGGATTCCCTTTTTTAGTGTAAGAAAAGGTAGATGATGGACTAACTAGTGGATAAAATATTTGTATAGGACTCACATGAAGGGGATTTGATGAGATGTGTAATGTGTTGAAGGGGATCAACACCTTTGAGAAGTGGAACACCCATCATAATAAAATATAAGAGGATCTCATTCTTATGGGTATACATGTATTGGTCAATGAAGGTAGGGTGTAGCTTCATAGTGATGGATGATGAATAGGGATGATGAAAATAGGTTTCTCAAATAAAAATAGGTCCAATGACATAACTATTTTTATTAGGTGATGATGGATGTATGGATTAAATATTGTTATAAATCAAAATCACACCCTTGTGAAGGTAGTTTTAGGCCTTCACATTCTACTAAAACATTAAAAAAATCCTAGGCTATGGGTGGCCTAATCAGTGGATTGAATCTCTAGATTCTAAGGGCTAGTTCCCTTTGGTGTATCAATTAGGATCCCTACTCTATGCTATAAATTGTTGGGTAAAGGGGAAGAGGGAAAAGGTAAGAAAGAAAATTGAAGTAAAATACTATCTAATGATGGTGATACCCCTGTATTTTAGTTCATCCACTCAATTTGAGCTTCTAAAAACACTGATTAGATAAGAAAAAGATTGAACTTTCAACTCTAATTGACCCCTATGCATTAGTATTTCATGAAAATATTTTATCTGGTGATCAAAGCTTGAGAGAAATGATAGAATAGGCCTAATTTAAGGCACTATCCAACCACTTTCATATGTTGTAACTTTAGCCAAAAGATATCAAACATAGAACATGACCTGTATAATCTAATCAACTAGTAACTAGGTAAGAATCAAGACTTGACAAGGAAGAAAATTCTATCACATATGTGTTAAGCACGGGATATACTGAGAGGGGGGGTGAATCAGTATATCATATATCTTATAAAACTTTCCATTAACCAAATTCCACTTAATCAAACATTCAAGATATGCACACAAGATAGAGAGAGACACTAGATATAACGTGGAAACCTAATGTGGGAAAAAACATGGAGAACAATCTCAAGTATATGAATAAGCACCAACCCAAACAATATTCATAAGCACCAACTTATAGGAGCACCGACCCCTTTGTTGAGCACCAACCTAGCAACTATTCATGAGCACCAATCCATAGGAGCACCAACCCCTTTATCGAGCACCAACCTAGCAACAATTCATGAGCACCAACCCACAGGAGCACCAACCCCTTTGTTGAGCACCAACCCAAAAACAATTTGTGAGCACCAACCCACAGGAGCACCAACCCCTTTATCGAGCACTAACCTAGCAATAATTCATGAGCACCAACCCACAAGAGTGCCAACCCCTTTGTCGAGCACCAACCCAGCAATAATTTGTGAGCACCAACCCATAGGAGCACCAACCCCTTTATTTATAACACACACCTATCTCTCAATGTTTCTATCTCAACAAATGATAGTTCAATACAACATCTCTTTCCTCTCTCTCACCTTTGCTTTTCTAAACTAGATATAACAAATACAAATCATATTCATCTCTCATAATTGCTCTTCTAAGCTAGATATTAAAATATCAAATCAACTTCTATCTCTTATATTACAAATGGCTTCTCAAGCCTTTATTTATAGCTTTGTAAATGGCCTTTGGCCTTCCCCCTTTGTGACCCTTCAATCCTCATGGAAAATGGAGCCAAACCTATATGACCCTTCATATTCTTGCCTGTGAAAAGTCATGTGGTGACCCTTCATGACCAAAAATGTCCTTCTCACTTTTGTCCTTATCTTGGTGACTTTTCATATTCCTCAAAGTGTCTATTCATGAGAAATTGTGCCCTTCCTCTTTTGTCTTCGCTTGGTGACTCTTGGAATTCTCAAAGATGACTCTTCATGGGAAAATGCGTCCCATCCTTCTTTTGTCTTTACCCCATGGCTCTTTGACTTCTCTATGGGCCCATATTTTGTCTCATATGTAACCAAAAATATATTTGTTAATATTAAACAAATATTAACTCACATTAGCCAAGATATATCTATTACAAACAACATTAAATGCAATGGGGCCTTTATCACCAATAATTCTAGACCTTTGACATCAATGACAATATTTCCAACAATATGCAAATCATTGACATAAATACACTATACTAACACTCTAGAATATGAAAATAGTCTTATTTATTTGAAAAGGTTACAAAACTCAATCTTGACATAGTCTGATCTTATCAAGAGAGGGATCCATTTCAAGGTTGAAAACCCAAATCTTCAAAGAGAAACTCCACTTGATATGTTTGGAAGTTGAGTTAAAACAAAATAAAGTCCTTATTTACATGGAAAATAAGTAAAATGCATGATAAGCTCTTTCTAGTCGACTCCAAGTAATTCCATCCTACATGAGAAGATGTTACGCCAATCCTTAGGTGAAGAACTTTAGTTTGAACAAGTTAGAAGTGTTCAAATCCTTCAATTAACAAAATAAATTAGAATAGGTGTGACACTTTGACAAAATTCAACTCAAACTCAAGACCAATCAACTCCAAATGGACTTCACTTGCATGAAAAGGGGCTTTGAAAATTGAAGCATGCATGAAATTCCATGTTAAGATCAGATATGTAGCATTTGAAACTCCATGTTAGTGCCTTGAATTTCCTCAGCCTTTTGCTCTTGGGCTCTTCATTTTTGCATGTATTCCTTTAGGATATTTCTTTATGGCCTTTTATTTTAACATGTATTCCTTCAAGCTATTATTTAGCTACTTTGGAAAAAGGTCTTTGAAAATTTTCTACCTTTGTCTATTTCTTTCACACAATTTATCCGTAGCTTATTCCTTTGGAATAATTTTTTCAAGCTTTTTCTTTTGGAACTTATTTCCACAAACTTATTTCTCTGAAAGAAATCATTCCTTTTCTTCCTTGGCCACTTTCCTTGAAATAATTCTTTCAAACTTTTTATTTGAAAGAATTCTTTCAAGCTCTTTCCCTAAAAGAATTCTTTTAGCATTTTGAAAATGGTCTTTTCTTTCAAAAAATTTGTCTTCCCTTCAAAAACCTTGAATTGGACCTTCCTAAAAGGAAATTAAATTTTCAAGGTTTTACAAATACCCTTCAAAAATGTCAGGGAATCCAAGAACAAACACACTTGTTCTGATCCCACATGTTAGGATCTTGCTCCTCAGAAAGAGCACAATATGATTACCAAACTTAAGAAATTAAACATGCAGAAATATACCAGAAGCACAAGTAACTAGAATTCACAAATAGCACAAAATATGAGAGACAATACACTATCTTGTATTAACACTTTGTATAGAAAAGAATACAATAAAGAGCTGCCACACTCTTCCACCTTACAGAGGCTTCCCACACCTCAAGTGTACAGTAATTCTTCTTCAAAACATTCTCCTACCAAAAATGGTCCCAACAACCAACTCACACACAGAATTGGTGTTCACCTCTCCAACCAGTCAGTAATAACCCTGCCAGTACACCAAGCACTCTATAGTACTTCAAGTTGATCTCCCATGAACCTGCAACCTATAATTCAATAGACCATACTTACGATGGAAGGATCTTCCTTGCCTTCCTTTCTAGCTCATTAGTGGAACTAGGAGAAACACACACTTTGTTCTCTTCACTAGCACACTTTACAATACATGCCAATGGGTCTATAAATAGATCCCAGACTTAAACAATAACTTAGACTCTTAGTTTACTATAATTATCCACGCAGCTCAAGACTCGAAGTAGCCTTTACATGCAAACACTCCATTCACTAAACTAATTGTTCGTGCAATGAATAGTTCTGGAACACACAGACGATCGACACTGGTCCCTGCTTGTCTGGTGCTGCCAACGTCGGCTAACTCCCTGCCGACACCAGTTGCCTTTTGCACTAATCATGATCGATGTCGATCATGCTACCGATGCCGGTGCTTTTGGAACTTTAGCATCCTCCTTTTCTTTGTCTGCAACAAATTGAAGCTTTTAGCTCCACACCCTAACAATCTCCCACTTGGAGATAAACAGATGCAAATGTACTTGTACCTATACCTATACACCATCTAGTTTGTTCCCTTGGCTCTGTATCCCTCCTCAAGATCACTCTTGAAGACCACCCACCACAAAACCTATAGTGTTACACCTCTCACCCAAATCACCTGCCACATCCACATCTACAAACCCATGTAAAAAATAACTTAAACCTGCATAGCATGTGCACCTATTGTTGGTCCCTCTAAGAATCCACTAAACTACCCTCTAATGCTTCTTTCCTGAATTGGCTCCAAACTTGTGACAACTCCCACTACTTGGGAAAACTTAGGTCTAATACATACCATGCACTTAACCTCATTATGTGAATCAAGACACTGTTCTGTGAACTGTCCAACCATCGACGTGCTAACTAGTCTCACACAATCATCCTGAAACAAAGTCAACCTATGACCTTCCATGTCCCTAGAACACACTCATGCCAAAGAATCTTGTTGCTCCCAGATTCTCCATGACACACCCCTGAACTAGCTTTACCTTTAGTTTAGCAATACCCTATATATGTAACCCTACAACAAGCACATCATACAGTAATAGGATAATGTACCTAATATTATCCAACCTGGTAAAGAGAAAACACAATGATCAAACCTCCATTGCCCTATAGCTTATACAAGACCATATACCCTGGCCTTCTATCTCACATATCCATTTCCGCTCTTCTTCATCATGAACATCCATTCATCTCTTAGTGCTTACTTCTAGCTGACAACTCCACCCAAAACTCTTATTTGGTTCTCCTCCAAGGAATCACATCCTCCATCCATGCCAAGCTCCCACTGTTTCCTAGATCTACCTGTTCTGCTTCTTTAACAACTTCCTGGTTCTATACCATAAGTGAGCAACAAGTCATGTAAAGAAGGTAAATGATGAATTTGAGGCTTACATACCCTTTAAGTCCTCCATATGGGCACTTGAGACTCCTTGACAGCTTGTTGTCCACCCAAAATCCATCTCAGTGACCGATGCGGGTCACATTCCAGTCTGCAACTGACCAATGTCAGTTCCCTATGACTGCCTCATCACTGACATCAGTTTTCCCCTACCAAAGTCAGAGTTTATCTACCCTAAGTCATCGATGTCAGTCTGCACATAGCCGACGTCGGTCCCTATCTAGACACTGACGTCAGTTTCCTTGCCAACGTTGGTCTTTATGTTTTGCTTGTGAGAATTGACTTCTACCTACGAGCTCCTTTTGGATCAAACCCTTGTCTAAATCACCCTTGCTCTACTCAAAATTCTTCTACTCCTTGTGCTAAACTTTGTCCGTCACCTTCTCCTTAAAAACCAAGGCTTTCCTGTCCTTGTCACTAACATCAGATTCCTCAAGAAACGTCACCTTCTTCTTCTACATACAGAAATCTTGATTTATACCCTTTGACTCAAGAACATGCATCTCCTTCTTATTCATGTGACCAAGCCTATTAAGCCACATCTTTGAATCTACAGTTGAAGTAGATAACCCAGAAAGAGAATCAATAATACAAGTAGATAGATAAAGTGTACCTACTTTCTTACCTCTTGCTACAACAAGTGCACCCTTGGTAACCTTCCAAGAGTTTATTGTGAGAGTTACTATGCAACCCTCATCACCCAAACTTCTTACAAAAAGTAAATTCCACTCCAAAACTAGGACATGCATGACCTCCTTTAACACCCACGTGTTACCTGTCTGCAATTTCAGCTTCACTTTCCCTTTGCCAACCATCTGACAAGGCTTACCATCCCCTACACAAATTTCTCCAAAGTCTCCCTGGACATACTCATGAAAAAATTCCCTATTTGGAGATGCATGAAAAGAGGCACCAGAATCTAAAACCCTAGATTTTACTTTATCCAAAGAACATACCAGAGCATCCTATGCAATGAACTCTACAACACCTACTTCTTCTTCATGTCCTTCATGCTAATCTGCTACCAACCAACAATCTGTATTTTCCTGCTCTTTCTTTCCATATCTCTAGCAGGTTATTCTGCCATAGCTGGACTTGGACCTCTTGCTATTAAACTTCTCCATTCGTAGTCTACTTTCTTCTGCCATTGCTCTACTCCCACTCAAATAGAAACCCCTGTGAGTAACCTGTAACCAACACACACTAACCAGATCTAATCCAACCTGTTAGTATCCCAACCAAAAGCTCTGGTACCAGTTGTTAGGGAATCCAAGAACAAACACACTTGTTTTGATCCCACTTGTTAGGATCTTGCTCCTCAAAAAGAACACAATATGATTACCAAACTTAAGCAATTAAACATGCAGAAATATACCAAAAGCACAAGTAACTAGAATTCATAAATAACACAAAATATGAGAGACAATACATTATCTTGTATTAACACTTTATACTAAAAAGAATACAATAAAGAGCTGCCACACTCTTCCACCTTACAGAGGCTTCCCACACCTCAAGTGTACAGTAATTCTTCTTCAAAACACTCTCCTACCAAAAATGGTCCCAATAACCAAATCACACATAGAATTGGTGTTCACCTCTCCAACCAGTCAGTAATAACACTGCCAGTACACCAAGCACTCTATAGTACTTCAAGTTGATCTCCCATGAACCTGTAACCTACAATTCAATAGACCATACTTACGATGGAAGGATCTTCCTTGCCTTCCTTTCTAGCTCATTAGTGGAACTAGGAGAAACACACACTTTGTTCTCTTCACTAACACACTTTACAATACATGCCAATGGGTCTATAAATAGATCCCAGACTTAAACAATAACTTAGACTCTTAGTTTACTATAATTATCCATGCAGCTCAAGACTCAAAGTAGCCTTTACATGCAAACACTCTGTTCACTAAACTAACTGTTTGTGTAACAAATAGTTCTAGAACACACAGGCGACCAATGTCGATCCCTACTTGTCTGGTGCTGCCGACATCAGCTAACTCCCTACCGACACTAGTTGCCTTCTGCACTGATCATGATCGACATCGGTCATGCTACCAACGCTGGTGCTTTTGGAACTTCAGCATCCTCCTTTTCTTTGTTTGCAACAAGTTGAAGATTTTAGCTCCAAACCCTAACAAAAAACACTAAGATACCCCTTCAGACTTTTGAAAATGACCTTTTATAAAAGTTGAAATGGCCCTTAGAACTTTGAATGAACCCTTCAAAACTTTTGAAAAGGTCCTTAGAACTTTTGAAAATGACCTTTTAGAAAATTTGAAATGGCCCTCAGAACTTTTGAAAATGACCTTTTTTTAAGAGAAAGTGACCCTTCAGCTTTTTGAAAAGGTCCTTGGAACTTTTGAAAATGACCTTTCTAAAAATTTGAAATGCCCTTCGAAAAATTTATTTCAGACAAAATGTCTGAAACAATCCCTTCAAAAAAATATCCTTCAAGAAAATTGCAAATAACCTTTTTTGAAAGAAAAAAACCCTTTAGAACTTTGAAAAAGAACATTTCCTCTGAAAGAATTCATTGACTTTTCTTCTTCAGCCACTTTCTTGAAAGTAAAGAATCCTTCATATTTTTGAAATGGACCATTAGATTTTTTGAAGATGGACCTTTTTGGAAAGGAAATAACCCTTTGAACTTCCTAAAAATGACCCCTTTTTGGACCCAAAGAATCCTCCATAATGCTTTTTTCATCTTGTCTAGATCATTTAGGCTCTTAAAAGAGAAATGTTTTGCTAACCACTTGTCATAACCAACTTTTCTCTCTCTATCATTTTTTGATGTGTGTTTGGCAAGTGTATAAGGAGAGAGGCAAGGAAGGGAGGTCCATCTAAAGCCAAGATGAACATAGCCCTTTAACCTTTAGGGGGGATAATAAGTATAATAGGGCAAGATAAAGATATACAAGATAATGGTTAGGATATGCGAGTGATGGGGTGAGGATGACTAGAATAAGGTGGGATAAGGACAAGATGAGATGGGATAGGATAAAGATAATATATATAAATGGATGATGACAAATATTTACAAGATAAGATGTTGGTCATGGGGCTATGACTAATGATGAGTGGTTCTAGTGATAAGAGTGGATAATAATTACAAGAGGTCAAGACAAGGATATACAAGATAATGGTTAGGATATGTGAGTGATGGGGGATGATGACTAGACTAAGGTAGTATGAAGATAAGATGAGATGGGATAGGACAAAGATAATATGTATGATGTATACCAAAATATGATGATGAGGTAAGAATATATAAGATGAGTTTGTGTAAGACCTAGATAGGTGTGTATAATTTTGTACAAACAACATTGGTTTAGCACGACACACACCAAATCAAGCAAGCCATAAACCTATGATTAGTAAACTAAAAGGAATGTAACTCAATGCCTGCACCATCAAATGGAATAATAGGTGAGACTGTAGGCTGGTGACCTATTACATAATTGACCAAACCCTCTCGACCCCATCTACACATGATGGATACTTAAGAGTTGATACTGGCTCTGATAATAGTACACCTATTATGGCTGAAGGATCCTATGTTATGTTTACACAAGTCTCTCTAGGTGCATCCCCTATATACATGAAGGTATAATGGGTCCCAAATAATTATATGATGATGTATAACTAAATTATATCTTGGATCCTAAATTCCCCTCACTCTAGGAAACCCTTTATGGGGAATTATACTTTAGCATTGAATGATAGTTTTCCTAATGTTTAGACTCCTTTAGAATGTGGAGTTTAAACTAGTGCATGGTGATGAAATATACAATCACTAGTGCATTAGAAAGATAAAAATGTAATGGCGATTATAGGTGGTTTTATATCCCCCAAGAATCACTGCAAGGACACAAGGGGGATAGCATACACCAATTATAACCCTCAAAATACAAATAGGCAGCCAAAAAGATTAATTAACCTATTAGATTAAGATGTGTGATATATTTATAAGATGAAAGAATATATAAGAATATACAATAAAACATAATTCAAATGAAGTTCTTAAAATTATTAATGAGCAAAATAATTTTTAATATGCCAATGGGTGTCTTTGATATGCAACCTGCAAGAAAGAGATTAGTAGCTTGATTGGCACTTTTTAAGAGGCAACTTGCAAGAAAAATGATTATTAGTTTTGATTAAAAATCTTAAGGGGTAACTTGTAATAAAAAAGTGTTAGACTAAAATTTGACCTGAAAAAGATGATGTTAGCAAGACAAAATAACCTCTAGACTAACCCCTACAAGAAACAAAATGTTAGGCCTTCAGAAAACCACTAAAAAATCATGATTTGGATCTATAATTTCTTTGGGTGAGTAGGCCATGATATGGGGGTCTAGTGGTAGCATGCCCCATTGCATTCAAGTGGTATCACCCCTTTTGAGGTCAAGGGGTAGTGTAATTTGGGATTTACAAGAGGCTCATAATGACTCAAAATTCATCAAAAATGACTCTACATAATGCACTTAAAAAGGACAATTTTGAGGGAAAAATGAGTGCAAAATCACAAGTACAAAGGTTAAGATCATAACTAGAAAGTATAAAACTATAAATCTAAGGCAAAAATGTAGATTATGAGTTGTGATTTTGTAGTAGATAGTTAACTGTGATGGTTAGATTGCAAAATCACAATAGTTAGACAAAATTGTGACTTAGAAAGGCAAGAACGCTATTAATGGAAATTTGAGATTAGTGGTTTTGTGATAAAGTATAGAACCTTAATATTTTTACCTTTGATTAGATCATATGTATACATAGTTTATGATCAAGTTACTTCAGAGTCCAGAAAATACTTATTTATAAATGATAGATAATAAAAATTGATTATGACTAATCAAAATTTTACAAAATGAATATTTGAGATATTTATCAAAAATGGACAAAAATCCTACTTAATATAAATAAAAAAGTTTCTTCAGTTAAATCTTTGTCCTAAATTTTCCTCATATGATCTAATGATGACAACCAGTAGATAAAATTATGAAAAAAATATGGAAATTATAAAATCGATATTGAGACATGCAATATCATGACTTGTTAGGGCAAAGTCACGACTATAGAATTTTCATAGTCTATGGTTTTATTAATGAGGGAAAAAGATTAAAGGGCTATGTTCATCTTGGCTTTAGATGGACCTCCCTTCCTTGCCTCTCTCCTTATACACTTGCCAAACACACATCAAAAATTGATAGAGAGAGAAAACTTGGTTATGACAAGTGGTTAGCAAAAACATTTCTCTTTTAAGAGCCTAAATGATCTAGACAAGATGAAAAAGGGATTATATTATGTTTGAGATGAAGATTAGTCCCTATAAAATAGAGAGAGACAAAATAAAACCCTATAGATCAAAATATAATGGTCAGTTGTTAGGATTTTTATCAAAAACTACAAAACCACAAGTCAATAGGGTAAAACTGCTACTTATAATGCAAAAACATGATTCGCTAAGTCATGATTTTGTAATGAACCTAAAAATATACCGCTAACAATTTAGGCAAAATCTCTACTTATTATATAAAACCATGACTGTAATAACAAAGTCATAATTTGTGATTAGTAATATTGTTGAAAGGCAAATTCTTACATAGTTATAGGAGATAATTAGCAGTTAAGTTAAATGGTTAGCACAAAATCATAACTTATGCATCAAAACTGTGATTGCAAGGGCACAAAAAAGTAGTGTAATACCATATATTTCACCTGTGCATGGAAAATTTCAAAAAAAATAGTTTTTTCTTAATCCAACCTAACCTACAAGCTAGTAAAACACCACTAACAAGCCAAAATTATTAAATTGGGAGTGATATTTCCCATCGTGGTCACCAAAATATAGGTGAAATTTGAGATATTAGATTAAACTATGAAATTTAATCATTCAAATCATCAAACTACTAGGTAAAGTCTAGAGCCATTAGGACTAAATGTAAATATATAAACAAAACTATTTAAACCAACATTACAATCCTAAAGCTAAATACTCTAAACCATGATTAAATAGATGCAAAATAAATATATTTGATTGATTACCTTAGATTCAAAATTTGGACATGGTGATTTCTTGATCAAAGATCTTGGATGGATTAATTTGGCATGGATATTGCATGAGAATTATGATTATATTTCATGGAGGAAGTGAGTTATTTAAATAGAATAAGGAGGGATCAATGGTTGAAATTCAAAGTTAGATGAGGGAGATCAAGGGTGGATAACTAAAAGTAATTTAAAATTCCTTGGAAGCCTCTAGATTTAGAGGCTTCTAAAGAGGAGGGGTGAGAATATAGAAGGTTCTAGAATTGGATAATTTTAGAATCCTTTTTAGGAGTTAATGATGATTAGATGGGGGATTAGATAAGAATTAGATGGATTATTAAGGACTAGGGGTGTAGGAGAGCCTAGGAATAGGCTTAGTAGGTGATTATGTGGATCATGGAAATTTAATATTCCTAAATAATGAATAAGATAGATTAGGATAATATTAAGGGATGTTTTAAAGGAATTAATGATAAAGTGTTATAGAATAAGGTTAGTAAATGAAGGGATATTGAGGGGGGACATTCGATAAATGACTTAGAGGAAGGGGGATATTAGGATGGGATTAATTATAATAAATGAGATAAGTGGAATTAGTGTTGAATAAAAGTAATATTAGTGATGATAATATAGGCGAGCAAATTTAGATGTATACATATAATTATGTAAATTTTGTCCTTTGAGGAGCCAAAAGGACAAGCCTATCAGCAAGAAGAGAAACCAAATTAATATTTATTTTAGACTCATTATTAGTATCATTGAACTTAGATTTGAATTTTGGTTTTATTTAAAAGTTGGAATTAGAAGGTGTGGGAATATTACTCCCATAATTTATCTTATTCATGGCAATGATCTTAACCTTGCATTCTTTAACTATATGGTACATGCCATTAAAATATTAGAATAATTTGAATATAATAGACTAATGAATTTTTTGGTTAAAGGATAAGTGGAAATATTTGGGACTAAAGAGTTGTGTAATAATGCTTTAAAATTTTACTAATGACCTATTGTATAAGAACCTTGTTCTAGCTGGAAAACCTTAGCTTGAACATTAAGAATATTTTGTATAAGCTCTTGATTAGTATGCATAAAATATTTATAATCAATAAATTGTATCACAATTATCAATCCTAATAAGTAAAAAATAATGTTGTGTATGGATAACCATATAAATATTAATTTGTGTTTCCCCCACCATGTGTAGGCATCACTTATGTAGCCATAGATGTAGACAAATGAATAATAGAAGTAGGAATAATGTTTATAAATCCTATTGTAGAATCTATGCCTCTAAAAGGTGGATTTGTTTCATTTAAAATTTTAAGGTTTAATTCTTTAAGTTTAGATTACTTAGAAAAAAAAATTCTCTAACTACATGTAATAATTTAGGGTGAATTTGTGCAACATATTTATGAATTCATTAAGAAAATGATTTTGTAATTAGATTAATTATGAATTTGGCATATCTAATAGATAATTATTTCAAAACAATGGTGAATTCATAAGAAAATGATTTCTCATTATCAAAATGGTGAATTGGGTGCATATAAATTTGAATTCATTCAAGGTAGTTCCGAATTCATTTTATACTAGAAGTGACCATCTTCTGGAGGACATAAATTTTGACTCCAAAATCCATTTGAGCTCTCATTTTCTTGAAAACAAAGGTATTGATGCAACCATGAATACATAATAAAACTAACTTTTAAAAAATAAAAATAAGTGACGTGTAAACAAATGACTAATAAACAAGAATGTAAATGACTTTTTATATGACCTTGGCTAAAGTATAACCCTTTGGCATATAATATTTTTGACAATGTTGAATCGTCTAATGAGTAATCCATATGATGGAGGACTAGGGTATATAATTAAGGACAAAGGATTTTTTTATTGTTTTTTGGATTTTTTGGTATTTTGTTATGTCTTCTAATGTTTTTGGTTTTTTCTATATTTTCTAATATTTTTTTGGATTTTATAATTTTTTTTTTGTTAGATTTATATACAGGGAATATCAGTAAAGGGAAAACCTTATTCTATAATTGAGGAAGGTATTGGTAGTGGATGTAAGTGATACATTATGGATGGGATATGGGTGAATAAAAATGGATGGTGATTAAGATGATAACTCCAAGGAACATGTGAGGTAAGAATTAAGTGTCTACTCATCAAAGTATCTTTGTAAGGATACACGAAGATATTTCCAAGAACACGTCTCAATATTTTTTGACTTCCTTATTAAGGTCAAAAATGGTAATAAGGGTGGTTTTATGATGGAAAAGATTGGATTAATAATCAAGGGTTTCAATGTCTTTGGGATTAAATGGATAAGGATAGGCAAGGGCAATTAAGGATGTTTCAGGATAGGTGAAAGATGGTTAAGGATGATTTAGGATAGTTTAGGATAGGTGAAGGATATGCTTAGGATGGTTAAGGATACTTTAGGATTGAAATGGAATGATTTTATCCCCCAATTTTAGGGTATACATAGAAAAGTTATTATTTTACACATGACACTAAAAACTAATTTTTATCATGGTATTTGTCTAAGGTACCATAGGAATGGTTTTCACCTATGGACAAATTTATTTCTCTCTCTTTTTTTAATTTATTTTTTAAATTTTTAGCATATCAAATATGGAAGGGTTTGAGATGCATGATGTTCAGCCCTATGGATATTTCAAGTATGTGTTCCATATATGTCCTCAATAATTTTAGTTATTTTTAATTTGGATTCTTCTAAATTTACCAAGATACTGTCATAGCGCTTATGATATGGGGTGATGCTAAATAAGATAGATTATTAATTATTTTGGATGAAGGATGTGTGCTAAGTACATGAACAATTTTGAGAGATGGAACTATATTGGGGATAAATATATGTGTCATGATGTAAAGGTTGAATAGAACCAAAAACATCATGTTAAATAAGACTAGGAGTAACTGCAAGTTAGATGATTTGAGAATTTAATGTTGCATCAATGATAATTTTAATTTGTGATGGGGATCTATCCTACAACTATGATGATGTAGAGGATATATTAATTTTTGCATCCATTTATGTCATAGAAAGGTTTTCACCAAGGGATTTTTCTTTATTTTTGTGATTGGGATTTAGATTTGGATTTTCTAATAGTACCTCAAAGAGGTTTTCATTAACGGATTCATATTGTTTATTTTTTATATTTTTATTTAGATTTTGATTGCAATTTAGATTTTGATCATCCAATAGTGCCTCAAAGAGGTTTTCACTATGAGATGTTGATTTTAAATTTATATTATACGAGTCATTTTCATTGAGGTACACTTTTTGTTCCTCAAAATATGTAGATGTTTCTTGATGCTCTTCTAATATGAGACCAAATAGGAAGTATGTAATTATTTGGTTATCATGGAAGAAAATTAACTATAATTAAGATCGTTGGACCAAATCAATGGGTGTAGGATATTATCTTACAATATAGAAGGTAAGATTGGTGATGTTGAGGAAAGGAGTGGTGGTAGCATGGTCTTCGAAGAGATTATGAATAGATCATGTTTTGATTATGGATGAAATTCCATTAGAAACCACAAAATTATCACTGACATCTTTACATTGACTTTCAACTGGTTTGTAGTTGATGCTATCAGATCTAGTGTTTACTTTAAAATGGATATGTGCAATAATTCCTTGCTAGTGGATTTGGTTGTCTATAAGTACCTATATCACTTGGGGTATAAGTTGTGATAAGGGGTTGGGTGTTTGGATAATTGGTGATAGGCTATGTTGATTGAAGGAGGTTTAGTCCAAGATATGATCTTAGTCAGTAATGAAATCTTTGTCAAAAAAGGGATCTTGATCAAATATAGGTTTTTGGTCAAGGATAGGTTCTTCAAAAAATATAGGCTCATAAAAATGGATGGTAAATCATGGTTGTCAAAGGTGAGTTGATCGACTATGGATTGGTTGAAAATGGATGTGTCAAAAAGAGGTTTGTGAGAAATGGATGGAAGGTTATGACCTTGACTTAGAAGTGGGGTATCTTGATGAATATTATGAAATACATATTGACATACCCCTAAGCTATCATTTTTAGGTGTGGATATACTTAACTCTACCTTGATATACCCTTTGTCAATCAAATATTGGATATAATGCTTTAGATCATACAATAATTTGTTTAATGACCTTCAATTTTATGATAATAACAATATTCATTTGGTCTATACCACTCATTTTTTGGGACATTTAGATCAAAGTATATTGTGTTTGGAAATATGACTAAGTTTATAGTGACCAATTTTAAAAAGAATACATCATATGGTTCCCCTAAAAGAGTGAATTTTTGCTTAATAGGCATAGTAATGTTATTGATAGATTGGGAGTTTTGTTTTTGTTTCAGCTTTAGGGGTGGAGTGATACTAGATGGTAGGGGTGATATAATTGGATTCCCTTTACTATTGTAATGATGGATTGCGTAATTAAGGAAATAACAAGTGGATGGGATTCTTGGTTGAATTTAGATCATAGGATTACTAGTGGTAGGGTGTTGTTAATGTAAATTTTGGGTTGTTTAGTAATGAAGTGGACTAAAGAGGTAGCTTGATCTTGGGAGGATGGATTTGTTGGATCGATGTTGAAGGTGAAAGTATTCATATTTGGTGGATTTGTGAAGGTTGATGGAGTTATGAAAAAGTTTGGACTTTATGGATTTTTGAAGGTTAATGGATTTAATGTCAATGGATTTTTGTTAAAGAGTTGATTTGAATTTATGAAGTTGATTAGAATTGATTATTTTAGGTTTGTGAACAAATGTGGATTTGTTGTAGTTTGGTTTAAGTTTGGGAAGGGGTTGAATGTAGAAATAAATGGCTTATTTTGATTAATATGGAAAGGTTGGTTATGATGGATGTTTGGATTAAATGTTATATTTGGATTGAAGGTTGTGTTTTGATTTATTTGTATTGGGGGTTGATTTATAAATGGGGTTTTGTTCAAGTATATATTTAAAAGTGGGCATAAAGCAGAACCAAAGGTTTGATTTAGATTGACGCTAAGGTTGGAACTATATGGATATATGAATTCATTTTGATTTATGATTGGTGAATTTTGATTTATGAATGGAGTGGAAGTTGTACAAACATTCAAATAATTTTGACTAGAAAAGGTTAAAAACTGATTCGATTTGTCCCTAATGTAAAATTTAGATGTTGAAAAATGGGTAAACGTGAATGAGTATCCAAGTTGGAAATTGATTGATTGATGTTTGGGTTGGATTGGTCGATTGGTAAACTTGAATAACTTTTAAAGTGTGGATTTGATTTATTGATGGGTGAGGTTGAATACATATTCAAACTCATATTTATATTTATTAGATTATTGATTGGTGAATTTTCAATGAAATTGAAACTTTGATTTGGATTTGTTAGATGATTAATTTTATGTTGATTTAAAAATGTGTTTGAATCAAATTGGTTGGATAGAACACTTGGTTAAGACTAGGATTGTTTGGATTTGGATATGTGACTAGATTGATCAAGGTATTATTCAACAAATCCATGTGTCTTACAATGGGTAGCATTACTAAGAGAAATACTTGACTCAATAAATGAAAAGGACTTGAAACTAGACTCTAGTAAAGAAAAATATCAAAGTGACTAAAACTTTGATTTCTAATTAAATGCTTTTGAGTTTTATCTTGGAAAAGTTTGATTTTAAGATTTTTCATAGTTTTAAGACTCAAAAGAATTTTTTTTTTGATAAAGGATTATTCAATAAGTGGTAAAGCACAAGGATACAACAAACAAAGCCTACATTAAATAATCACATAATTATCTAAAAAGGTGAAAATCCAGGATTAAGGTCAAGAATAAATTTTGGACCTTCCTATATCACTTGTTTGTGCTCTCATATATAGCCTAATATTTCAAGGAACTAACCATGGAGGATTCTATCATTCCCATGGCCCACTAAGTCTATTTTCAAGGGTGTGTGAAAGGTAACTTATTGATGCTAACCACTAACTAATAAACCAAAGTCAAATGACAAATAAGATTCCATAAGATTAAGGTTTTCACAATCTTATCTAAATGGAAATACTATGATATACACACTATTGGGTCTTGTCCCAATGTGGCCAACACAAATGTAGGGGTCTTAGTGTGTTGACAATTAGTAAAATCATATTTTGAGGTAAATGTTGAAACCCTAGGTATTATAGAATTAAATCCC
Organism: Torreya grandis; assembly: GCA_037957365.1. Classification (NCBI taxonomy): domain Eukaryota; kingdom Viridiplantae; phylum Streptophyta; class Pinopsida; order Cupressales; family Taxaceae; genus Torreya; species Torreya grandis. The sequence continues at coordinate 2,250,060 of JARHVA010001307.1, read as the reverse complement.
CTCACATCATGGTGTACTTAAAACACACAATCATTTACGCCTTTGGAATAATTAGATCTCAATTTATATACACCCCTTAGTATACATGTTTTGACATACTACATGGTGGTGAAATCCATGATCAATAGAACCCATAGAAAAATAAATAAAAAATAAATGCTTATCTTTACTTCCTAGGTTTCATCACCAATGTGCTTCTAAAGGAGGAACATACACACAAGCACAATCTGTGTAACATAAAAGTTATGAAATTGCTTTTGATTCCCAAGTATCGTCACCAACGTGATGCCAAGGGAAGAGCATACATAATTTCAAAATACATAATTTTTTTTGGAAAATAGAATTTAAATAACTCCAAAAAAATCAAGTGTGAGATAATTACTTGAAAAAAATAAATTAAAAATGTTAGTAATAAAAATGGAAAGATTTTGGTTTTGTTTTATCCTTTTTGCAACTTTTCTTTGACTAACATCCTGCAAATTTTTTTTAGAGAGTTTATTTTAGTTTAGATTCAAGGCCACTTGCATCAAATTAAGAAAATAAAACCACAAAAATAAAATAAAAATAAGCCTTAATGACAAATCTATAAATACATAGTCAAATAAAAATGTGAAATTGTTATGGGTTATAAATAGAAAGTAAATAAAATACCTAAAATAGACATAATGAATTTTTAGTTATGAAATGATTTCATAGTTTAATTCACTAAATTTGATGATAAATTATCTTATTTCATAATATGAAGGAACAATTTCACTGATAAGCTACATAATTTCACTGTTAGGGAAAACACAACAAAAAAATAGACATGAGATGATTTTGTAGTTTATAAATGATTTCGTTACTGGCATAAAGGTAAAAATAAAAATAATTTTGCTGCTACAAATTCACTATAGTGAATTTTTTAAATTATGTAAAAATTAAATATGTTTACATGGTTTTATTCTTCATTCTAATACCTTCATTGTGGCACAAACGAGATCTCAAATGGACTCTTGATTCAAAAGTTATGGCATCTAGAAGATGGCCACTCAAAGTGCAAAATGAATTCTCCACTGCATCCTATGATTTCATTGCTAAGTGCTAGGATTTTGAAACTGCATGCTATGATTTTGAAACTAAGTTATATGATTTCCATGTTGAGTGCTACAATTTTATTGTTTTAGATTAAGGTAAAAGCAGGTTTTGAAGGGGCCCCAAAACCCTTTAACAGATTCAAGAAAGATAAAGCGTTAACAACCAGTAGGAAAGATAATCCTGAAACATACTAAAAAATAGTATCTAAAACAAGTTTTACAGGGACCTGAAACCACCAATATAAAGCAATAAAATCACCCAAGTTTTACAAGGACTTGAAACCTTAAAAAAACCAGGCACTACAACCTAAAAACCAGGTTTATAAGGACCTAAAACCTTATAAACGAAGACACCTTAACCCAACTCCAAGACCCGAGTGGGCATCCAGGTATGAACCAGCAACCCTAAGACCACAACGTCAAAGGAATTGCTCACAAATGGTAGCCATCAAAATATACCTTTACAAGACCGCTGATCGAATCCCATGGCAATTGGCATGCCATTCTCCCTTAGCGCCTACATGGAGTAGGTAGATCTACCACACCCATCATTTTTTCCTTGAGTGGGGCTCCTCCACAACTTAAGGTTTTCACCATTTTTTCCCTGAACAGGGCACTGTAGCTCACTCACTTACCACAAAGGAAACAAAGTTTCCCCCATCCAAACACTATTTTCTTCATAAACCAATTCTTGATGGTAGTCCACCTCAGGCTAGAAATCCAACCCAGTATCCATCCACAAAATAGGAATCCGAAGCAAAATAAAGATCCATGCACTAATAGATCACTCTATTTCATGTCATGCTAAAGTTTGAGAGGTGACCACAAAAAATAGGGTTTTGACATAGCCACATCCATAGCCGCACTCCCTCTTCCTCTTCCACACCCTCACACCTAAAAAATGCACTGCCCATAATAGATAGCACCACCAATAAAGAAACAAACCCCAGATCCAGTGCTGCCACCACCCATTCCCTCCACCCAAATGTCTGCGAGATCGCCTCCTCTGCTAGAGGAATCACTGCCATGGCATTCAAGATATTACCAAAGAAAACACTGATCTTCACAGAATAGGATTTTGGTCATCACAGCAGCCACGCTATGGAAATTTGAGGTAAAAAAATAGAATCATGCAAAAATAAAATATGCTTTATAGAGCCGTGCATTCAAACACTTTATGGAGCCGTTCATTCATACGTGGAAATTTGAAGCAAAAATTAAGTTCCACATAGTAATAGATCTCGCATTATGGTATTCTGCGCGTAGACGCTTAGGGTTTGGGGGGCCGCACAGACATGAGCCCCCCTCTCTAAGCTATTCCTTCTATATGCTACAAATATTATTGTTATTATCTCTAATTTTATAGTTACATATAAAACATGCACAACCAAATGGAAAATGCCAGAAAATGACCTGTAACTTCAAACAACATTAAGTGTAAGGATTAAAATGGAAACATTAGGCTAGATAAAAATAATGTTTTTTGATAATTAAAAGTTCTTGTTGGTATTATTTTGAATGTTAATGAGTGTGTTTGAGATGGGTAATGAACATGGAATTATTAACATAGTCTCTATTTTAAATGTACATAGAAGAGACAAGTTTGATTACAACCTTAGAGTATTTTATGGATCAATCTACTCATATTATCATAAGTCCTCCTAGGATTATACCACAATGATTTTGTCTGAGATGACACATAGATGTTCCATCCAAGTATGTGAGATGATTTGATAGATGTCACTATTTATTTACTTTGCTTTAAATTTCCAACAATAATGCCAACTAAGTAAAATTTGAGCACCTTGATTTTTTATATTGTGCATGACAATATGCACCAATGGTATGGAAAAACCATGATGACTATTATGTTACATGTAAATATTGATAGAGTCAAAATTTTAACACTTAGTACATCATGATATGGAAGAACATAATAACACTCTTTTGTAATGTGCATAGTTACCTAAACATAAGAAGCAACAATATAGATAAGATAAAAATAAATGTTTGCAATAATTAAAACCATGTAAAGAAAACAAACAAAGAAAAAACTAAATATTAAAAAAATAAGTAAACATTCAAAATGTATAAAAAATTAAATGAAGTTTTAAAAAAAAAAAGTGACGTGTAAGCAAATGACTAACAAAAAAGTAAGTAAATGACTTTTTGGATGTCCTTAGCTAGAGTATAACCCTTTGGCATATGATATTTTTGACAATGTTGAATCATCTAATGACCCATATGAGGGAGGATTAGGGTATGTAACTAATGACAAAGGATTTTTCAATTGTTTTTTGGTATTTTGTTGTCTTCTAATTTTTTTTGTTTTTCTAAATTTCCTAATGTTTTTTTTGGATGTTGGATTTTATAATGTTTTTTTTAAGGATTTTTTTGGATTTATATACATGGAATATCAAAAAGGGAAACCTTATTCTAGCACCAAGGAAGGGAGAAGTAGTGGATGTAAGGGATACATTATGGATGGAGTACAGATGAATAAAAATAGATGGTAATTAATATGATAACTGCAAGGAATATGTGAGGTAAGAACCAAGTGTCTAGTCATCAAAGTATATTTGTAAGGATACACCAAGATATTTCCAAGAACATGTCTCAATATGTTTCCATTTCTTTATCAAGGTCAAAAATTAGAATAAGGGTGGTTTTATGATGGCAAATATTGAATTAATAAGCATGGGTTTCAATGTGTTTAGAATTAAATGGATAAGGATAGGTAAGGGAAATTAAGGATGTTTTAGGATAGGTGAAGGATAGGCTTAAGATGGTTAAGGATGCTTTAGGATAGGTTAGGATAGGTGAAGGATAGGCTTAGGAGGGTTAAGGATAATTTAGAATTGAAATAGAATGAGTTTTTTGCCAAAGTGTAGGGTATGCATAGACAACTAATTATTTTATGCATGATGCCAAAAATTAGATTTCATCATGGTACTTGTCCAAGGTGTCATAGGAATGGTTTTCACCTATAGATGAATTTATTTCTCTTTTTTTCTTTTTCTTTTGATTTTTTTAGTTTTGGCATCTCAAATATGGAAGGGTAGAGATGCATGATGTTGACCACTATGTATATTTGAAGAATGTGTTCAAAATATGTCCTTAGTAACTTCAATGATTTCCAAGTTAGATTATTCTAAATTTACCAGGATATTGTCATAGCCCCTATGATAAAGGGTGATACCAAATAGGGTGAAGCAAAAAGTATGTTGGATGAAGCATCTGTGTTGAGTGCATGAAGGATTTAAGGGATGGACTTATATTGGGGATAAATATATATGTCATGATGTAAAGGATGAATGAAACTAACAATATCACATTCAACAAGATTAGGAGTAATTACAAGGTGGATGATTTGAGAATTTAATGTTGCATCAATGATAGCTTCAATTTTTATGGGGATCCATCCTACAAATATGTTGATGCAAAGGATATATTAATTTTCTCATCCATTAGTGTCATATAAAGGATTTCACCAAGGGATTCTATTAAAGTATAGTGTGTTCAAATTATTAATGTATAACCTAATTATTATTTAATAAATAATAATACATTAATTAGATTTATTAGTGTGTTGAATATATTGTTAATAACAATATATTCATATATAGATGGTTTGTTAGTTTAAGTTATTTAGGGAGAGTTGTGTGAGATTCTAGTGGATTTTTTATCTCCCCAAATATAGGAAATACTTTTCCCATATATATTTCTATGTTTTCATATGAATAATTATCAGAGTGAAAAATATAATAGTTTTGTGTTTAAAATAATTTCTTGTGTTTTATTATCTTTGTGTTTGGATCCTTATTTAATCTATGTGGATATGAACCAGCCCCATGATCTAGTATCAGAGCAGGTGATTGCTATTAGCTATTAGAGTCATATGATGAGCTTTATCTTTATCCATTTTGTGTATGCTTGCACTAGCATAAACAACATCTGATTGGCATCATTGTACTTGGTCTAAGAGTGACGTATGAGTTCACGTGCATAATTTGTTAGTAATGTCTCATGTTAGTTAAGAATCATGATTGTAAACTAGTGGTAAATATATTTATGTTATTTTAGATCATTCCTCCTAAAGACATACAAACCCATCCATATATAAGTTCTTGATTATTAGTCTTCATATAACCTACTCCAATGCCCAATAGTGCAAATCACTATCAATAACATTTTATTTGAATTAAACAATCTAAATTTGTATTCATCAGTGTTTCCATTTAGTTATAGATGCAGATATACCATTGACATTTGATCATCATGAAATTCCTCTTAAATGTCAATCTTTCAACAATTTCTGACTTTCACATAGTCATCTTCACTCATATTGCATCTTTATTCTTTGCCATCGAACATTATATATGTCTTCATTTTGGGAGTTCTATGTCATGAATAGTTTTCATGTTTGTGGCTTACTCTTTTTTGGTGAAATATCATGATACTTCACATCAAATCTACCAAGTTTCAATGGTTATCTCCACCCAATGTCTAAGTGGAACATTTCATGCACTTTTCTATTTCCAAGAGAGTGTATTTTAATTTGTCAAAGTTTTATTTAATTTTTTGGTCGAGTTAATACCTCGTGTTCTTGTTGTTTTTAAAAGTTTGAGTTTAGTGTAAAAGTATGTAATGTTATTGTGTCGGTTAAAACAGCTTAATATTAAATTTATTAAGTCTTTGAAAGTCTTGTATATCTTTTGGTAGTATAATACAAATTCAAAAGGGTCAAAGTGTCCTTTTTTTAGTCTTTTTTTCCAAGAATTTTTGAAATTAATAATTGGAAATGGTATTAAGTTATTACCATTAGTTTATTTTTGTGTCATTGAGTAGTCACTATAGTTATAGGTGAATATTATAATTGTTAACATAGAACTTTTATCATATAGTTGTGATAAAAAATAATAGTTATTTATTTTTTTAGAATGAGAGTTAAAATAGTTTGTATTGGAGTCAATAATAAAAATCAAAAGTGTCAATGTTTTGGGTTTACTGTCAAAATAAAAGATGAGTCAAAATTTAAAAGTTTTCAAGTCAATAGTTGAGTTTTTATTATTGAAAATTTTAAAAATAAAAAAATATTACCTCACGAATGCATTTTCACTTGTACACAACATCTAGATTATGAGAAAAGTTTCTCCTCAATTGAGATTCATTGACACGTATTGAGTAAGTAACTTATTCAATTAGAGGAATGAGGAAATGTATGATAGAGGTTTTATAACCTCTCATTATCCAATAGTGATGGGGACACTTTCTAATTTAGTGGCATTTTTCATTTCAGCTGTGTGGTTTGTTATTTTTCAGCATAGTGTGATTTCAAATATGAACAGATGTTGTATGCATATTCACATTTTTCCTAAGTGAACTATATATTCCAATGTAACTTCTATGAAATGTGATAATGATGAGAGCTAGAATATATAATACACATTGTGATGTATTTTATGGTAAGCCACTTGTAAAACCATTGTTTTGTGGTTTCTAGTTAGCCATTTGTAAAACCACTATTTTGGTTGTTGGTCAACGATCTATAAAACCATCAGGTATTATTTGTGGTTTGGTTAGCCACTTGTAAAACCACTATTTATTTTTTAGTCAACCATTTTAAAAACTATCGTGTAAGTTTTGTGATTGTCCTTTAAAAATCACCAATTCATGAGTATAGGTGCAAATATGGGAGAGTTATTTTCCCCATGTTAATATTAAGGAGGTGTAGATAGGATTAATAACATTCATAAGGAGGTGAATATTGAGGTATAGTTTGTTTAATGTAATTATTATTTAGTAAATAATAATACATTAATTAGATATATATATATATATATATGTATGTATATATATATATGTACATATATATATATATATATATACATACATACATATATATATATATACATATATATATATGTATATACATATGTGTGTGTGTGTGTGTGTGTGTGTGTGTGGTTTGTTAGTTTAAGTTATTTAGGAAGATTTGTGTGAGATTCTAGTGGAGATTTGATATCCCTAAATATAGGAAATATTTTTCCTATATATATTTATATCTTTTCATATGAATAATTATCAGAGTGAAAATATAATATTTTTGTGTTTAAAATAATTTCTTATGTTTTATTATCTTTATGTTCAGTTCCTTATTTAATCTTTGTGGATCTAAACCAACCCCATGAGATTCTTCATGATTGGTGTGATTAGGATTTAGATTTGGATTGTCCAATAGTGCCTGAAATAAATTTTCACTAAGGGACTCGAACTTTTTATTTTTTATATTTCAATTTAGATTTTGATTATAATTTATATTTTGATCATCTAATAGTGTCACAAAGAGGTTTTAACTATGAGATGTTGATTTTATATTTAGAGTGTAGGATTCACTTTTATTGAGGTACACTTATTATTCCTTGGAATATATAGATGTTTCTTAATGCTCTTTTGGAAGGAGACCAATTAGGAAGTATATAATTATTTGATCATCATGGAAGGAAATTAACTGTAAGTAATATTATTGGTCCCAATTAAAGGGTGTAAGATATTATCTTGAAAGGTAGAAGGCAAGATTGGGGATGTTGAGGAAAGGAGTGGTGGTAGCATGATCCTCGTAGAGACTATGAACCTATCATGTTTCAATTATAGATTAAGTTCCCTTAGAAAACACAAAATTATCACTAGCATATTTACATTAACTTTAAATTAGTTTGTATTTGATGCTATAGGATCTAGTGTTTACTTCAAAATGAATGGGTTTGATAATTCATTATTCATGGATTTGGTTGTCTACAAGTACCTTTGTTACTTAAGTGTATGTCGTGGAGTGATGGGGGATTTAATATGTGATAGTGGGTTGGGTGTTTGGCCAATAGGTGATAGGTTGTGTTGGTTGAAGGAGGTTTGGTCCAAGATATGATCTTGGTCAGAAATATCTTGATCAAAGATAGGTTTTTGGTCGAGGACATATTCTTCAACAAAGATAGGCTCATCAAAAGTGGATGGTATACCATAGTTTTCAAAGGTGGGTTGATTGAATATGGATTGGTTTAAAATTGATGTGTCAAAAAGAGGTTTCTAAAAGGTGGATGGAAGGTTATGACCTTGACTTAGAATTGGGATAACTTGGTGAGTCTTAGGAAATACATCTTGGTATACCCTTAAGCTATGATTTTTAGACATGGATACACTTGGCTCTAACTTGATGTACCTTTTGTCAATCAAATATTGGATATAATGCTTTAGTCTCATACAATAGTATGTATAATGGCCTTAAATTTTTTGATAATCACAATATTGGTTATCTCTATACCACTAAAGTTTTGGGACATTTATCTCAAATTATTAGTGTTTGGAAATATGACTAAGTTTACAACAACCAATTTTTAAAATAATACATCATAAGGTTCCCCTAAAGGAGTGAAGTTTCACTTAATAAGCATGGTAATGGTGTTGATAGGTTGGGAGTCTTGGATTTATTTTAGCTTTGGGGGTGAAGTGATACTAGATGGTAGGTGTTTTATAATTGGATTCCATTTGATAGTGTAATGAGGGATGTTATAATTAAGGCTATAACAAGTTGATGGGATTCTTGGTTGAATTTGGCTAATAGGTTTACTAGTGGTAGGATGATTTTTATGTGGAATGGTTTGGGGTTATCTAGTAATGAACTGGGATAAAGAGGTAGATTGATCTTGGAAGGATGGATTTGTGTTGAAGGTGAAACTATTTGGATTTGGTGGATTTGTGAAGGTTGATGGACTTATGAAAAAGTTTAGACTTGATGTATTTGTGAGGGTTGATGGATTTAATGTCAATGAATATATGTTAAAGGGTTGATTTGAATTTGTGAAGTTAATCAGATTTGAATCTTTTGGGTTTGTGAACAAATGTGGATTTGATGTACTTTGGTTCATGTTTGGGAAGGGGTTGAATGGAGAAATAAATGGTTTATTTTGATGAATGTGAAAAGGTTGGTTCTGATGGGTGTTGGGATTAAAGGTTGGATTTGGATTGAAGGTTGTGTTTTGATTTTTTTGTATTGAGGTTTGATTTATGAATAGGGTTTGGTTCAAGTATAGATTTAAAAGTGGGGGTGAAGTATAAATAAAGGTTTAATTTAGATTGATGCTAAGGTTATAACTATATGGATATATGAATACATTTTCATTTTTGATTGTTGAATTTTGATTTATGGGTGGAGTGGAAGTTGTAAAATAATTTCAAGAATTTTGACTAGCAAAGCCTAAAAATTGATTTGATGTTGTCCCTAAATTAAAATATGTATATTGATTAATGTGTAAACATGAATGAATATTCAAGTTTTAAATTGATTGATTGATGTTTGGGTTAGAATGGTCAATTGGTAAACTTGAATGAATATTCAAGTTTAGATTTGATTGATTGATGGGTGAGGTTTAATGCATATTAGAACACATATTTGGATTTGTTGGATGATTTATTAGTGAGTTTGCAATGACATTAAAACTTTGTTTTGGATTTTTTGGATAATTGATTTGATGTTGATTCAAATATGTGTTTGAATTAAAATCTATTGGATAGAACCCTAGGTTAAGATTAGGATTGTTTGGATTTGGATTTGTGACCAGATTGATCAATGGATTATTCAACATAGTTATGTTCCTTGTGATCGGTAAAATTTCTAAGGGAAATACTTGAATAAATAAATGAAAATGACTTTAAAATAGACTCTAGTAAATAAAAATACCAAGGTGACTAAATTTTTGATTGCTAACAAAATGCTTTTGAGTTTTAGCTTTGGAAAGTTTATTTTTAATATTTTTCATATTTTTAAGGCTCAAAAGAAATTCATTTTCACTCAAAAACACAAGGGTAAAATAAAAAAATCTTACTTTAAACAATCACATAATTTTACAAAAAGGTGAAAATCTAGGATTAAGGTCATGAATAACTTTTATGCCTTCCGATGTCACTGAATTTTTTGTGTTCTTAGTTACAACCTAATATTTTAAGACACTAACCATGAAGGATTCTATCATTCCTAGTGTCTATTGAGTTTAGTTTCAAGTGTGTATGGAAGATAACTTCTCAGCACTAACCACTAATCAATGCACCAAAGTCAAATGACAAATAGGCTTTCCTAGGCTTAAGGTTTTCACAATATTATCTAAAGGGGAGTCCTCTAATATACATTTTAGTACATTGAGGCCCAATTTCATGGACGAAATTGATTGAGTGGACATACACTATTAGTTCTTATCCCAATGTGCCCAACACAACTGTAGGGGTCTTAGTGAGTTGATACTTAATAAAATCATATTTTGAGACAACTATTGAAACCTTGGGTATTGGATCATAAAATCACCTCACATCATGATGTACTTAAAACACAAAACCACTTAGACCTTTGAAATAGTTAGATGCCAATTTATATACCCTATCAATACATGAGGTTTAAACTACTATGCGGTAGTGAAATCCATGGTCAATAGAGCCCCTAAAAAAATACAAAAAAAATTAATGCTCTATGATTCTTGAGTATCATCACTAATATGACACCAAGGAAAGAGCATACACACAAACACAACTTAGGTAACATAAAATTTATGAAATTATTTGTGATTCTTGAATATCATCACCAATGTAATACCAAGGGAAGAGTATACACAATTTCATAATACACAAAAAAATTATAGAAAACATAAATAAAATAACTTCAAGAAAATCAAGTGTGAGTTAATTACTAGAAAAAATTGAAATAAACATGTTAGTAATAAAAATGAACAAAATTGGTTTTGTTTTGGATTAGAGTCAAGGTAAATTGAAAAAAATTAATAAAACCATAACAAAAATAAAATAAAAGCAAGCCTCTATGATAAATCCATAAATACACAATCAAACAAAAACATAAAATTATTACTAGTTTAAAATAGAAAATAAATAGAATACATAAAATAGACATAGAATGAATTCACAATTATGAAATGGTTTCATAGTTTAATTCACTAAATTTGATGATAAGTGTTATAGGTTTGTCAATGATGTCTCCAAGGTGACCAAGGATGTTGATGAGGTGTCATGTGTGCTAGAAAGACAATTATAAAGTGTGCTTCAATAAGCCTCAATGTTCCCACATGATTCTTCAATGTTTGCCTAAGTGAGGCATTTTATGGATGATATTGTTGGTATGGACATGTTGTAGATTCCATATGGGGTGTTAAGATTGCTTTTAATGAGTATGGAAGTGAGTAGATCTCATCTAATAGTTCTTTGTTTTATCTAGACACTTTGGGTGTAGTAGCAAAAAATTGGAGTAGGTAGTTTGTTGATGTCACCATTCGTATATATAGATGAGTCTGAGTGAGTTGGTCATATGGTTGTGATAGCATTAGTCCCTAGTTGTTATGTGATATAATTCAAGTCATGCATCGAAGCACAGTCAAATATATGAGGGTGAAAAGTTGGCTTCTTAGATAGAATTCACTAAGTTTCCATAGTTAGCCAAATTTGTAAAAGTGTTCAAGCAGAGCCAAGAAATCATGTTGATGAGGTCAAAATTCACATACATGAAGGTTTTAAGATAAAATTATCATATGTTTTAATTCATTTTTATGCATAATTTATATGCACTAAATTTATATTATGAAATGGAGTGTGTCAAAATATATGTATGTGCAAAGTTGGGCTCCCAAGCAAATTGACTATGTTTTTCCATACTTAGCCAAATTTGCATGTGGCAAGAAAAGCTAGGTAGGAATTTTGATGATGTTATAGTTTTTAAATGTGTTAGTTTCAAGATAATTTGATCATATGGGTTTGTTTAGTTTTGAACCTAGTTTTTTTTCACTAATTTTTAGATCATGAAATGAAATGTGTCAAAAGATATGCATGAGCAAAGTTGGCATTCCAAGTAGTTCCAAGCATACTTGGCTTTATGGAAGAATATTCTAAGTGAACATGTTGATGATTTAATATCTATTACATGTGTGGTTTATAGGATCATATTTTTATATGGATGGATTTTCCTATGTAAGGAGATCATATGGTTTAAATTTGAGATCATGCGTCTAAGCATAAAAGAAGTTATTAAGGTTCAAAAATGGCTACTCAGGCAGATTAAGCAAGGTTCCCATAGTCAAATATGAAAGAAGTAAAGTTTGATAAAGTATCAAGTATATTTATAGAGAATTTTTGTTCCAATATGTTAGTAAGAAGTGAGATGGCTAGATGTGATCGATGTTTAATGACTGAGCAAAGGTAAAGATAAGAGATCAACGATGAATAGTTGTTCATATAATTGAGATCAATGGAGCATAGTCAGTCAAAGTGACTAAAGTTTAATAGAGTTAAAGTTAAATTTAATTTAGATAGATATTGATGGATCTTGATTGTCCAAGCTGAGTGAGAGCATGAGATGAAGGCAAGTAGTTTAGTTTTAACTGTGACCATTTGAATTTAACACAAGGAAAAACCAAAGCTCTATATTTTGTCCATATCTTTTGATAGATTATAATTTATTAATGAAGTAAAAATAAAAGTTTTATATGATTCCAAATCTCATATATCAATATAAATTTGAATATTTGAAAGTGTGTGTAGACATACTTATTGAGGTTCAAAGTTGATTTTGTGTTTTTACTTATTCTGCAAGTGACCTGAGCAGGATAATTGAGCTTGCATTGATGTTGTTTCAATGTCTCATGATGAATTAGATATTTGGGAGTGTTGTATACTCTATGAGGATGATTTATATGGTTTTTATTATGTTTGACTAATCTATATTATATATGAACAAAGGTTATGAAATTGACTGTGTTCTTGAAGGTTAATAACAAATTAAATAACCATCTTGTAGAGGCAAGTTAAAGGTGTTTTGAGATGAGTTGGACAATAAAATGAGCATGTAGATATTTTATAAGTCTCAAAGAATTATGAGAATGAATTGGTTGTCATATTATTATCTTGATTAGATATGCAGAATCATATTAGATTGAATATATTTTGACTGTGTATGACCAGTTTGAGTGGTCATCTTGAGTGAGACAATTTGAGATGTTTTGGCCTATGTTGGAGTGTCCAAGGTACATGGAGATATTTCATAGATATTTGAGGTTCTATTCATATGACTTGTTCATTTATTTAGGTGAGATATTTGTGTGTTTTATTTATAATTTTGTGACTGTGTTTTTTGTGTATGAAGACTTGAAGAGTGAGGTGACCTAATTGGTAGGTTCAAGTGTGGAGTTGGTGTTCTAGGTGGCATGGACCCATGTTGGTGTGACTAAGGGGTCATGTGGAGTTTACGTATGCTTTTATAAGTGATCTTGAGCTTCTATTTTTCTCATCAAAGTGTTAAGTGGGTGAATAGGTCTCCATGAGACCTAATAATAAGGGCCTTATTAAAAGGTGTAAGTGATTAAGGGTGACCCATAAATGATATGGCCAACCCATGAAGATTGTTTTGAGCCATATTTTGATGTAATATAATCCTTAAGGGATAATGAAATTCTAATGCCAACCAATAAGTTGTTTATCATGAAGGCTCTATATATAGTGAAACTAAAGGAGATGGTTTCTAGATTTTTTGGGAGTGGGGTGTGCATTGAAGTGAAGAAGATAAGAGGTTGAGTGTTCCCAATGTCTAGGTTGATGATTAGAGTAGATTAAGGACAGTGTGTATGACTTGTAGGTCATATTTATAATTTTTGAATAGAAAACTTGTAGGTTGTGGATGAGTGAAGGATAGATGGTGTCTATGTGAGCTTGGTGGCTAATATGAGAGATAGTTTAGAGTGTGGACTATGTGTATGACCATTTGATCATGTTGTTGATGTGCTAATAGAGTTATTGTTGAGGAGTGAAGAGTGATCCAAATGTGGATTTGGATTCATTGGGTGTGTAGAGTTGAAGAAGTGGGGTTAGTTGGGATATGTAATGTGTCTTAATTGATATTTATTTATTGGTTCAAGTATGTAATGTGCTTTGGACAACAGGGAGTGTTGAGTGAAGGTGAAGAGTGATAATTAGAGTTTTGTCATTAGGTGTTAAATACATTAGTTCAAAGGTGGAGGTGTTCAAAGGAGGGTCTAAAGTACTTGGTCTTCCTTAGGGGTAGTTGCTCCTTGTGAAACATGTGTTTCACTAAAGGTATGTGGTCTAAAGGAGTTGATCATCTTAGGGGTAGGTGCTCCTTGTGGAACAAATGTTTCACTAAATCCTATTTAGAAGGACATGATTAGTCTCTAGTTTTTAATACCTTATAGTATAATTAGTCCAAGTGTTTTTAGGCTTGAGAGTGGGTTTTATTCCCTAAGAGGGTTTCCCACATATGTCTTATGTTATGTGTTTGATCTTGCATTATCTCTCTTGTTCATTGCTATGAATAATGTGTATGCTTCATGAATGCTTGTGGTAATTGATTAAGAGTAAGAAAGGATTGAATTTTAATTTAGATTATCTAGGCTTATTGATTCACCCCCCTCTCAATGATTGTACCTCTAAAAATTGGTATCAGAGCTAGTCCTTTGGAGGAAGCATAACAACTTGAAGGAGATTCTGAGTAGGTACAAAGATGGCTAAACAATTGAAGAAAGAGAATCAATAGTAGAAGACTATGGTCAAGGAACTTGAGGAATAGATATGTACTTTGAAGAAATATGGTAAATAAGATAAGAAGGTTATAAAAGACCTCAAGGTTTAGCTAGAAGATTCCCAGGTAAGTTTGAGTTCAAAATAAAAGGACATCATGAATAATGAAGAAGTTTTCCATGATAGTGGTGATGAAGAAGTGTTTTATGACAATGAGGAAGATGAAGTGGATCTAGGAGCTGAGCTCATAAGGAGGTATCATAAGATGAGGTGTGTGATCAAATATCTTGAATCACAAGTTAATTCTCTTGAGGTAATTTTGTTAGAGAAAGCATGTAGAATAAAAGATGGCATGGCTAAAGAAGCTAAGAGTGATAAAGAGACTATACAAATTCTTAGAAAATTGATGGTTGTTATCTCAAGTATACTATCTAAATAATATGAGTCAATTCAAATGGAAACCAAGCTAAATTCATTGAAGGATAAACATGAGTAATTTATTGTCAAGACAATAAATATTGAACAATATCAAAATAAGTTAGATCAAGTCAAGATCAATGAATGAAGACCAGTTAGATAGCCCAATGCAATAAGGTATGATAGTTCTTTTCATGGCATTTATCATTTTTGCTATCAATATGGTCATAGGGAAAGAGATTGTAGAAATATGAGCTCTAAGAATGATTTCACATGGATCCTTGAAAGAATGAGCAATTGGTCATTGGGAAGTAATAACACAAATCATTCAAGAGGTATGTTGAATGATATTGTTTTCTATAATTACAATAAGATAAACATATTGTCATATTCTGCAAGGATAGTTTGAAGAAGCACTCAAGTATTAACAAAAGGAAAGATGCTTTTAAAAGTCACTCAATGGTATTGAGACCAAAATCTATGAAGGATAATCATGATCAAGGTGGATTACCTACCACAGCAAATAAGGAATCAAACATGAAGAAGATACAAGAATGACAAGAGAAATTATCTTTTGTCCAAATAAAAAAGGAAGATCACTAACATCATCAAGAAAAAGGTATGAATGATTTCATTTGTTTCAAATGTCATAAAGTTGGTCACATTGCTAGTTATTCGAAGAATAGGTTTAATGTGTTCTCAAATCAAAATAAGGTGTATGGATCCCCTAGTGTGCAAGGAGGAGGTCATAAATGGGTATGGAAACCTAACCCTGTCAAGAGATGTCAGACTAAGACCAAAGATGGTTTGTTTGACATGATAGATATGAAGGGAAGATAAGAGTTTATGTTGATATAATTTATTAAAAAAATTTAAGAAAAGAATGAACTCAAGGATTCATTCAAAGTCAAGCAAGACTACAAGATAAATGAGATTATGGAGATATGGGACTCTCTAGAGTTTTGGAACTTTTAGTCTCTTTATGTCAAAGGGGTTTTTCTCTCTAAGATTCAAAAAGACACTTTGTATAAAAATAAATCATGATGAATATTGGTTGGATCTTGATTATTGTTGTAATACAAATAAGTTCATGAGAAGATATGTTGGCTTACTATGAAGAACTTTGTTGATTGGTAGACCTATGTGTGTAAGGTCTAAAAGTAAGGAATGGATGTTTTTAGGTGTTTAATTAAGGATGATGAGGTGTCAAAATATTATATTTCATATAAAGGTATGTTGACCTGGTTCAAATGGGCTAAAGATATGTTCAAGGTTATTATTTATGAAGGTAAGAACTTTTCAATTTTTGTTGCTCAAATTGATTGATCAAATGCTGAAAGATTGTAAGACAAAGTTGATATAAAGGATGAGGAGAATGTGTTGTCATATCTTTGATATCATGAAGGTCTATAAGTTATGTTGATGACAAGTTATGTATATCATGGAGTTAGGGGGAGATAAATTAGTTATTTTTAATGGATTGAGGTGTTATCCATGATGTGAGGGGGAGTTTTGTAATTGGTCAGGTCCTAAGATCAGAGGATTGTGTAGTTGAATTTGAGAGAGAAGGAATGGAGGAAATTATATTGATTCATAATTGTTAGAAATGGTCTAAATATGTTTAAATAAAAAGGTACCTAAGCTTAAGTGACTTAGGGGGACTCCATATTAATGTTTTTAAGGTAAGTTCATGTAGTTTCTATTATTGATGAATGTTTTGTCTTCATAGAAGCTATGTGTGATCAAAAGAGTGTAGTCATGAAGCATGTTTCAAAAGCTCAAGGTGAGAAAAGGTTTTTTCAATGTTAAGGGGAGTTTGTATCATCTCTTAGAGATGTTCTCTTCCTATTATTGATATTTTATGTCTTTTCACATCCACAGGATCATAAGTTTATCCTACTTTGTCATTGTGTCAAACGAGAAGAAAGAACCTAAAGAGAGAGAGAGAGACTGAGAATAAGATTTGTATTAATTTTGACATTAATGAAAAAGGGAGATATTTTTATATGTTTGTCAGTGGTGTCTCCAAGGTGACCAAGGATGTTGATGAGGTGCCATGTGTGCTAAAATGACAATGACAAAGTGTGCTTCAATGAGCCTAAGTGTTCTTACATGATTATTCAATTTTGCCTAAGTCCAGCATTTGATGGATGATATTGTTGGTATGGACATGTTTTAGAGTCCCTATGGGGTATCAAAAGTGCTTAAAATTAGTATGAAAGTGAGTGGATCTCATCTAGTAGTTCTTTGTTTCATCTAGACAATTTGGATCTAGTGGTAGAAAATATGAGTACATAGTTTACTGATGTCACCATTCACACATGTGGATGAGTCTGAGAGAGTTGGTTATATGGTTTTAATCACATTAGTCCCTAGTTTTTATACACTATAATTTATGTCATGCATCAAATTGTCATCAAAGATATGAGGGTGAAAAGTTGGCTTCTCAGATAGAATTCACTAAGTTCCCATACCTAGCCAATTTTGCAAAAGGGTTCAAGTAGAAATAAGTAATAATGTTGATGAGGTCAACATTCACATGCATGGAGGTGTTAGGACAAAATTATCATATGGGTTTTTTCATTTTTATGCCTATTTTATATATGTTAAATTTTAGATCATGTGATGAAGTATGCCAAAATATATACATGTGCAAAGTTTGGCTCCCAGGTGTAGACATCCAATTCCTAACACCATTTGTGTTAAAATGGTCAATCTTATTTGAATTAGACTCAAATGCACATTTTAGGTCAAAACCAATAAAATGTGCTAAATGGTTAGAGCTGGTCATTTAAAAGTGCCAATTTGGGCTAATGTATCCCTAAATGGGGTAATGCATTTTATGTGATACCTAACTTTGATCAATTCATTTCAAGTCAAAATGATGATTTTGCCTTTTTGTGATATGGATCACTCTTTTATTCTAATTAATTATATATTTCATGTACCTTTTTTAATTTTTTTGGAAACATCTTAAATGGGAATATGGTTCCAACACAACTAACATCATCTTCCAATTCTTCTCGAGTCAAATTATAACCTAGTAATATGAATTTATGACCATTTTGATTAATTAAGGGCCAATTTCCAAGTAATTACACAAATGTTGATTAATCTTGTTTAAGGCTAATTAATTAAAATCAAGATCTTAAGTGGATTTTACAAGGAGTTTATTGAATATTTATTTTTGGAAATAGATTTCTATTAACTACATCACCTAATGACATCATTTCTTGGAAAGGCATCCCTAGGCCATAAATGCATAAAATATCTAAATCATGGCCTCCCATACCTCATTAATGCCTCCAATGTCTCATTAATTCCCCTTCTTCCCAAATAATTATGAGGACATTTATTGATTTTAGCCTCCAAAATTGAATGGATTCTTGGCCACACGTCTCGATCTCAAGATGGATAGTCATAATTCATTATGATTAATCTCAAAAATATATAAATAGAAGGGCATAGAACATCATTTTTACGCTCAATTATTCAAATTTTATAATGCTAAAATATATTCACAACTCATTTGTGTTTTTATTATTGTATTATTAATATTTTGATCAGCTTCATTTCATAGGCAATTAGATAACTTCGATAGCATGAACCTAGGTTTTATGGAGTGTTCTTGAGACTTGGAGGAGTTTGCCATCATTATTGATGAATAAAAGAATGTTTGATCAAGGGGATAACATGTTTTTTAGATTATTTTGAGAAATCAAGTCACTTGGGAAGGTAATGGTTTAATTTCTTTCATTTGTATCCTATTGTTATTATCAAAACCTTGCATGAATAGATTAGCTTGATTTAATTAGCTCTATAAGAATTTTTCTTTGATTTCTTGGACTAATTCTTGACTAATCATTTATTATAATCCAATCTACATTTTTTCATGCTCAGTGGGACCACACCCCACTAATTTTATCAAAAATCACCTACAAGAAACCTACTAACCATTTCCTTGTAGGATCTTGGAGTGTGGGAGCAAAAAGAGTGAAAATTTGAGAAAAATCCATTTTTCTAGAAGTCATAGTTTTACTACAATGAGTCATGGTTTTGTCCTATGGACTACAATCCCACAACTCACACAGTCATGGGTTTTTCATTTAAAATCATGGTATTGTATTTAAATTGTGTTTTTTGACTAACCTTGATTTTGTCTATAGATTTTGTAGCTATATTACAACCCCACTACTCGTAAGTAGTGATATTGAAACCCTGCTACTCATAAGTAGCAATATTTTAAACCCATTACTTGTAAGTAGGGATATTTCAACCCCACAATTCACTAGTAGTGATATTATAATACCATGACTAACTAGTCATGCTTTTGTAATACCATGACTTGTCAGTCATGGGATTGTTAACCTGAGTTGTAGGACCATCAAACTTGAATAGCAGGATTGTTAACCTGAATAGAGGGATTGTTAGCTCGAGTAGCGATATTGCTTGTTTGAGTCATGATTTCACAAAGTTACAAGATTTCACAGTGGAGTAGTGGGATTGCACTGTGTGAAACCTAAGAGATAACTTTACAAATTTATTTGCCTCATTTGAAAAAGTACTTCAAGGCTAAATGAAACTTTGAATTTTTTGTTACAGGGCCAACTTGAAAAGTGATCTAAAAAATCTTAATCTAGTATTTTTTAAATCTTTTTTAAGTTCTTAAAAAGGATTAAGAACTTTCATTTTGATTCTTAAGGAACACTTAAGATGTTTGTTAGAATAGTTTTTTTGGTTGTTTCTTCCAAGTTTACAACTTAAGGCCAAGGGGCCAAAGAACATCACCAAACTTTTTGATTTAAGTGATTTAAAATTGAACAAGCTTCAAATTTTATCTTCAATAGATCATTTCTTTGTTAGAATTGATTAGAAAAGAGAAATTTATGTTTGTATTCTCACCCCCATCCCTTATAAGGAACTTGTGGGATCAAAAGCACCATCTTTATTGCAAAGTGCCTTAGTCTAAAGGCATAAAATAGAAGTTGAGAAGGCTCTCCCCAAGACCTGCATGGCTTGGGTGATATAGAAACAACCTTTAAAGCTCTCTTGAAGTTTGATGTGAAATTTTTGTGCATCTAATCTATTTAGAAACATTCAAAAACTTTCTAGTTTAGTTAACCTCATTTTACCACACCTTGTTAGTTTAGGGCTTAAGATGATTAATTAGTTGATTTATCTTTATTTTAGATTACTTGGTCTTATTTTGGGTCAAAACTTTCTTGTTAACCAAATGTCATAAACTAAAACATTGTCCACAAATTTATTGAATAAGGAGGCATTACATTATCCAAGTTAAAATAATATTTTCCTTGTTCAAATTTTCATCTAGAACATTGTGTCATATCTTCCATTTTTGGTGTAGTTATGCTGCCCATTTGAATCTAGATCATTTTCCAAGTTTTATTAAAGACCCTCCTTGAAAATTCAAACTCAAAATTAGACTTTTATAAGTTTTAAAGGTTGATGTGTTAAATTGGGTTCACCATTTGCACTTGACTTGTTTTAACTTGGTTTAATTTCCTGTTTGAATTGAGGGTCTTTATAGACTCATCATCACATTATCATCTTTAGTGGAATTAAGTCATCTTGTGCATCACTTACACTTTGAATCCTATAACACATTTTATACTACCATTCTTATTACCATGTGGCAACATTATGCTACCCATTTAATTTTAGCTTTATACTTAGGAATACTTTCATATTTCCACATCATGAGTTATTTGTTTCACATTATCTCCTTCCTAATCTAAAGGGATTTAGTCTAGTTTTCTAGTAGCAACTCATCGAGGTTGAACTAGATTTTATGGTATCGATGTATCTCAAAATTCTAAATTTTAGTGTATTAGTGATACTCTAGAATTTTTGAGTTATCATACCCTCTTCCAATTTATACGATTTCAACCCTACCTAAGGTTGATTAATTTCATGGATAGATTCTTCTAATTGTGTGTGGTTCCAAACCACCCTCCTTTTATAGTCTCTTTAGTACATTAGTCACTTATTTATAAGAAATATCAAGTCCCTTACCTTGTTTACACATTTGTAAAAAATTGATCTAAATTTAATCAAACATATAAGGTAGACCTTTCTAGACATGACTCAAAGGTTCACTTGCGGTGGGGTCCCTTATAGCCCTATCTATGAGGATGAGCATTTTTATGATGGACAAGACAATTCCATTATATTTTAGGACATTCATACAATTGTAGGATATGAAGGGGATTATAATAAATACCAAGAAAACTAAGATGAATCACTCCTTAGATTGATATAATTTGGTGCTAGACTACCCTCATATTTTCCTATAGATCAATTGCACACCTTAGTTAGAGAAGGAAAACAACAACAATAAGAGAAATATTTTTCTCAAACATACATTCTTCATCTAAAAAATGTAAAGAAATAATTATAGATTCAAAACCAATTGATCAAGATATTGTTAACAAGATTAATAAGATAAGTCAACAATATGCCAATCAACGTATTACAGATTCAACCGACTCTCTAGTTGTTACTTTAATCCGTAATGATGCTTCCAAGGAATAAGGAAATGTGATTGAACTTACATAACAAACATTGGTTGATGGCATGATAACAATTGATCAAGGTGTCTCAAATGAACAAAACAAGATGCAAGAGTCAATACAAAATGTTTCACTAGACATGGAACACACATTCTTTAACCATCAAGAACCTCTTGTTACTTTATAAACATAGAGACCTAAACATCTAGTTTGAAATGAGGAGATCCATCAAGATAGTTTGGATAGTTTGTCTCAACCAATGAAAAAATTGGTGAATAGACCAAGGACTCCCCAAAATCAACAAAACACGTATAGTTCAATGCAACAAATTCTAATAAATCAATGGCATATTTACTTGACTCTAGGAGTAAATCAAAACCAAGTCAGGAAATGTAGGGTGTACATCACTCATAAATCCATGCAATAATAGGGGCACATTCCACCCCAACCCTTACCATAATAGGGGCATATTTCACCAAAAAAACAATTGTAATAGGGGCACATTCCAACCCAACAATAATCACAAAAGGGGCACATTTCACCCCAAGATAACTATGTTCCACCCACAAATGCACCAAATATGTAAGAGTGGATATA
This sequence comes from Torreya grandis, assembly GCA_037957365.1. NCBI lineage: Eukaryota > Viridiplantae > Streptophyta > Pinopsida > Cupressales > Taxaceae > Torreya > Torreya grandis. The sequence goes on along the minus strand of JARHVA010001307.1, from coordinate 2,227,865 downwards.
GACACTAAAAATATACATACATATGATTGTAAATTTTAAAATAGCCATATAAGTAACCTTGGACCCTTTTATGACCAACCTACACCTATTAAGCCTAAACCAACCAATTTGCACTCAACTGCACCTAGCTGAGTAACCCTAACCTTTAGAACCCTATCCTTGGGGACCCTGATTGTCGATAGTTAGGGTGATTATCAATGGTCAGCCTTGGTAACCCCTGACTATTGATGGTTATGATCCACTTTTTTACCAAGAGCATGCAACCATCCATTGATATTTTCTAAATATAACTCATCTAAATTTGTGTTGCAAGCCTTTGTATGCATAAATTTTATTTAGATGACCCAATTACACCTTTACTTCCACCTCTTGCTTATGCTTATAAGAGAAATACTTGGGATGTCAAATCCATCTACAATAATTATCAGGAGCCTAAGCAATTAGGAGTTTTCTTTTGCAAGTCATCAGTGTTATCAAGCATTATTAGCCATCTCATTAAGAACCAACTTATTGTCATCTCTTAACCAAGCTTTCAGGTACTGTTACTCTAATGGAATTGAGCCAGATTCCACCAATAGGTTAACTACATCAACCACCCACCCAATTGAGTTTTGTGCTTTCTTATATATAGGTATTTCTCCCAAGCCAAAGAAGATCTCTTCACAATATTCTAATTCAACATGCATGCACAAATAAACAAGTTTATCAATCATACTTGTATCAAGTTTTTTTCTCTCTTTATTTACAACTTAAGTGAAAATTTACATGAAACATTTTGGAATACCAGATGGGACCTAGAATCTTTACTCACATTTTCTTTGAATTTGTATGCTCTCCTCTCTATTTGTGCTCATAATTGAAACTAAAATTTATTTTGGGTTTAAAATCAATTGCATCTATTGCTTTATTTTAACATCATTTCACTTTGAATTAAATCACAATAATCTTATCATAGCATCACCTTTGTTACACAAACTAGCCAGACCACTTTCATCAATCAAACATCAAAATAATTTGGGATAAGGCCCAATTAGGATTTCATCACCTAGCAATCACCTTATACATTCTTGACAATCATACTTGAAGGTCATTACCAAGAGGAAAACTAACTTAGCTCTCTAGTTGAGTATAAAATCTGGACATCAATATATATTGGCTAAGCACCTAACACCCTTATCATTATAGGATTGTGAAGTGAGTGGGTAGGCCCCAATACCAAGCCACATATTGATTCCAATATAGATATCTTTGGGCACCTAAACAATATGAAACCAACCATAGACTAATTCTATAATATATGATATACAAGACAAATTCTATCATACATTCTCATAAACTAAGGCATAAGCTAAAATTGAGATTAAAACTAACCTCTAGGCTTAAACATACTTCATAGTGTGTGTCTTGATTGCCTTGATTATTTTCTTACCTTCTTCTTGTTTGAGTGGTGATATTGTTCTTGTTTTCTCTCCCTTATTTCTTGTATGGTTCTCAATTGTCAGTAGTGAAGAGACCTAGTAGAACAAAACCCATCACTTAAATCAACCTCTTCTATCTCCTCATCTATGGAATATGTTTTTGAGGTAGAGGATTCACCTCATCCATTGGGAAGCCTTAATTTACCTCAAGTATTTCCCCAAGGAGACATGGATTTTACCACCTTTCTATATAACAATCTAGTGGCCCTTTAGCACTATCTTAACACTTCTTCTCACCATATAGTAGTTTTAACTCCACATCAGGATCCTCCTTATATCATGCCCTCCCACCTTATGAAGGGTATCCCTCTTACTATGGTTACCACCCAGACATCTTTGTATACTAACCCATTTGATGCTACAACTAAGAACCAACCTATCCAACCAATCGTTACCCTTACACCTTCCACCCCTACTAATAACTCCTCTACCTTGGGGACAACCCAACCATTGACCCATCATACCCCACTTATAGCTAGAGCACCCACCACCAGCATTACCAACCTTCCTTTTTTCAAACCTAACCCATTGGTTAATACCCTTTTACCAAGTTTAGGGGTATCTATCCCTTTTACCTCACCACCCCCTAGCACAAAGGTCACTACCTCACCTCTTGTCATCAACCCAACTACCACCCATGCCCAATTCACTAGGACTTCTCAGTAGTTACCCATTACACTCAATCTATGACACATCCCTAACCCACAAGGGTATGTACCCAATACTCAACCACTATCATCCACCTACCCTACCCAACCTCTCACATCCACATTCTAATATGTGGTAGCCTCTCAATTGCTAAACAATTACCAATGTGTTGCCAAACCTCAACAATAATACTAGCCTTATAATCCTTTTGGTACACCACCTCAAATAGACCTAATGAAAATGCTCATGGACAAGATGACCAACCTTGAGTCATCCATTTTAGGAGCTCATAACATCCTATCCTATGATCATATTTGTAATGAACCTATTCACCCTTTTATCCCATTAGATCTTACCCTCCTCAATGGGAAATTTTAAAATTTACCCAATTTCAAATCAAGGAAGACCCCCAACAACACCTTAGGGATTTTATTCATTCATGCTACATGATTAATTATGATGATGCCCTTTTCATTTGAACTTTCTCCATGTCTTTATCTAGTCTAGCACTTGACTGGTATAGTTCCCTTACCAAGCATTCCATATTTTCTTTCACCCAACTAGCACAAGTCTTCTTGGATCACTTTTCCATTAACATTTCCAAGAAGGTATCTATCACATACCTTTATTCTATCAAGTAATTCGATGATGAGTCCATTTCTAATTTTTTCACCCGTTAGAGAAGATTGATTAATCAGCTTTTATTTTCCCTACCTCAACCTAAACTTATAGAACTTTTTGTTTGAGTTTGCACCAAACATATATCTTCTACATTGCATGTTCAAAGCTTTAGAACCTTTGGTGAGGATTTTACCATGGCACATAAGGTATAAAATTGGGCCATAGATGAGGGTAAATTGAAGTTATGAAACAAGAACTTTACCTTCAAGACCAATGAAACCTCTTCCTTCAAACCAAGCAACTGAGCCAACACTGAAACTTAAACTAGGGGAACCATGAATGTTGTCATCCTTAAAACCACCAGTTTACCCAATGTCAATAGATAAAATTCTCCCATTACCTCCAATCAAAATACAAGGATCCCAAACTGAAGCAACCAAAAATAATTTACCCCACTTGGAGAATCTTATACCTCAGTTCTAGAAAAGGTACTAAAAGCTAACCTTATACAACATCCACCCATAAAACCTCCCCAAAAATTTGATTCTTCTCATCTAGCACCTACTTGGTATAATAATAATGACCTCTATGCTTTTCATTAAGTAATTGGACATGAGATCAGTCGATGTAATATTTTCAAGAATATTATTCAGAGTGTTATTGACAAATGGGAACTCATGTTGGATAATCCCAATACCCCTCAAAATCAAGCTCTTTACATCTTTAGGAAACATTTTCCCAACCATGCCCCTAGAAAAAATGAGGACATAATGACTGAATGCTCTCATGAGGCCTATATGGTCAATATGGTTCATAATACACCTACCCATGAGTACCCAATCACTACATCTACCTACTCTTCCCCCACCTCACCTACTAAGGTGATGGGGTCACCTTACCATCCTTCAGAGACCCAAACCATGGAGGATCCTTTCTCCTTATTTATTCTCATAGAAGTGTTGGAATCATCACATATTACCTCAACTATCACATCTAAACAAAAAATGTCCTTGATTCACCATCTCTACCAACTACCAAAAAAACTACCACACTTATGGACATCGTCCCTAAAGGAGAAGTGTTTCTAATAGCACATCTAATGGAGGAACTATCCATCCCAACCCTACCTTCCTCACCTTAGTAAATAAACCAACCTATGAACCATCCTCCCCAACCTACAAATATATATGTTGTATCCACTACCCATGGATCAGGACTAGTACACAAACCTTTTTCCATGTTAGTGTAGAAACTAGAATTCACCTTAAAACCATGCATGGATCAAACCACTTTTTATCAATAGTTAGGGCTTCCATCCATCAACAAAATTGAACCTTCTATCATGTCTCTAACCAACCAATCCATCATCTTTCCATTGCCTCTTAAACTAATCTAAAATTTTAACAACCCCTCAACTTCTTAGTCAATCAAAATAGCCACCACCTCACCAACCAAACCTTTCAAAACTCTTGGTGCCTTCCCTACTTAGATTTTGGTTCACCCATCCTTAAAAGTAGACTTAACTTCACCCAAGCCTAAACTTAGGTCTCGACCTGCACCAACCAAGAGGAATAAAACATCAAAGGGATGCATGACTAAGACTCTACCTCCCTCTACCTTGCCCTCTATCTTAAGGCTTCACCCTTCCACTTTGCTTAAAAATAAACCCCATTTCAACATATGTCACCCATTTCCATTGATTACACTAGTACATTTATTATTTGATGCACCATTCCTTCCCAAATTACAACCAGACAGACCATCAAACTTAGCCACCCCAGCTACCAACATATCCCGACCAAAACCATCAACAAGAAACACCACCTTACCCAAACCATATCTCACCAAACCTATTGCCACCAACATACTCATCTTACCAACCCAAACCATGATCCCTAAACCTTTCTTACCTCTAGAAGAATATTATATAACCATTCTTCAAAGATTATTATAGACCTCCTACCTCACATTACTTCCCATTAGACCTTTTAATCTTCTTGGTTCAAAGCCAACCTAGTAAAATAACTATCAAATATGATCCTATCATAGGAAACTTGGGCATGACAAAGAATTTAAAATCTCTCAAAGCCATTATCCACTAACTCTATGATGAAGATGATCTTTTGGTAGATGACCTTCCATCCATTCCTCTACCATTACACCTAATAACCCACTACCAACACATTCCTAATCCCCCACTCTCACCTCAGAGTGATAGAGAATCTACCCAACCCATCATCACACCTTGCCCCTCATCCATACCATTAATGCGGTCACATGATCACAACAAAAAGATAAAGGGAAGGCTAGAGTGTCAATTCCATGGACATACCCACCAACTCATCCTATTCCAAACCAGATCCAAACCTCCATGTCTGTAGCTAAGCCCAAAGTCACCATCTTAAGCACTTTAGAGACTAACCCCTCTAAATCCATTAAGATGGTCATTATTGAACAACTTCACCAAACCCCTACTAAAATTAGCCTCTATGAGATCATTTCCACCTCAACTCACCATTATCAAGCCATGATCAATGATATGTAAGCTATTGAGGTTAGACTGGGAGACTCTTAGCCTATAGAGGCATTCATTAGCATGCTCTAGCTCTCCACCCTTTTTACCTTCAGGAATTAGATCTACTTTCTATGCACCTCAAAGACTTGTATCCACCTCTTTTTATTACAACCCACATCAACCAAACCCACATTAAATGGGTTATGATCGATGGGGGAGCCAATATCAACATCATATATTCATATGCTTGTGAGCAACTCAAGCTACCCGATAATGTCATGTCTAAAAATTTATCCATCCTTAGATATTTTAATGACACTATAACCACCACCTTGGGAATTTTCATCCTTCATATTCATCTAGGACCTCACACACTCCCTAGACTCTTCTATGTGGTTGAAGGTAAATTTTAGTACAATATTTTGGTAGTGAGACCTTAGATCTAGGCCATGGGTTGTTTACCTTTTACCCTCCATAATTATGTCAAGTTTGAAAATTAAGGTCAATTTTTTATAATACAAGCTAATACTAGCCCTTTTATATCATGCAATATGGCCTACTAGCCTAATGACATTATACTCCCTCCATCAAAATCACTACAAATAACCACCATCAAACCCTCACCCATAGAAGCCAAAGCTATTACTTTTTCCCCTTCCACTGAGGCCTCTACCAGTTCATCTATCCATATAGACTAGATGCCCATCATTAATCCTTTAGAAAATACATTCAAATTCCTTACCCTTGGATAATATTGTCTCCTCACCCTTGATGCTCTCCTTATTCCCTAAGAATATGGCAAACTCAACCACTAACTAGGTTATGAACCCAACATTGGAGCCATTACCCCCTTGAGACATTTGAGCTATCAAAACCACTTTATTTATGGGGGCCTTGATACGCCACTTAACACTACCATCACTCCCTCTCCACCTCAATCATTCACCTCTACCTTCTCTTATTTGGACAACCTAGACTTTACCAAATTATACCTTCATAGATGTGCTTGGAATGGATTTGGTTTAGAATGATATGAGTACAACCCACACACATTAACCTTGATTGAGACCTAAAAGCCTCATGAGAATCATGGCCTTGGATTCATTCTACCCAATAAGAATAAATCCAAACAAAATACCCTTACCATTATTGAAGAATAAACCCCTTCCTCACCAAAACCCCCTCCACCTATGGGTGAGGATGAGGGCATCATCCCACCTAAATTTTGTTTTCATCAACATGATTACCCTTGACCCCCTAGCTTATCAAAAGGAAGGGTCACCCATATCCATCCCTTTGACCCATTATAAACTCATGGGAGAAGAATATCCTACCATTCACACTATCTAGTACCAAGATGATTATTTTATTCTCACCTACCTTGGTTCACCTGATTCCTCCATCCATAAACCCTTACCTCTGGAGACCTCAACCATGTTAAATTAATCTACCATAGATATCAGCTTAGCTACTCTAAACAACCCCCACATCATCAAGCTTGGCCAAACCCTCACCCTTGAGGAACTACATGACTTCTCTACCTTCTTCTAAGACCATAGTATTACATTCACTTGGTCATATGGTGATATGCTTGGTATTAACCCAACCATTTCTACTCACAACATCATAACCAATTGTGATGCTAAACCTAATGCATCCTCACATAGCCCTCCTTATCAAAGAAGAGCTTCAACACCTCCTTTCTATCAACTTTATTCAACCTATTGATTATCCCCAATGGGTTTCAAATATCATACCTATCACCAAAACCACAAGGGGACTATGTATTTGTGTGGACTTTCATGACCTCAAGCTCACCTACCCAATATTAACCAACTTTTTGATCTTATAGTATGACATGAGATGTCTCTCATGGATGGATTCTCAGGTTATAATCAAATTTTAATTGCCCCTGAAGATCAACACAAAATTGCCTTTATCACCCAATGGAGTGATTTATATTATAGATTCATGCCCTTCAGTCTTAATAATGTTGGTGCAACCTACCAACGTACCATGACCTATATTTTACATGAATTTATCCATAAAATCATCAAAATCTATGTGAATGACCTTCTCAAGAAGTTCAAGCTTTGCAAAGACCATCTAGCCATTCTCAAGATTATCTTTGAGTGACTTATCCACTATCACATCTACCTCAATCTTAAGAAATGTATTTTTTGGGTCTTTTCAAGCAAACTTATTATCTTCATCATTTCCCTTTAAGGAATCGAGGTTGATCTGGCCAAAATCAAAGCCATCTTTAAGATGCTACATCTAACCAATCTTAAATAACTCCATGGCTTGTAGGGGAAGCTTCAATCCATTCATCACTTCATCTCCTAGCTCTCTGATTAGTGTCAACCCTTTCACCACCTATTTAAAAAGGATGTCTCTTTCAAGTGGAATGTCTATTGTCAAAATTCCTTTGATGTACTCAAAGAATACATGATATCTCCACCTATCCTTACACCTCATAAGGATAAACAACCTTTCTAGCTCTATATCTCTACCATAGACCACTCCCTAGGGGTGATTCTTGTCCATTGGGATGAACAACACAAGGATCAAGCATTATATTACATTATCACACACTTGTCAAATATGAGACTCAATACACATACACTAAGAAACTATGTTTGGCTCTAGTCTTTGTGGTGACTAAATTTTACCACTACCTTCTTAACCACAAAATTTTTGTCATAACCAATACTGACCCCCTCAAATACATGCACTCCAAACCATACCAAAACTAGTGTATGGCTAAGTGGTTCATGCTTTTAGATAAGTTTGACATTAAGTTCCTCTAGAAAAAATTAATCAAGAGGCAAGTGATTGTTGACTAATTGGCTAAGGCACCCCTAACAAACAACCAACCTCCCCTTCTTGAATTTCTAGATGAGTCAATCATAAGTATATCTCAAGTGAATTTTACCAATCATGTAACCATGTTTTTTCATGGTTCTAAATGTCAATGTGGTGGAGCGGTTGGCATCATTCTTTACCCATTTATCGATGAACCACTTCCTTTATCATTTAAAATTGACTTCAAATTCACCAATAATGTAACCGAGTCTAAATCCCTAGTAATATGTCTCCAATACCTTAGCCTTAGGAGTTAGAATAATCAATATCTTTGGTGATTCACAACTTGTGGTCAACCAAGTCAATAACATTTACTAGTGTGAGAATGAAATGATGCAACTGTATAGACAACTAGTCACATAGCTCCTAGCCTCATTTGAATACTACCATATTCAAACCACCCCATGATCCACTAAAAAGTTTGTTGATACCATGGCTTTTCTTGCCTCTTAGATCCCATAAGTACCTTTAGACTCCAAACTATCAATCATTTTCCATCACCTCACCAAACCTTCCTACACCAAATTAGACGTGCTAACCATCTTTAATGTGGAAGAGATTTTTCTTGACCTTTAGTATCAACAAACCTTAGAATACCTTCACCTTGGTATAATTCCCTTTAGCCTCTCTAAGAATGCCCATTAGGTGTTTATTCAAAGAACTTCTCATTATACCATTATGGGAGGAATTCTCTACAAGCATGGTTTTGATGGCCTCTCATGTTATTAAAGAGACACATGAGGGTATCTATTGGGGCCATTTTAGTGGGCTTGCCATAGCTAAACACATCCTCTATCTGGGCTACTAGTGGCCCACCCTTAACCAAGACTGTTGTGATTATGTGAAAAAGTGTGTCAAGTATCAACAACATGCTAACTTACATCATGTACCTAGTAATATCCTTCATGTTTTCATAGACTTTTGGCCTTTTTCATAATCAGGTCTTGAATTTATTGGTGAAATCAACCCCCACTCTTCACAGCAAAATCATTCTATCATTATCACAATTAAATATTTTACCAAATGGGTGGAGGCTATTCCTCTTGTCTCCATGAAGGATAAAAATATTCTTGAATTTATTACCCATCACATCATCTACCATTTTGGTATTCCCTATAATATTATCACCAATAATGATAAATCTTTCAAAAATAAACAATTTTAAGGCCTTTGTGATGTATTTGTTATTAAACTTATCTTTTCATCACCTTATCACCCACAAGAAAATAAATAAGTTGAAACCTTTAACAAAACCCTTAACAACATGCTTACCAAAATGGTTAATGCCTCAGGTCAAGATTGGCACTTGCACATCCTTTTTGCCTTATGGGTATATCATACTAGCATCTAAACTCCTACAGGTGATACACCTTTTTATATCATGTTTGGATCTGATGTTGTATGCCTCTTGAAGTCCAAATACCTTCTCTTCACATATCTTTGCATGACTTTGTTTTGTAAAATGATTATCATCAAGAACATTTATCTCAACTGGAGCTACTTGATGAGAATCATTTGGTTGCTCTTTCCCATCTTTGTGTCTATCAAAAATGAATCAAATGAGCCTATAACAAACATCTGAAAGTCTAAAAATTCAACATTAGAGATCTTTTCCTTAAAGAAAACCAACATGTAACTAATATTGACAAAGGCAAAAGGGGAAAATTTGCTTTCAATTGACTTGAACCCTACATTACCTATAATTATGGATCAGGAGCTTATCATTTATCCTCTCTCAAAGGCAAACCATAACCTAAGCCTCTCAATGCTTCATATATGTGTCCCTTCTATTGTTAGATAGGGATCATAGTCATCATTTGTCTAACTTAAGCTCATCCCTTGCAAACCAAATTTATTTCCCTCTTTTTAGGGGAAACCAACTAAAACTAAATCATGTGATTATCTATCATAATTACAACCTAATCTTAAACTATGGATATCATGGCTCTATCCATGGCATGATTTTCTTAGTACTTCCCATCTCATTGAGATTGATTCCTATGGTCATTGTCACCCATAACTCTCTTTCACCTATTGAACTTTCATGTTATCTTAGTTTTACCTTCATAAAGGTAATCCATTGAGCATGTATGAACAAGTCTATGTCAATCAAAATCAAATCAAAATAAAAGCAATATCAAATAGAAAAAATAAATAATGGGTCATTCTTAGCATTCATAGATTGCTTCCTTGAAGGACAACTTTTAAAAGTCAACCAAAATTGCTAAATGTAAGGTGGACTACTCCCTTAAAGGATATATATCAAAAGCTTTTGTACTAGGTGCATAAACTTATACCACTCCCTTAAAGGATGGCTAAGTAGACCATTTGGAAAAGCTAGAAATTTCTTGGAAGCTTCCGACATCGATCATCTTCCCTGACACTCAATAAAATAACAAAAGTAAGAGCAAAAGAATTTTGAAAGACACACTCACCTTTCATAACAATAGTAATATTGAAAAGCTGTAATCGGCTCTCTTTAGGAATTCTCACATTGATCAATCTACACTTCATACATGGACATAGACCTATTTATACTACCTCTTTAGACACCTACAAAAAAGGCATACTAGTCTCCATAATGATTCCAGTTTCACCCATTCTCCCTCCACATATCATATCTATAGGACTATGAGATTACTTGACATAATGTAATATATATCCCTATCTATCAACATAAGCATGATAATAAAAAGCATTGGAAAGGCTTGTTTTCACTAAACCAATCCAACTTTGGGTTTTGTGTCAGTCTTTACCAATTAAAAAGCATCATGTTCATTTTTTTATCTTTTATTAGTTTATGTAGGCCTATCACTATGAGCATGGACAATGAACATCACATCAAAAGCATGAACATCATGAACTCTACCAATAAGCAATGACATCTATCTATCAATGAGTAAAACACAACATAAACATTTCATAGCAAACCATGAACATCAATCATAAGCATGTCATTACACAATCACAAGCATAAACCAAATAGCTAAGCCAAATATCAGGGCATATATAATTTCCCATTTCACCCATATAACCATAAATAAATCCATAATATGTATCCATCCATAACATATCCTATCATAACCATAAGTATAATCAGAACATCTCATGCCTAAGATACTAAGTAAAACATCATAAACATGAACTAAATCCATAAGCTATAATCATAAACCATAAGCAACTATCATATATAACATCGTAAGCATCCATCATATACATTGAATCATCAAAAAATAATACATGTCACAATGTGTCAGCTCATTCTCAAAAATATACATCTTGCTATATCAACACATAGGCCTATATCAAAATAATACATCAAATTAACATATCTCAACATAATCATGGGCTTGCACCATTACCATTGGCCCCATCTATGCCTACACCTATACCTAGTGGTGGTCCCCTTGAGATCCCTATCTATCCCACTATAGAATCCCAATGACCTAGAGTAGCTATCGATGGTCCATTGACCAAACTCATTGTGTAATCTGCATACCTCATAGCCTGAGATAGCTAGTCTAATACCATCACCTCATATTATCTAAGCTTTATAATGGTAATTAGATAACATGCTTAGGGCACTGTGTTTGGTGGCCCTCCTACTACTACTACACTTTCCCTAGTTCTCTACCTAAGAATATCTCTTTCACCTTTAAAGATGGTGAGTTAACCCTATAATACCTAAATTTGACCCTGTAATGTGGCCACCTATCCCTATAGAGATTGATCCTAGGTCGTAAGCAATGTTACCCCTACCTATCCACCCTAGCCAACTGGATCTACATCCATTGGTGCCACCCCTCCATCATCCCCACCTGCATCTATAGCTACATATATGGGTTGGTACCAAGGCATATATCTATTTTTATACCTTACATCATTTATGGGATCCCTAATAAGAAGCTCCTCAAACCTTCTATCTAGAACTATTTGAATAGGCCAAGGAACTAGTAACTGAACCTCTGATTCCTACCTCTTATACCATGGATGTGGACCTGATACACCCTATAATAAGCCAAACTAGCACCATAATCAATCAAAGTGAATCAACTCAACTTCACCCTCTCAATGGCCTACTATCCTCCTATAACTCTGTATAGTGAGGGTCTCCCTCTTGTAGCCTCACTAGAACTCTAGGTATGGTCTCCATATGATATCCACAACTACCAATCCACCTAAGGTAGCCCTAAACCACTCAACATCATGTGATCCACCTCTATCCCTTGATGTAGCATAGTCATCCCTCCACCTCATAAATCCCATAGGGAACTCTAGATGTGTGTACCCTACCCATGATAATCCCATAAGCCTTAGTACTTGAATGTGCTCATATGCCCATTAGTTTAGTGCCATGCCCATGTTAATGCCATACCTCTTATGGTGCCTAAATCTCCATATCTCTCTATAAATCTAAATAAGCAGTAATGGGACCCATCCAAATATGGTCCTCTTAAGTAATATCTCAACCAAAACCCCCAATAGTGCATAAGGGAATATCTCACTACTAGAATTTGGGAGCCCAAAGAAAGTAATCATTATCATCAGCATCATCATAAGTCTCCTCTCCTTAGGAGCCCTCTCAAACAATGTTGTGTAGTTGAACCCTTCAGAGTGCTAATGGACCTAGCCACTATCATATCCATAAAAATACTTGACATACTCATCCCACTCCTACTCAATTTGGTAGATTGCATCATCAGACAGTGGGATATAATTCATCCTATAGACATCCTCTGGGATAATAGTCATCTCCCCAATTAGCAATAAAAAAGTGTTAGTAGCTGGATCTCATCTCTTAATGAGTGTTACTATTATAGATTCATCCCTAGGGATGTGATGGTATTACCTCATCCCTCCTAAACCTACCAATTCTATATGGGCCCAATCATTAGTAATCATCCCCTTAAGTAGTGTAGGGAATATCTATGGCATATGATCATGTATCTATATCTGATCTTGAGCCTACACCAAATCAAAATGCTTTTCTTAGATTCTAATTGGTCTCATCTACCCTATCTTTTAAAAACAAACCTCTAACCCCAAATTATTTGACCTATTCATATCCATAACCCATTTACCTTTTATACCCATCCTATTAGGCCAAACTTTAGGCTTAACCATTACACTTTACCCTAAAACCATGCTTAAACCCTTAACACCTTTTTAGAACCCCACCTCATCATGGTTAATCACTGGTGGTCATGATGACCACCAATGGTTGGGGACCTCTAGTCCTTAAGATGTCAACCATCGATAGTCAGACCTAACCATCAATAGTCACTTATGGGTGTTTTATGGCCAAATTGTCTAAACCTACTAGGACCTAAATAAGGACCCAATTCAAGGCACACCTAGCCTAAACACTCTAACCAACTAGCCTACTAACCAATTACCCACCCTCCCTATTGATTTGATGTTTTACCCACCCCATTTTCCCAAAACCCCCAAAACCCTACCTAGGGCATGTAGGTCAAAACAACTATTTTGTAGAACTCCCCCTAGGCAAACATAAATAATAGTAAAATCACACCTAGATATTAATTTAGTGCAGCCCCTACCTCATTTTGTGACCTCTTCTATGGTCTGAGCCCTTGAGTAGGTGACCAGCTATGTCCTTGTGCTCCCTATATCCTATACCCATAAAATCAATCACATGCCTCTAACCAAAAAATAACATCCACCTTAGCACACCCTTCTTTTACAAAGCACCAAAATCACCCAGAGCTTGATCAAACAATGTAGCATGGTAAAATGACAAATTAACTTTTGTGTTTTTACTTTTACCCTTTGAACTTTTAAAGTTTCCCCTAACCATTGACAGTCACCTTTTGGGGACCCTGACCATCGACAATCAAGTTACCCTCCAAACCCACTTTTTACCTTTTAATTATAATCTACCAATTTCAAGAAAACTACACCAGGCTCTTACCCACTTTGGCAATGCCTTTCTCTCACAAACCTAACCACCTTATCACCTCATCATTGGTCTCTTTTGGCCTATTTGGCATGCAATTTTGAAATACTATTACCTAGTCCTTTGATCATAGTGACAACATTGCCATGTTGACCCTTTTGAATTTTACACCACCTCACACATACCAAACCACTTGTGTCTCAATGGGAGCACTTCCTACCTTAGATACCCATGACACTTGACCCATTTGTGTTTTCCCTGGGAGCACTTCCTACCTTGGATACCCACTAGAAACACATAAATCACTTAGGAGACTTATGTTTATGAGTGTTCCTAGCCCCCACGCCTATAGGTAAGGATGTGGTTTACTTGTCACTTGTCCTTCTTAGCACTGACACTTATTTTTACAAACATTGGTAACTTTATCTATGCATGATCTTGGATATCACACCTTTTGCTAAATTATATGTGCACATTTGCATCTCAAATGCCCAACATCATGACTCACCATATACCACTTATCTAACCCATACTCACTTCAACTTCACCTCACTAAATCTTATTTTGAGGTGGAACACCTCCTCCCACTCTCAGGGCAACTAGACCGATGACCCATACTCCATTTTTCTTTTACAACTTGTTCACACAAGCCACACAATAAAAAAGGGGAAAATTTAGACACCAAAAATCCACACACCTATGATTCTAAATGTTTAAATAGCCTTAAGAGTACCCTTATACCCTTTTAGGACCAACCTACACCTATCAAGCCTAAACCAACTAATATATACTCATTTTCACCTAGCTGAGTAACCTTAAACTTTAGGACCCTATCGTTGGAGACCTTGACCATCGATGGTTAGGGTGACCATCAATGGTTAGCCTTGAGAACCCATGACTGTTGATGATCAAGATCCACCTTTTTACTAAGATCATGTAACCATCCATTAATATTTTCTAAAATAACTCATCTAAATTTGTGTTGTGAGCCTTTACATGCACAAATTATATTCAGATGACCTAGTTACACCTTCACTTCCACCTCTTTTTTATGCCTATAAGAGAGAGAGGAATGGAAGGTCAAATCCATCTACAATAATTATCATAAGCTCAATCATTCAATATTTTTATTTTTTAGGTCATCAATTTTATCAAGCATTATTAGCCATCTCATTGAGAGCCAACTTTTCATCATCTCTCAACCAAGCTTTCAGGTACCATACTCTACTAAAATTGAGCAAGATTTCTAGGCTAACTACATCAACCACCCACCCAACTAACTTCTATGCTTTCTTATCTAAAAGTCTTTCTCCCAAGCCAAAGAGGATCTCTTCACAATCTTCTTATTTGATGTGCATGTACAAACAATCAAATTTTTCAACCATAGCCATATCAAGTTTCTTTTCTCTATTTCTTTACAACTTAAGTTAAAATTTACATGAAATAGTGGAAATCCATGAAGGAGATTGTGTCATGTTTGGAGATTGGAAATAGGATCAAAAAGTACAAATTTGATGAGATGTGTCCATATCCATTTGATTTAAGAATTCTTCAAGTCCTCTTTTTGCATGATTTTGAGGCACCCAAATTTGATAAATACAAAGGAAAGGGTGACCCATGTGAATACATCCAGGCATTTTTGTATTATGCCAAGAGGTGGCTTATAGTAGCATATTTTTACTTTAATAATTTTTGTAAAGTTTAGTTGGATAAGCTTTAGATTGGATACTTAATTTACCCAAGGGATCAATTATGAATTGGAATGACTTATCTTAAAAAAAATTCAACCATTTCTTGTACAACGTAAATCATGAATTCACCATTGTTGACTTGTGAAAATTCAAACAATGAGATGGAAGAAGCACCATTGCATATTTATAGAGATGGAGAGAATTAGCAGGTCACTTTCAACATAATTTTCTAGACAAATAATTGGTGGATACGTATAAAACTTACATACTAAGGTTGTTTACAATCTACATCTAGCTTGTGCTAACTAATTTGAGGAGATCATAGACAAGGGTGTAAAGATTAAGAAGGCTCTTATTTCCAAAGGCCTTGTTAAGATCTTTATATAGGGTTAAACATCAATTCAGACCCCATTTTTTGGTCAAATATTTGCACAAGATAAGCCTAAAAGATTTAACAAGAACAAGAATATGATTGGAAATAGGGTGACTAAAACAAGGCACGTACAGATAGTTTAAGCTCTATCGACCCCAAATGTATAATTAGCTCCCCCTAATCCACCACCTAATTTTCAAATACAACCTCCATAGAGAGCAAACCATGATAGTTTTAGGGATTTTAGAAAAATAGAACCAATCAAAAAAGTGTTCTAAAATCTTGTAGAAACTAACCTAATTATATGGCCAATACCAAGGCCATTTCCTCAAGATCAACTAAAACCAGATTGGTATAAAGAGAATGAATGGTGAAATTTCATCATGTTATTGGTCATAATTCTTATTATTGTGTCTAATTACAACATACTATTGAAGATCTCATTGAGAGTGGTGAAGTTGAGATTAAATTGGGCCCTAATTAAGACATAAATCTGGATATGGGAATCTACAAGGACCCCTTTCCTTGACATAATCAACTACCACCAAGGAACAATCAAAACCAAGGACAAAGGTAGAATTAGAACTAAAATCAGGGTTAGAATCATAATCAACATGAGCATAATCATGATCATAATACTCATAATAACAATGTGGGTTACAATAATGTGCCTTACAACTATAACAATAATGTGGGATACATTTCTACAAACCATATTTCCATTGTTACTATTAAACCACATGAACCATCTCATGATCTTTGCAGTATGGGACCCATCATTATAGGGTCAACACCCTCTCTCTTTAGTAATACAACATCAATTTCACACAATTATGTTGAAACTCTATTTGCAGGGGTTACTATTTCTAGACAACACCCTTTTTCTAATTATAATGGCTCCTTGCCAACTCAAAATTATAGCAATGCAACTAGATGCATGTGAGTCACCCTCCAAGGCCCTTTGACTTCATATTCTAATTACATTGGTTCCCCACCACCTCTAGTTAGCACAATCATAAATAGATTCTCATGAGTCAGTCCAATAAGATGAGATCACTCACTAACCCCCCCTTGAAATCAAATCAAATCAAATCAAATCTATTTCTAGGGGCTCATCTCTACGGAGTGGGGGTCATACAATTCTCGACATGTCCAAAAAAATGGCAGTTTTTTACAATTTTAGGAGGGGAACCCTCGAAAAGTCAAAACACATTTTTTTTGGCTTATCCATTTCTTCTTATAGATAGAGTAGAGTAGAGTAGAGTAGAGTAGAGTAGAGTAGAGGGGCCCCCCTCTACCTAACCTACTTCTATATAGTAGAGGGCCCCCCCTCTACCTAACCTACTTCTATATAGTAGAGTATAGTAGAGGGGCCCCCTCTACCTAACCTACTTAGATAGAGTAGAGTAGAGTACCCATATAGTTCTAGTTCTAGTTATAGTTATAGTTATAGTTATAGTTATAGTTTATATAGAGGGCCAAAAAAACCCCCGTCTATATAGAGAGGGGGGCCAAAAGAACTAGAATCTATATAGAGAGGGCCACCCCCAACTGTATATAGTTTTTTTGGCAACTCTCCAAGTCCCTTCACCTACTTCTTCCACATAACCTAATTTCAACATTACACTAATGGATCCAAAGCTGACTACTATCCCAACCAAATCTAAGCCATCTCATCCCAATGTTGAAAATCCTTATAGTCTATCAATTTAATTGAGAAAAACCCCTATGCAAATTTCCATCTTGGATCTCTTATAGACATCTAAAGTGCATAGAACTATTTTGAATAATCTCTTGAAAAAATCCATTATTCCCAATGATATAAACCACGACCAATTTCATAACCTTGTGGGACATCTATCTTCATTTTGTCAAGTGACATTTGATCAAAAATATATGTCTACACTTGCACCTAGCCACAATAACCCACTATACATTGAAGTATTAATTAAAAACCATACAATCAAGTAGGTTCTTATAGATATTGGTTTAGGGCTGAACATCATATCTCTTAAGTTGGTACAAATATTGGGATACACTAAAAAATACATTGAATTAGAGATAATCACTATCAAGGATTATGATCACATTAAAAGGGAGTCTATTTGTACTATTTAGTTACCAATCATTATTGGATCCATTTTACATCATACATTACTTCATATTGTAGATATTGAATGGCCTTATAACATATTCCTTTGTCATCCTTGGCTCCATAAAGTACAAGCCATTCCTTCTACCCTACATCAGTGCCTTAAGTTTTTGCATGATGGGATCAAGGTTACTATTCTCATTGATCAATAGCTTTATGAATATTAAAAACATCTTGAAGCCCAATTCCATAATTATAACTATTGTAAAGGTTCTAAATTCATTATGAAAAATAACAATACTATAGTTTCACATCCACCTCCATCCAATTATATCAACCCTAGTGATCTTGCTTCCAATTTGATTGATCCATTTTCCATAGCTCTTGTGAATTAGGTTGTTATTAAAGACATGGCCATTTCCATGTATAGTCTTAAGGATGCCTTCCATGTTGTAAAGTTTCCCAAAACTTCAAAAAGATTTGGTAATCCTAAACCTTCAAATAATCATAATGAACCCATAATGATTTGGCAACCAAAGAAACAATAAAAAAAATTCCCATGGTTTTTATACCTGCTACTGCACCAAAGAAAGATTGAGAGGCTTTTACTAAGGGAGATTGGTTATATTCTAAATTCTTTGTTGATTGCTTTTAGAATCTAAAGTATTTGATCCCTAATCAAATCATGGATCATCTTGATTATATAAGAAAAGGAATTGGCCCATGAGCACAAGGAATCTTGGAACCCATATCTATTGGAGTACCTAATTTGAATCATGGTCTTGGATATATACCACCTAGGGGTGACCTCATGAATTTTGATAGTGAATCTTCCAAAGTGACTAGTAATAAAACTCTTGGTAGTGATGTAGCATCCCATTATATAATTTTTGAGGAACTTTTTGGCATGGACCTATTTGATTCAAATGTCATTTTAGCCTTAACCATTGGAGCTTCCCATCCTAAAACAATAACCTATTCTATTGGTGTTTTCCCTCCTGAAGCAAAACATAATATTTTTACCATTAGAGCTTCCTACCCTAAAGCAGACCTGCATTGTTCCCTATGCCTTTACCATCTGGAACTCATTGATTGAGACCAACAAAATTTGTTCGTATTCCTCAATGAGTTTCAAAATGAATAATCACTTATAAAATACATGGGCCTAAGAGATGGATTGCCCATTGGTGATCACAAATAAGGATTTAATTTTTCATTGGACCCTTATTCCTACTTTGGAGAGAAATTTTACTTTCTTAGTCATAATAAAGAACAAACATTGAGATCTTCAGGTGAAAACCTCTTTGAGGCACTTGTCGATCAGGGAAAAAGTAAAGACAAAGACAAACCTTTGAGTGAAAACTTGTTCTAGGTGCTCCTAGGTGGTAAAGTTTTCTCGTCCCCTCAGGATGTAGAAGGTCCATCTATCCCAAGTTATATATCTAGTAAAATCATCTCTTTATAACAACAAAAAAAAATTTAGCATCTTGTTATTGAGTTTTTAGAGGTTTTTTCTACTTGGCCTTTACCTAAGATGGCAGATTTTGATTCATCACACTATCCAAAACTTTGGGAGGAAAAAAAGAAGATGTGGTATAAGAAGATGATTATGATCATACCTTGCTTACAATTCTAGAAGATGGATCCACACTCCTTGTGGAAAACATGATAGAAGTAAACCTACAAAAATATGAGGATCCTAAAATTATTTATCTTGGAGCTTCCCTTACTGAAGTAGAATGTGAACAAATTATATCCATCTTAAGAGATTATATTGACATCTTACATGGGCATACTCTAGCATACCAATATTAGACTTAGATTTGGTTGTGCATCACCTTTTTATCCATCCCAATGCTAAACTAGTCAAGCAAAAATTAAGGAAGATGTATTCATGCATCACACTATTGGTTAAAGTAGAACTAGAAAATTTATTAGGATTAGGATTTATTAGGCCAATGAATTAAGTTGAATGGATTTCAAACATAGTCATAGTGAATAAAAAGACCTCGAGTATATGTATTTGTACTAATTTTAGAGATATCAACAAAGCATGCCCCAAAGATGATTTTCGTCTACCCAACATTGACATGATCATTGATTCAACTAATGAGTATGATATGTTATCCTTAATGGATGGATTTTATAGACATAATTAGATCAAGATAGCCCAAGAAGATCAACACAAGACTATGTTCACAACTCTATGGGGAACATTCTATTACCAAGTCATGCCATTTATCTTAAAGAACACTGGAGACACATATTAATGCACCACGATTGTCATATTCTATGACATGATGCATGATATTATTGAGGCTATTTTTATGATATACTAGCAAAATCAAGAACAAGAGTTGGATATCCTAATGTTATATGAAGAATTTTTACGAGGATTTGTGAATATAAAGTCCACCTAAATCCTAAGAAATGTGTCTTTAGAGTCATATTAGGGAAATTTATAGGTTTCATTATATTATAAAGAAGGATTGAAGTCGACCCTACCAAGGTCAAGGCCATTATACAGATGCTTCTACCAAATAATCTCAAACAATTATGAAGTCTTCAAGGAAATATCCAATCTATACGTAGGTTTATTTCTTAATTGGTAGATACGTGCCACCCATTTACCCACCTTTTGAAGAAAGGGGTAAATTATCAATGGGATGAAGATTTTTAGATAGGATTTATGAAACTCAAGACATATTTGGCCAATCTGCTAGTCTTGATATTGTCAACACATAGAAGACCACTGCTTCTTTACATATCAATGACAGAGCATAAACTATAGGCAATTTTGGCCCAACATGATGATCAAGGTAAAGAACATGTAGTCTATTGTCCAATCCACACTTTGGTGGCTTATGAAAATAATTATATGCCTATTGAGTAGGCATGTTTAGTTATGGTGTTTGTTACCCAAAAATTATGGAGTTATATGCTAAATTATAAAACTATTGTCATTGCCAAGGTGGACCCTCTAATATTACTATTGTCCAAAGTAGATCTTCAAGGATACATGGATAAATGGGTTATGATTTATGCCCCTAAGTGAATTTGACATTGAGTATCAAAATGAAAAAGCAATAAGGGGGTAGGTTACTACTGGTGAACTTGTAGAAGCCCCTATCATAGATACTCAACCTCTAAAATTTGACTTTTTAGATGATTATATTATGATAATAGAGCAAGCATTATAGGAGTCTAAATAATGAAATCTATATTTTGATGGCTCCTTTACATCCTATAGATCTAGAGCTAGTATATTATTGATTACACCTCAAGGGGCTCTAATTCCCAAAGCATTTCATATACAATTTTATTGTACAAACAATATGGCTGAGTATGAGGCATTGATATTAGGGCTTTACCTTACTATACGATGGGATATTTAGACCTTTAAGGTCTATGGTGATTCCTAATTAATCATCAATCAAACCACTAATAAGTATCAAACTAAAGATTATAAGCTTTTTCTTTACAATAAAATTGTTGATAATCTCAAAGGTCATTTTAAATCTCTATAATTTGAAAAAATTCCAAGAGCAAACAATAGATCAGTTGATGCAATGGTAACAATTGGTTCCATGATACAGATTTATGGTAGAGCTAAAGAGTATCAGTTCCTAGTTGAAAATATTCTTTAGCCTATACATGTTCTACCAAATTTAGAAAGGGTATGTGTCATTATTGGTCCCAATCCGCCACCTAAATTACCCTAGTTCCAAGACTTTTATAACTACTTTTATGATCATGTTTTCCCAGATGACCTATCTAATAGCCAATAGAAACTCTTCCATCAACATTTATCATGTTATACCCTCTTAGGAGATTCACTTTATCATAAAGGCTATGATGGAATGCTTCTTCGTTATTTATCTTTAGGAGAATCCAAGCAAGTGCTAAGGGATGTTCATGAAGGAATGTGTGAGGCCTACACCAATGGTGTAGTCTTAGCAAAGAAGCTCCTTAGAATAGGCTATTATTGGCCAAAAATGGAGATTGATGCTTGTAATTATGTAAGTGTATTCCTTGTCAATAAAATGGAATTTGATACATGCACCCTCTTTACCACTACAGTTGATCACAACACTATGGCCATTCTTAACATGGGGCCTCGATTTAATTGAGAAAATTAACCCAACATCTTCAGATGGTCATAAGCACATTTTAACTATAATTGAGTACTTCAACAAGTGGATTGAGGTTATTCCTCTTACTTATGTTATCAAGAAGTAGATAGCTAAATTTATCCATTGACATATCATCTATTGATATGGAATCCCTAGGTGCATTATATTCGATAATGGAAGATCCTTTGTAAACTAAGATGTAAAATCTCTTTATGCAAAATTCAAGATCAAACACAAGAAATCAACTCCATATAACTCACAAGGCAATGAACAAGCCTAGACATCAAGCAAAACCATTATAGCCATTTTAAATAATATTGTCAATGATTTTGGCCATAATTGGCACTTGTAAATCTTTCCTACCATCTAGGCTTATAGAACCAATCATTGAACCCCAATAGGAGCCACTACATAATCCCTTGCCCATGACACACAGGCTATTATCATAATAGAATTTAAGATGTCATCCTTGTGAGTATCACTAGAGCATATTGAAGATGATGAGGACTACAGAGTCTCAAGGATACAAGATCTATAAATTCTTGATGTCAAGCATTTTTTTACCTTAGAAAACTTACAAGTCTATCAGAACAAATTGTGGAGAAGCTATAAAAAGTGCATTCTCCCTTGAAAGTTTAAGATTAGTGATTTGGTCTTAAAGGAAAACCAAAATAACATGAATTTTGAATGCAAAAATAAAGGTAAGTTTAAACTTAATTAGTTGGGACCATTTTTTATCATAGTAAACTATGGATCATGGGTATATGGATTGGCCAAACCAAATGGTGAATAACTTCCAGAGCCCTTGAATATCATGCACCTTAAGAGGTTATATGCATTATAGCTTCAAACCATTATCTACAAGACCCCTTACTTGGGGGAAGCTTGTGCAAAAGTCTTTTATCCCACCATTTTATTCTACCTTGGAATACTCTCACGTGATCCCCACCCCTTTCACAACTATAGACAGTGAACACTTTTGGATCATTGGTACTCTGACCACATTCTATCCTACCATGTGTCATTCTCTTTGGGAACCATATTCTTTGTTATATCTTGGGCTTGTTATAACCTAAACACTTTTATCACTTGACCAATTATGATCTTGATTATGTCTCATCAACATTATGAACACCTTCATTATTAGTTCTACAAAGTAGTTTAGCTAGAATAGTATTTTGCAGCTTGTTCTATAGACAAGTGAATAAGAACATCTTCTCAACTTAGGATCTACCTACCACATGATTCTTTAGATTAATTTTACACTATACACTATTCTATTTTACATTTGCTTCTCTTGGGTGAAAATTTTTACTATCTTTTTAGGATCTTCACTCTCATTGATTTGTGAGTATGTGCCATTGTAACCATCTTAGATATTTTATTGGAACTTCTACTCTTGGATGAGCATCTCCTTGACTAGTTTATTTCCCCATTGTACATATTTTATCCCAAAATTACCAAAAACATTATAAAATGATTCCCAAAAGAACAAAAACATTATCTTACACTTTTATACATTTTGATCCTCATGATCTTGCCATTTTTCAAGCATTTTATCCTATTGACTTTCCACTATGTAAGTCAGCTGTTACATGCACTTGCCATTTTTCAAGATTATTTTCTCTCATCCCACCGCCTTGTTGTTTTCCAAGACCAATCTCATTTGTAAATTCTTCCCTTTTCTTCTAAAATATTAATCATATTTTTATAGACATCATCATGTCTTCTATCCCACTTCTTAGGAGAACTACATTTGGCCTAAAGTTCATGTTGGAACATGCATCCATGAAACTATGTAGGTAGCATCCACTTGTCTTGTACATCTAGAGTCAATTTGGATAACCCTTTCTTTTTTTTATCTTCCCCATTTCTTCTATCATTGTTCTTATTTAATTAGGGAAAAACTCTTGTGTCCTTATTCTTTGTTACATTGTAGTGGAAATTAATGCCCCTACCACACGTGCATGAATAATTATCTTTAAACCGTACTAACTTGGTTTTTGTTTGTGTGTGATTATTTTAGTTTTCTTGGTGTTTTGTTGTGATTTCTCACATCTCATTTTGTTTCTTCTCCTTTTCTCTTTTCATTACTTCTTGTCCCATCTTGGTCTTGTGTTTCCCTATATTTTTTTTGCTTCTCTTTTATATTTCAAAACATATTGATAATTTGCATGGATCTTGATTATTTATATCTTGATCATATGTTATTAAATTGGTATTAGACCATTTTATTTATTTGATTGTTGTTAGTGTCTTATTTTTATGTTTAATTTTGCTTTTCTCTTTTATGTTCATGAACGTCTTGATGGAGCACATAGATCTTGATTATTCATATCTTGATCCTATGTCATTAATATGTTCTTGATTTTCATTTTTAAACATTTTTCTTCCTAGTTAAGTCTTGATTGTTCATATATTGATTTTAAGTTAGGTTCATTTATGTTTATCTTTTTCTTTATCTTTTATTTTTTGTTTAAATGTAAATAGTTGTAACTCTAGTTTTGGTCATTGTTTACCATTATCCTTAGTTATAAGTATTCACATTTGAACTATATATACACATTTGTAATGACATGTAATTATAAGTTATTCATACTTATGATGCCTAATTTCTTTTGTTATAACAAGCACTTTGTGCTTAGGTTTCAAAGTTGTAACATCAATATCCCTGTGATGAACAATTCTCAAGAACACTTTGCATAATCTAGGCTCATGATATGAAATTAGGCATCTAGGTATCCTGAATTTTTAGCACTTGACTCAATTCTTAGACATGCATCTCTTTGCATACATTATGAGTCTAATCAATTCTTGGTTAATTTTCTTCATCTCTCATTCCACTCTTTCCCATTTTTGGGTAAACTACATTGGCCTAAAGTTCATGTTAAAACATGAGCCTATATAGATATGTAGGTAGTATCCACTTATCTAGCACATCTAGAGTTACCTCATCCAACTCCCTTTTTCTCTTCATCTCTTTCATCTTTTTATGTTCTCATGTCTGGTTTTTTATGGCTTTCTCAAAGCCATTATACCACCACATCTATGTTTATACCCAATCACTTTAAATATATTGTTTCCTCATACTGGGGCACCACACTTGATCCTACTATAAGAATCAAATCAGACCTACAGGGGAAAACCATTATTTATTCTTTATCAATGATCAAAATCAGCCCTGCTAGGGCACAACATACAATCAAATACTGCCCTACTGGGGCACTTCTTATTATCATATTTATGGAGACCAAATTCTCCCTTTTCCTCTAATTCCAATCTCTCCACACTAATTCCGATGATGTCAAATGTTTTAGTGTGTAACTTGTCTCACGATTGATCAAAATTATAAGCACATAGCTTGCACTCTCAAATTAGGTGCATTCAAAGTGTGTCACTTATATGTTTAGATTGATTCCTTCCCATTCCCCTCATATTTTGGGCCAATTATACCTCTCATTATATTTTGATCATTGATGGTGACCACATGTGCAATAATTATCTCATCTGAATGTAATCTATTCCATGGGTCAATCTCTAACTTTCTCTCTCTTTTCAAGGGTTCATCCTTCTCTTCAATCCTAGTATGTCCTCATGAGGGGGAATCATGGGTCATTTCAAATTTATTCTTGACAACTCTTTTATTTTAAAATATGTTGCTTCACTTTAATGTCTCATTACACATTCTCAAATAGGGGGAAAATGTAGACATCTAATTCCTAACACCATCTATGTTGAAATTGCCAATCTTACTTGAATTGCACTCAAATGAACATTTTAGGTCAAATCCATAAAATGCACTAAATTGTTAGAGATTTTAACTTATAAGTGTTGATTTAGGCTAATGTATCCCTAAATGGGGAAATGAATTTTATGTGATACCTAACTTTGATCAACGCATTTCAAATCAAAATGATGATTTTGCCTTTTTGTGATTTGGATCACTCTTTTATTATAATTCATTAGTACACATCTTGTACCTTTGTTATGTTTTTTTGGAAACATCCTAAATGTAAATAAAGTTATAACATAGCTAACATCATCTTCCAATTCTTCCCAATTCAAATTATGACCCAATAATATGACTTTTTAACCATTTTGATTAATTGAGGGCCAATTTCCAAGTAATTACACAGATGTTGATTAATCTTATTTAAGTCTAATTAATTAAAATCAAGATCTTAAGTGGATTTTACATGGAGGTTATTAAATATTTCTTTTTTAAATTGATTTCTATTAACTGCACCACTTAATGACATCATTTCTTTGGGAAGGCATCCCTAGACCATAAATGCATAAAATATCTAAATAATGGCCTCCCATGACTCATTAATTCCCCTTATTCCCAAATAATTATGAGGACATCTATTGAGTTTAGCCTCCAAAATTTAATGGATTCTTGGCCACACATCTTGATCTCAAGATGGACGGTCATAATTCATTCTGATCGATCTCAAAAATCTATAAATAGGAGGGCATAGAACATCATTTTTAAGATCAATTATTATAATGCTATAATTATAAAATCTCTTCACAACTCATTTGTGTTTTGATTATTATATTATTCATATTTGGATTAGCTTCATTTCATAGGCAATTAGATAGTTTCAATATCATAAGCCTTAGTTTTATGGAGTCTTCTTGAGACTTGGAGGATTTTGCCACCATTGTTGATGAAGAAAAGAATGCTTGATCAAGGGGATAACATGTTTTTGAGATTATTTTGAGAAATTAAATCACTTGGAAAGGTAATGGTTTGCTTTCTTTCATTTGTATTCTATTTTTATTATCAAAACCCTGCATGAATAGATTGGCTTGATTAAATTAGCTCTATAAGCATTTTTCTTTGATTTTTTGGACTAATACTTGACTAATCATTTCTTTTAATCCACTCTACACTAGGTAGATTGACTGTGTTTTTCCACACTTAGCCAAATTTGCATGTGGCAAGAAAAGATTATAGGCATTTTGATGATGTTATAATTCACACATGTGGTAGTTTTAGGATATGTTGATCATAGGGGTTTGTTTAGTTTTGAGCTTAGTTTATTTTTGTCTAATTTTTAGATCATTAATGAAGTGCATCAAAAGATATGCATGATAAAAGTTAGCATTCTAGGTAGTTACAGGCATAGTTGGCTTTGTGGAAGAATATTCTAAGTGAGCATGTTGATGATGGTATATCTCACATGTATGTGGGTTTTAGGAGTATATTGTTATATGTATGGATTTTACTATGTAATTATATCATATAATCCAAATTTTAGATCATGTGTCTAATCATAGAAGAAATTATTAAGTTTCAAAAATTGCTACTTGGGTAGATAAGTAAGGTTCCCATACTTAGTCAAATATACAAGAGGTAAAGTTTGATCAAGTCTCAAGGAGATAGATAGAGTAAATTTCATCCAAGATGTTAGGAAGTAGTGATATGGCTAGATGTGATCTATGTTTAATGATTGAGCAAAGGTAAGGATAAGAGATCAATGATGACCATGTATTTATACAATTGATATCAATAGAGTGTAGTAAGTCAAAGTGGTCAAAGTGACTGAAGTTTAATGAAGTTAAATTTTAGTATAATTTAGATAGAGATAAATGGATCATGATTGTCCAATTTGAGTGAGATCATGAGATGAAAGCAAGTGGTTGAGGTTTGATTGTGATTGTTTGAATTCAAATATTTGAATTTAACATAGGGAAAAACTAGAACTCTATATTTTATCCATATATTTTGATAGAAGTCAAATTTGTTAGTATATTAAAAAGTGAAGTTGTAGAGGATTCTAAGACACATCTAGAAATATGAATTTAAAGATCTAAAAGTGTCTATAGTCATACTTATTTAGGTTCAAATTTGATTATGTGTTCACACTTTTTATGCAAGTGACCTAAGAAGGATAATTGAGCTTGTGTTGATGTTATTTTGATGTCTCATGATGTCTAATCAATGTATTTTGATGTTTGACCAATTGATATTCTATATGAACAAAGGTTAATAAGTTGATTGTGTTCTTGAAAGTTATTGGCAGATTGAGTGGCCATCTTACAGAGGCAAGTTGAAGGTGTTCTAAGCTAAGTTGAAGAAGAAAATGACCATGGAGATGTTGTATAAGTATCAAATAATTATTATAAGTAATTAGTTATCATATTATGCTCCTGATCAGATATGAAGAATCATATTAGACTAACTATATTTTATTTGTGTATGACCAATTTGAGTGGTCACTTTGAGTGAGATAGTTTGAGGTATCTTGGCCTATGTTAGAGTGTCTAAGGCACATGGAGATGTTGTTGAGATCTTGGAGGTTCTATTCATATGACTTTTATATGTGGTTATGTGAGAGGTTTATGTTTGATTTAGAATTTTGTGACTATGTTTTCTATGTATGAAGACCTAAAGAGTGAAGTGACCTAATTGGTAGGTTCAAGTGTAAAATTGGTGTTTCAGGTGGCATGGACCCATGTGGGTGTTACTAATGGGTCATGTGGAGTGAACCTATACTTTTTGAAGTGGTCTTGATTTTCTATTTTCCTCATTAAAGTGCTAAGTGGGTGAATATGTCCCCATGAGACCTATAAGAGCTACAAAGGCCTTATTAAAAGCTATAGTTGCTTAAGGACGACCGATAGATTCTATGGCTAACTATAAAATATTATTTTGAGATGTGTATTGATGTAAGATAAACCTTAAGGGTTAAGGAAAGTCTAATATCTAACCAAGAAGTTGTTTATCATGAATGCTCTATATATAGTGAAACTAAAGGAGATGGTTTCTAAATTTTTTGGGAGTGGTGTGTGTATTGAAATGAATAAGAGAATAGGTTGAGTGTGACAAATGGTTGGATTGGTAAGTAGATTAGATTGAATACTATGTGTATAACCCATAGGTAATATTTATGATGTCCAAATAGTGATCGTATAGGTTGAGGATGAGTGAAGGATAGATGGTGTCTGTATGAGTTTAATGACTGATCTGAGAGACAATTAAGAGTGTGGATTATGTGTATGAACATTTGATCATGTTGTTTATGTGGTGATAGAGTTGTTTCTAAGGAGTTAAATGTGATCCAAAAGGTGGATTTGGATGTATTGAGTGTGTAGAATTGAATAAGTGGGGTTATTTGGGATATGTAATGTGTCCTAATTGATCTTTGTTTGTTGGTTCAAGTATGTAATGTGATTTGGCCAATAGGAGTATTGAGTGAAGGTGAAGATTGATAATAAAATTTCCATCATTAGGTGTTGAAGACATCATTTCAAAGGTGTAGGTGTTTAAAGGAGGGGATAAAGGACTTAGTCTTCCTTAGGGGTAGTTTCTCCTTATGAAATAAATGTTTCACTAAAGGTAGGTGGTCTAAAGGAGTCGATCATCTTAGGGGTAGGTGTTCCTTATGGAACATGTGTTTCACTAAATCCTAGTTAGGAGGACATGATCAATCTTTGGTTTATAATACATTATATGACAAGTAGTCCAAGTGTATACATGCTTGAGAGTGGGTTTTATTCTCAAAGAAGGTTTCCCATGTATGTCTTGTGTTATGTGCTTTATCTTGCATTATCTCTCTTGTTTATTTATTTGAATAATGTGTATGATTCATGAATGCTTGTGGTAATTAATTAAGAGTAATAAAAGTTTGAGATTGTAATTGTATTATCTAGGCTCACTTATTTACCCCCCCCCACCTCTCAATGATTGTACCTCTAATAATGAGTTTTATGATTTCTTAGTTTGAAAGAACAATTTCACTGCTCAGTTGAACAATTTTGTTGTAAGGAAAAACACAACAAAAGATAAACACAAGATGATTTTCCATTTTGTAAATGATTTTGTTACTATTATAAAGGTGAAAAAAATATTTTCTATAAATTCACTGTATTGAATTCCTTAAATTTTAAAAAAAATAAAATATTTTATATGGTTGCATTCTTTATTCCTATACCTTCATTTTAATGCAAACGATATCTTAAATGGATTCTCAAGTCAAAATTTATGACATCTAGAAGATGGCCACTCAAAGTGCAAAATAGATTCTCCACTACATCTTATGATTTCACTATTAAGTACTACAATTTTGAAACTACATGCTATAATTTCATAACTGAGTGTTATGATTTCATAATAGAGTGTTATAATTTTACAACTATGTGTTATAATTTCATAACTGAGTGTTATGATTTCATAATAGAGTGTTATAATTTTACAACTATGTGTTATAATTTTGTTGTTATTATCTCTAATTATATGATTACATAGAAAAACATGTAAATCTAAATGGTAAATACCATAAAATGACTTGAAATTTCAAACAATAACTTCCAAAACCAAGATTAAACATATATGCAAAATAAAAATAGCAAGAATCAATTAAAACAATGCACCTATGATGATTGTGAGATGAAAAAGATGAGGTAAATATCTTATTGAGCATGCCAAAATGTTTGAAAGAAATTTAGAAATGTAAATTAAGCTATGAAACCTTAATTTAAACTAACTCAACCTAAGATAAAGCTACAAACAAAATAAATAACAAAAACTTATACCTAAGTACCAAAAATCTTCTTCCATTACAATGTGACTTTGATTAGCCCTCTTTGAATTATGGTTGCTTACTCTTCCAATGCAAGGTAAAATGAGTAGCATTCGATTTAAAAATTCTCTTTGATGACTTTGATTCACTTTGAATTAGTTTATGAATTTGATATCACTTTCATTAGCATAAGTTAGGATGAACAAAGTGATGGTTCTCATGCCTATTTATAGGATTTTAGAGGAAAGATCAAATAGTGGAAGATTATTTGAATATTTCAAATTATCCAAATAATCTTCAGTGGCTAATGAGTCCTTATCCATGAGGATGATGACCATTGCAAATAGTTAAGAGAAACATGGAGATACTTAAATGAGTCACTAAGGATGGGTCAAATTATTTGATAAGTCAAGGGATGACTCAAGGGTAGTTGAGGAAGCTATGGGATTAGTTAGGGTGAGTCAAAATGTGAGGGAGATAAAGGTGGAAGATGTTGGGTGAGGTGTAATATATATATATATATATATATATATATATATATATATATATATATATATATATATATATATATGGATTAAAAGTGTGCACAATTGATTAAATTTGATTTATTCAAATATTTAAATAAGGATGGAGATGTCATGAATTATAATAGAAAATTATGAAGAAGAATTAATATATTTTATGTGCATTTTGACACTAAATGTAATTTATGTGTCTACAATGTCATTTAAAAATTTTAGGGTTTCATTCCTCAAATGTAGATTCCTTAGAAAAAAATTATTTTCATCTCTACCTACGTGTAACAATGCATCAATCATGTGTGGATTCATTTTAAGATATATTGTAATATTACATTGATCTATAACATCAAAATGATCATGAAAATTAGTATAATCATTTCTTTTATGAGCATCCACATTAAATTTATCTTCCATTATGATTATGTGAAAATAATTTAAAATCTAAAATTCAAACCATAATGCACAATAAATTTGAAACCCTAAGGTAGAAAATACCTAGAGATTTATGTGCTCAAGTCAATGATCATGTTCACCAAAATGTTTTACTTATTTTATGATTAATGTGACATAAATTAAATAAAACTATGAATATTTAGATATGTAAAATATGGATATAATCATATAAATTTGAGAGTAAAAGAAAAGGTTGATATTAAACTTAGATGATTTGAAATTTATAAAGTAAGAAGAAAGAGATTTACTTAGATTTTTTTTGTTGCTTTGTTTTTAATTATGTTTTAAAATTATCTTCATCTACTTTGTAACTTCTCAAGTCATAAAATAGGATCTCAAATCTTATGCAGATATTATAGGTGAAACTTAGACCCCTGTGATGATCAATATTGTCCAGATTCTACTAGTAGTGTCCATGTTAATTGTGTAGGTTTAGGACACCTTAGAAAATTATGCATACACATGTATATGCCTCTTATGTGTGCATGTAACTTTGGTATTGTGAATTTATACATATTTTCATCATCTATGCTTTGAAAACCTAATCACACTTTTGATAGCAAGATGAACCTTAAAAAATGGGTTCTTATGTTGGCTTGGAAAGCCCCAAGCACTCCCTACAAAATTATTGAGCCTTTAATACATTATAATACTCTAAATATGTCTCAAACTACATGTAGTTATCCCACCTAGATGTGTGTACACCATTATGATCAATATATAATGTAATGAAATGTTTGGCTCTCGACACTTGACACTGTGTAACTTTGACCTGGGTTTATATTTAAACTTGTCTTTAGGGCTTGTATTTTTAAGGATATTTAGATAAGTATGCCTTTGTGATAATGTGTCAAGAGAGTGACATTATATTTATATAAAAAATTATAAATTTACAATATGTAAATAACCTTAGTATTGATTTATATTTCTACTCATTTACATTTCCCACTATGACCAACCCATGAAATGTGTCTAGGAAAATTTAATGGAGACTTATAAATTTTAAAAATAGTAGTTGACTATTCATAGACATTATTGATGTAGGAGCATCCAAGTTGTATACAAAATCTTTTATTATCAAAACTATTATAATATTTTTTAATTTTTCAATAAGTGGCCTCAGGTCACATTCTATTTTTTCTTCTCGTAATTCACATTAATCAAATTAGGGGGTCATGAAATCACAAGCCATATTGGTCACATTTTTGTTTACAAAAATAAGTTTAAATGTAATAGGGTCCACACTAAATTATTATGCTAAGTATATAATTCTAATGGTGGCCACTTCATAATCTCAAGGATTTATGAAGGACACATGAATATTTTATAAGTGATTACAATTTCATGGTAGTCTTTTCTTAATCCCCGAGTGTTAATTTATCATGACTAAGTCTTTATCCAATGGAGACCATCATACCTTATGAAATTTCAAATTATATTTTAAAGTCTAATTGGTCCATATCAAGTCAAAAGGTTAAAATGATTCATAGTGTTCAAAAGAGATCACATGAGTCTGGGAATATGGGATTGTGACAAGTGTCATATACATGACCTACTCAAAGGTCCTAAGTCAAATTATGGGGTCACAAATTTAGGTATACATGTGGATAACATATTAAGTATATTTAATTAGTTCATAGGCCCATGATTTTGATTATCTCCCATGATAACTTTGTAAATCATAGGAAAATCATGGATTCCTTGACTTCATGGAAGCTTCAAATGCTCATGTGGGTATCTTAGGTTTATTTAAATAAAGGGTCACTTACAAATGTGTTGAAGTTTATACATTGAGATTGATATTTTACACATGTCCATGGGTAATCATAAAGGTAATTATTTCAAATTTAGAGTCTAGGATATAGTGACCCTAAAATCATGCCACATGGCATAATCACATGCAACTAAAATTCATAGGTCAAATTTAGTCATAGTTAAAGAGTGACACCAAGATCTTCAAATGGTCACATGTTTTGCATATAATCACAAATTTATGTGTTTAGGATCTCATTGAATATCCTTGAAGATATTTTCAATTAGGTTTTGGTCTTAAGGTAGATAACTCATGCATGTGTTTGTTATTCACCAAAAATCATAGGAAATTTTCAAAAAGGATCTCATGCAATCATTATGGTATTTTCATGGTAGGATAAAAATGGGATTAGATATAAAAAAAGGGAATAATATTTGGAGGATCAATCAATTGACATAATCCAAAAATAAGAGAGATCTCAAGGAGAAGTAAATATTTTAAGCCTGGAAGTGTAATAAGATATATTAATCTCAATTACTCAATTGTGAATGTAATTTCATCTTTGAATAAATAAATAAATAAGTTATATATGTTTTTATTGTGTATTTATGTGTTTTATAGTTAATATATTACCAATGGGTAATTATGTAGCCATTAATTTGATCTAATATACCTCCCACCTATAATAGTTGGTATCAAAGTAAGGTCTTGTGCTTGTTGGGATGTGTGTGTGAAAAATTCAATCATGTCATATGAAAGTTGTGAAAAAAAAACTTGAAATTAATTAAATAAATGGTACATAGAGGTAATCCCATTAGAAGAGGTGTAATAGCAAGAAAACCTAGAGTTTATGACCTATCAAAAATAATGAGATGGATCTAAGAAAGATTGGAAGTCATGGAGACAACACAAAGGAGAGCAATGCATGTTGAAGTTGAAGATGTAAGTGAAGATGAAGAAGAGAAGGCTCAAGAAGGAGATCAAATACCTAAAGAGGAAGATATGGAAAGTGAAGTTTAGAATAGATTTATCAAATAAATTTCAAAGTTTGGCAGCAAACCAAAGTTGGATACACCTTTCTACAGTGGAATTTTGAACCCTAAAGAGCTTGTGGATTAGATCATAAAGATGGACAAATATTTTTACTATGATTCAATGGTGGATCCCAAGAAACTTAAATTTTCATGCACAAAGTGCAAATCTCATGCATCTCTATGGTGGGATCATGTGCATAATAAGAGGTAGAGGAAAGGTAAGGATAAAATCAAGTCATGGGATATAATGGTGATAAAATTAAAGGTCAAATTCCTACACATAGACTATCATATGATTTTAATCAAGAAGCTTAAAAACCTAAGACAAAATGGTATAAAGGACTATCTTAGATAATCTAGACTTATATCCCTAAATTGGATGAAGATAATATTTGAAAATGAATAGTTTTTGGGTTCTATGCAAGTTGCACATAGAAAGTATGGTAATAATTATGATCTATTCCACATTAACTAGATTGGAGAGAATTTAAAATTATGAAATTTTGAATAATTTAGGCATATTATTGATATTTTTTTTCATTTGGACTATAAATAAGTCCAAATTATCTGAAATAGTCACTTATAAATATTAAATAATTATTAAGTAATTTAATAGGCTCACTATAAGATATGGGAATGTATAAGATGACCAAGAGATGGTATCTAGATATGTGAAATGGCAATGTGCAAGAAACCCATAGAAATGGATAGAAAAACATGGATGTGCATGATTCAATATGGATTCCTATTTAAAGGGAAGAGGTTATGCATACCATGAGTCTCTGTAAGGGAGAGATTATTGAAGGAGAAACATATCATAGGAATGGTTGGACACTTTGGATATGATAAAAATTTATGCAAGTGGGTGAATAATATTATTAACCGCATTTAGGTGTGGAAGTGAAGAAATTTATGTAAAGAAAAATTATTTTTTTAGACAAACCATGGGATGAATTGAGCATGGATTTCATTATTGGACTACTAAGAACTCAATCATGTGATGACTATATTTTTTTTTACTTTTTAAAAAATGTGTATTTTATAGCATGCAAGAAGACTAGTGATGCTATAAATATTTATAACATGTTTTTCAATGAGGTTGTGATATTTCAAGGATTTCCAAGTAGTATTATGTTGAATAGAGACACTAAATTTGTTGGGAGTGTTTGGAGGACACTATGGAAAAAATTGGGTATGAGATTAATTTTTATCTTATCCTATCATCCTCAAATGGTTGGTAAAAAGGAAGTGGTGAATCACAGTCTTATTAATTTTATAAGATGATTATTTGGAGACAATCCCAGACTATGGGATTTGATGTTGGAATAAGTTAAATTATCCTAAAATAATTTAGACAATATAAATATAGGTATGATTCATTTTCATATTGTATATGGTATTAATATGAGAGGTGTATGTGAATTAATAAGTACAACTGAGTTGAGTAGAATGAATGTTGAAGATGAAGACTATGCACAAATGATGCATGATCTACATTTGGAGGATAAAAAGAGATTATAGGAAAATGACATAAAATATAAATATTATGTTGATAAAAAAATAAGATATAAGAATTTTTAAATTATGACTTGGCTTCAGCCCATTTTTATGAAGAGATATTTCCAAAAGGCAAAATTAACAAAGCTTAAGTGGAAGAAAATGGGCGTTGTAAAATTCTTAAAAAGTACTCATCTAATGTTTATGAAATTGAATTTCCAAATGGAGTGGATATGTCTCCATTTTTTAAAGTTTAATATTTTAATATAAATTTGTAAAAACACACAAGTGAGGAATATATAAACATGGATTCCTCAAATGTTAATTGGAAAGAGCATCTACCAACAAAGAAAAAGGAGAAAATAGAGGTCATTTTGACACATATATTCATAAAAAGTGTTAGAGGTTTGTAAAAGATGTATCAAAGGTGACAAATGATTTTTATGAGGTGTTATGTGTGCTATAATGATAATAATAAAGTGTTCTTCATTGTGCTTCAATGTTCTTGCATAGTTCTTCAATATTGACTACGATAGGCAGATGGTGGATGTTATTGATGGTGTGTTCATGGTTCAGAGACCTTATGGGGTGTTATGAGTGCTTGAAGTGATTATGGAATTGAAATTAATTAATAATATTAATCATATGAGTGTATAGGTTCAAGTATTCATCTTGACAAATAAGGCTAAGTAAGCAATTTGATGACATCATATTTCATATGTGTGACAATTTTAGAAGTCTGATACATGGATGGATTCCCCTATGAAAGATGATCATGTGGTTCAAATTTTAGGTAATGAAGTTTAGTGTATTAAAAATTATTAAGGTGAAAATTTGGCCTTCCAAACATATTTTGTGGTTCCCATACTTAGCCAGAATTGCATTATCAAAGATCTACACTGAGCATTTAATTAGGTGATGAAGATCTACGACGAGTGATGAATCTGACCAGATAAGGATATAATAGAGTGTATGATATTTTTATATAGTGATAAAATAGTGTGTATTAATTTAATATGTCAAAGGATGATCAGAAGGCACATAGAGATGACAAATGGTAGAAGTTCATTGGAGACTAACTGCAGGGTATGCAGAGGGCACGTAGGGCTGCCAAGTGGCTTGATTTTGAAAACAAATATCTAAGATCAATGATGAGAAATGCAAGGTAAATACCAAGATACTCTTGAGGATATCAATGGATTTTATTTTTTCAGTATGTGTGAATATATGAGATGAATACACGTGTTTGTTGATGATTTTGCATTAACCAATGACCATTGGCATTTGAATTAACAAAGGAAAAAACTAGTTTGTAGTGTTTAAGCTATATCTTTTGATCCAAGATGAATTTAATGGTGGTGTAAAATTAAAAGTTTAAGAGAAATTAAAGGCACATCCATATAATCTATTTATAATTTTTTAATATATATATATATATATATAGTCAAATTTATTAAGCTACAAAGTTGACTATGTGTTTTTGACCATTTTCTACAAGTGACCTGAGAAGGATAATTAAAGAGTTCTTGATGGAATTTTTATGTTTAAATATGAAATAACTATTGGATAGTGTTGTATAATCCATGAGGAACATTTTTTTTATTATGTATGTTTTAACAATCCTTTTTTATTATGAAAAAATTTCTTAGAAGTTGATGGTGTTTGTTGAATGCACTAGCAGATTGAGTGACCATGTTGAAGGAGTGAGTTGGAAGAGTTATGAGAACAATTGAAGAAAAAAATGAGTATGTATATGTTATATAAGTATAAAATATTAATTAGAAGGTTTTTTTTTTTCATTATTTACCCCTATTCATTTATGAAGAGTCAAAATAGTTTGATTGTATTTTGACTGTATATGACCAATATGAGTGGTTATTTTGAGAGGGTTGTTTTGAGTGCTTAAATCCTATGTTTAAGTATTTAAATAACATGAAGGAATTTAATAGGTCCTTAATGTTTCACCCATGTGATATAATCATATGTATATGTGAAATATTTTAGTAGTTTCTTCAAAAGTTTTAGACTATGTTTTCTATGTATGAAGGCCTAAAGAGCAAGGAGACCTAATTGGTAGGTTCAAGTGTTGGGTTGGTGTTCCAGGTGGCATAGACCCATATGAGAGTGATAAATGGGATATTTAAGACATGTTTTATGTTTTTAAATCATTGGTAAAATATGAATGTGGTCCAAATCATCTCTCATATAACATGTGAGTATGAAGGCCTAATTATTTTAGGTCTCATTAAGGTCTAATGGAGGATTTGAGTCTTAAGGATTGGACGACCTATTAATTTTAGTGTTTCACCCATTTAATGTGTATGAATACATATTTTAAATGTATAATAAGTATGTAAATAATCTTGGCCAACCAAGATGGTTTAAGGTATATTTGGGTTATTTGTGAGGTTGAGCAAGTAGATAAGAAAAAGATTTGTGAAGGCTGTGAGAGCCATGTGGATGTCTTGAGAGACATATCAGAGTGTGGATTGCATGTATGACCTTGTGGTCATAATTATAATATTTAATTTATATGTTTGATACATGAGATCAAGTGAAGGTGTGTAGATTGATCTAAAAGGTGGTTTTGGATGCCTTGCTTGTGTGTCAAGGTTTGAATGAGTGAAGAGGATTGAAGGAGGTTATTTTATAGGGTTTATCCATAATATTGAGAATAATAAATGTTATAGAGTTGTTTATTGTATATATTTTGTGTTGATTCTCAATATCTTAGGAAAGTTGGTGCTTGTCATATTTAGGGGTTGGTTTTCTTTATGAAGTGGGTGATTTACTAAAGTCTCATGTTTTTAATCATCTTATAAGACAAGTAGTCCATGTGTATGAAATCTTGAGAGTGGTTTTTCTTCCCAAGAGGGTTTCCCACATATATCTTGTGTTATCTTGATTATTTTTCATGTTCATTGCTATGAGTGGCTTATTTTATTCTTGATTGATTATGTTGTATGACTAAAGGTTTAAAGGATTTAGATTAAAGTTTTGAAACATCTTCATTCATTTATTCACCCCTACCTCTTAGTGATTGTACCTATAACAATTGGTATCAGAATAGGACCTTCTATAAAATTTTAACCAATTGAAAGCAATATTAGGTCCAATGATAAGTTCTCAAGGTTTATTTATTAAGTATGCTCCATTTTTAATGGATCCAATTATGCTTTTTGTAGTGCAAGAATGAAGACCTACATCATGTCCTTAGGGTTTGACACTTGGTAATCTATTTTAGATGGTTTTTCCATGCCTCCTAATCCTCCAAATAGTGTTGTAGATAAGAAGCTGAGTGAGACCAATTGCAAATCTATGAATTCTATCATTTATGGTCTTTCATAGGCTAAGTTCACCAAGGTAATCCATTGCAAGTCTACCAAGGAGATTTGGGATAAATTGTAGCTCATATATGAAGGTTATTCAAAATTTAACTTATCCAAATGAAAAACCTATCAAGGAAATTTTAAAGTCTCAAAATGAAGGAAGAATATATTGTGGATTCCTATCTTCTAAGAGTTGATGAGGTAGTGAACATGATAAAAGGCATGGGAGAGGTTATTGAAGAAGAAACTATAGTGTAAAAGATATTAATGTCTCTCAATTTCAAATTTTATTCAAAAGTCTCTAATATAGAAGAAATTCATGATCTCACCAAAATGAAGATAGATGAAATGCATGGCATTATTTTTACATATGAGATGAGAGTTAATGAGCATAAACCACCAAAGAAAGAAGTAATTTTCCATGCAAAAAAGAAGATAAAGAAGAATTTTCAAGGTAATAAGGTCAAGGATGATGATATTTATGATATTCATGATGATGAACAAATAAATTTGTTAACAAGAAAATTGAAAATAGGTTTAGGCAAGTTTAAGGGTAAACTTCCCTTCAAATGTTTCAATTGTGGAGAGATATGTCACTTTTCCAATAAGTGTCCTCAAAATCATAAGGTAAATGATAATGAGGAACATGAAAAAGATCATGATAATGACAAGAAGAAATTTAGGTCTGATAAGACCAAGAACAATTTTAAAAGGTATAATGGCCAAAAAAAAAGTATAAGGATAAGAGGAGTCTCTAGACTAAGCGATATTGTAGCTCATCTAATGAGAATGATGGTAGCGATTCTAAAAATGATCGTGAAGATGATGGTTCTACTGAATATTAATCTCTCTTCATAGATGAAGAAGGTATTTGATCATATCAAGAAGAATCTACATGGTTTGGAGGTGTTTTAGGTGATATAGATGATGAAGAAGACAAGATAATCTATGATAATTAGTTGATGAATTCCCTTGAAGATCTAAATATTGAGAAGAGGAAAACCAAGAATTTTAAGTCTTAAATAAAGGACAATGAGGTGCAATTTAGTGTGTTTAAGAAAAAATAGATGAAGATTTCAAAGAGTATAAAAATTCATTCAAGCTTCTTAATGATCAGTTAGAGACTATGAATGCAAACTTGAAGGCCAAATAAGTTGAATGTTCAAGGTATGTAACTGAGATTGGTTATTTAAGATATTAGTTGAAAAAGACTTCAAGTTAAGTGAAGTGATTTGTAAAGTTTGAAAAGGTATCAATTGATCTAGATAACCTTCTGAGTAGTCAAAAATATGTAAGTGATAAAACTAGTCTTGGATACATATAAGAACAAAATAATACTACTCATGGTGACTTGAAGACTTTTGTGAACAAGAAAAATCAAACTTTGAAGATAAATAATCAGTAAAGAAATGAAGTTTCTAATAGAAGGAAGATAAATCAAATTAGACAACCAAATGTAATGAGATATGTAAAATTTAATGGTTACTGTTACACTTGTAATCAATTTGGTCATAAGGATAGAGAGTGAAAAAGACCTTTTAGGATTGAATTTTCTTGGAACTATGAATGGAATCATCAATCAAGTGTTGTGAGTCAAAGTGAGTGATATAGTTGTCATGACATAGGACACATTAAAAGATTTTGTCCTAACAAGGTAAGACAAGATGAGTTTTTATAAAAAAGAGTGGTTTGATACAATTTTATAGGAATTAATCACATTGATAAGTTCTGTAAACAAATGACATCAAGTTATAATAAGTCATTTCATGATCCTAGAGTGCAAGGTAGAAGACAAGTTAAAATATGGAAACCAAAAGTGGAAAATATGTGTCTTGATCAGTCTGTAATTCCAAGTGGACTATTTTCCATGGTAGAAGATGATACATAGGTTGAAGAATTCAAAGAGTACTCATTATCTACTCATGTTAATAATAAAGATATAAAGCTCACTAATGAGACCAAGGTAATTGAAACTTGTCCTAAGGTATCTATAAACTTAAGTAAACAAACTAATGCTATTGAGCAAGTTTCCTATAAAGAATATCAATTGAGAATGTCAAGTTTTGATGCATTGAAATGTGAGACTGATACTTCAAGTGAAAAGTTATGCCAAGAATCTTTATATTCTCCATGTATTGTCAATACCATCCTAAAAGAAAATTAAAGTGATAAATAATATAAACAAGTTGATTCAGTCAAGTAAAATAAGAAAAAGAAGAATCATTAGTTCAAGTTATCAAAAAAGGAGAGAGAATATGAGGAGTTGTGGGCTACTCTTAGTTTCACATTGTTCTAGGACATTATGGGTTAGGGGTGTTTTTATCTAGGCTTCAAGGATATACTTGTCAATAAGAGGAAGAATTGTGGATTCTAGTTGAGTTTTTGATGGATGTTGCAAGAAAAGAAAGGTTATGAGAAGATGTGTTGGCTTACTATGAAAGGACATGAAGAAGTTTAGTGATATGAAGGATGATCTAGTTATTCAAATGGTGAATAATGAAGCTATATGTGCAAGGTCTACAGGTAGTAAATGGAGGTATCCAGGTGTCTAATAACGGATGTATCTTAAATTGATTGATCAAAATGTTGAAGAGTGAATGAAATGTTGGTATAAAGTATGAGGAGAATGTGTTTTCATATTATTGGTATCATGAAGAAGGTCTTAGAGTTATGTATATGACAAGTTGTTTCTATCATGGAGTTAATAGTGTTATAAAGATGAGATAGTTCTATGAGAGTGATTTGAAAAGGTTCTAAACCATGATAGATTGTAGAGGATAAAGGGAAATAATTTTTAGATCCATATGAGATTTATTCATGTCTACTTTATTTATTTAAATTGATCTAATGAAGATGTGATATCTACTAGTGGTTTCATAAGGATATTGACTAAGTGTGGATAGTGTTAAAGAGTTCCTGGTAGATCTAGTTTGTTGAGAAGTTTTTTTGAAGGTATCATGATCTAGGTGGAGTTTAGAGTTAGGAGGGGATAACTCATATAATTTGAAAGGCTTGAAGATCTATGCATGATGTGAGGGATAACATATGTGAGAATCCTCAATCATGGTGGAGATATGAAGATATCTACTATAATTATGATTTCAAGCATATTTGTATGATGACTTGATCAAAATGAGTAATTTATTTTTGATAATATATTGAATCCTCATGCATAAACAAAGGGGGATATTTTTAAATGGTCGGGTTCTAGGATCAGATGACTATGTAGTAGAATTTGAGAGAGAAGGTATGAAGGTAATTATGTTGATTCATCATTGTTAGAAATGGTCTGAAGATGATCAAAAGGGTTCCTAAGCTCAAATGATTTAGGGGGAGTCCCTCTTAATTTTTTTCAAGGTAATTTCATTCATTTTCTAATGTTCATGTATGTTTTATCTTCATATAAGTTATGTATGATCAAAGAAGATTGCAGTCATAGAGCATGTTTGAGAAGCTCAAGGTAAGAAGAGGTATGCACAATATTATGGGGAGTCTACATCATCTATCATAGGTGGTACTCTATTATTATTTTTCCTTAATGTATTTTCATTTCCACATGATCATAACTTGATCCCACTTTGTCATTGTGTCAAAGGGGGAGAAAGTGTTTGAAGAGAGAGACAAAGTCTAAGCATAATCTTTATTTGGTATTTGACATCAATGAAAAAAGGGATATTTTTGAAGGTTTTTCAATGATGTCTCCAAGGTGACCAAGTATTTTTATGAGGTTACATGTGTGTTATAATGACAATGACAAAGTGTGCTTTATTGTGCTTCAATGTTCTTGCATAGTTCTTCAGTGTTTGACTAGGATAGGCATATGGTGGATGTTATTGATGGTGTGGTCAAGTTAAAAACATCCTATGGGTGTTATGAGTGCTTTAAGCTCTTGTGAAAGTGAAATTAGTTCATCATATTAGCCATAGGAGTGTCTAGGTTCAATTATTAATCTTGACAGATAAGACTAAGTAAGCAGTTTGATGACATCATATTTAACACATGTGAAAGTTTAAGGAGCAATTTGATACATGGATGGATTACCATATGAAAGGTGATCATGTATTTAAAATTTATGTCACTAGGTTTAATTTATAAAAATTTATTAAGGTGAAAATTTGGCCTTTCAATTAGATTTTAGTGGTTCCCATACTTAGCCAAATTTACATTATCAAAGATCTACGATGAGCGTTTAATCAGGTAATGAAGATCTATGATGAGCAATTAATCTGACAAGATAAGGATATAATGGAGAATTTTATCTTGATAAATAATGATATAATGGTGCATATTATTTTAATATGTCCAAGGATGCTTAGAAGGCATGTGGGGTTGTTAAGTGGTGGAAGTTCATTGGAGACTGACTGCAGGGTACATAGAGGGCATGTGGGGCTACCAAGTAGCTTGATCTCAGAAATGAAGATCTAAGATAAATGGTGAATTATGAAAATTAAATACCAAGATACTCTTGAGGAGATAAATGGAGTGTATTTTCTTAATATGTGTGAGGACACAAGATTAAGGCACATGTATGTAGATGATTTTGCATTAACCAGTGACTATTGGCATTTGAATTAGCAAAGGGAAAAATGAGTCTATAGTGTTTGAGATATATATTTTGATCCAAGAAGAATTTCATGGTGGTGTAAAAGTAAAATTTTAATATGAATTCAAGTCACATCCATAGAATCTTGTTATAAGTTTGACTATCTATAAATTCAAAGTTATTGAGCTCCAAAGTTGACTATGTTTGACCATGTTATGCAAGTGACCCAAGAAGGATAATTGAAGAGTTTTTATGGTATTTTGATGTTTAAAGATGAAATAACTATTTTAAATTATTATATAATCCATGAGGACTATTTATGTGTATTATGAAGGTTTGACAAATCCTTCTTTAGTATAAACAAATTACTTATAAGTTGATAGCATTTTTTAAATGCACTGGCAGATTTAGTGACCATATTGTAGGAGTGAGTTAGAAGAGTTATGATAAGAATTAAAGAATAAAATGAGTATTTAGATGTTCTAAAA
The DNA here is from genome assembly GCA_037957365.1 of Torreya grandis. Taxonomy (NCBI): domain Eukaryota; kingdom Viridiplantae; phylum Streptophyta; class Pinopsida; order Cupressales; family Taxaceae; genus Torreya; species Torreya grandis. The sequence goes on along the minus strand of JARHVA010001307.1, from coordinate 2,183,383 downwards.
GTATCAAATATTAATTATAAGGTATTTTTTATCATTATCTGCCCTTGATCAGTTATGGAGAGTTAAAATAGCTTGACTATATATGACCAATCTGAGTGATCATTTTGAGAGAGTTATTTTGAGTGCTTAGAGCCTGTGTTGAAGTATATAAATAACATGAAGGAATTTTATAGGTCCTAAAGGTTTCACCCATGTCATCTAATCATATGTCTATGTGAAATATTTTAGGATTTTATTTAAAAGTTTGAGACTATGTTTTCTGTGTATGAATCCCTAAAGAATGAAGAGACCTAATTGGTAGGTTCAAGTGTCGAGTTGGTATTTCAAGTGGTATGAAACCATATGAGAGTGAGAAAGGGGATATTGAAGATAGTTTTTATGTGTTAAAATAATTTGTAAAATATGAATTTGGTCCAAGTAGTCTCACATGTAACGTGTGAGTATGAAGGCCTAATTGTTTTGGGTCTCATTAAGGCCTAATGGAGGATTTGAGTCTTAAGGACAATGGCCAACCTATGGAGTGGAGTGTTTCACCCATGTAACATGTATAATACTTATTTAAAAGTTATAACAAGTATGTAAATCATCTTGGCTGACCAAGATGTTTTAAAATAAGAAAATGGTGTAAGTACAAGGCATATTTGGGTTGTTTGTGAGGTTGAGCAAGTGAGTAGATAAGAAAAATATTTTTGAACGACGTGAGAGCCATGTGGATGTCTTGAGAGAAAAAATAGAGTGTGGATTGCATGTGTGACCTTGTGGTCATAATTATAATGTTAAATTTATAGGTTTGATGCATGAGAACAAGTTAAGGTATGTAGATTGATTTAAAAGGTGGTTTTAGATACCTTGTTTGTGTGTGAAGGTTTGAATGAGTGAATAGGATTGAATGAGGTTTTTTTTAGTTTTTATCCATTTTATTTATAAGTAATTAAATTTTTTGAGTTTTTCATTTCATAGATGTTGTGTTGGTACCAACATCTTATGCAAGTTGGTGTTTGTCATCTTTAGGGGTTAATGCTCTTTGTGAAGTGGGTGCTTCACTAAAGTATCATGTTTTTAATAACCTTATAGGATAATTAGTCTATCTATTTATAGTATTGAGAGTGGGTTTTCTCCCCCAAGAGGTTTTCCCACATAGATCATGTGGTATCTTGTTTATCTTTCATGTTCATTGCTATGAGTGGGTTATTTAATTCTTGATTGCTTATGGTGTATGACTAAGGGTTTGAAGGATTTAGATTGAAATTTTGAAATATATTGATTCATTGATTCATCCCCCCAGTGATTGTACCTATAAAAAAAATATGATAGGAAATGATTACTATAAGTAGTTAGTGAAGTGGAAAAATATAATAGCTAAAGATGCAATTTGGATGAGTTCATCTAAGATTGCCAAGTATGGAAGATCATTTGAATAATTTGCAGGTTCATGAGCAAGAGCTCATGGAAAATTTTATTTACCATAGGTGTCTATCATAGTATAATCCAAGGTGTATAATAAATATTGCATCACCCAAAAATATTTTAGGTATTTTTTCAATTTTTTAAAAAGTAGCCTTAAGTCACATTCTAGTTTTCCTTCTCAAATTTCACATTATTCACATTTTTGGATCATGAGATCACAAGTCACATTGTTTGAATTTTTTATTTTCAACTCAAAGTTATAATTCAACAAGGGAATTATGCATATTTTTAATCTCAAGGCTTGGTAGAGGACACATGCATATTTTTTAATCGGCCATAGTTTTGTAGTAGTTTCTTATTATTCCCTAAGTGTTAAGTGATCAATTCTAAGTATTTATCCAATGCTTAGCATTAGGTGTGATGATATTCCAAATTTTATTATAAATTCCAATGGTTTCATGGAAAGTCACAATGTTAATACAATTCATAATGGCCAAAAATTAATTTTGAGTCTAGGAGTCTAGGATTGTGACAAGTGTCATAATCATTAGTATTCATAGGTCACAAATGAAATTATGGGGTCAACTATTTAAGTAGAAATGTGACTAATATATTAATTAGATTTAATTTTTTCATAATCCCATGGCCTCATATTTCTCTCATGGTAAATTTTATAATCATGGTAAAATAAAATATTCTAAGACTTCATGGAAGGTAAAAAGTGGAAGCTTCACATTCTCATATGAGGATCACATGTTTAATTAAGGAAAGGGACCAATTTACAAATTCATTAAATTTTATATATTGAGATTGATATTTCCCATGAGTCCATGGGAAAACATAAAGGTCATGAGGAAAATTTTGGATTCTGTGATATGGTAATAATAAGATCATGCCAAATGGCATGATCATGTGCTATTGGTAATCACAATTCAAATTTAGTCACAGTTAAAAAATGACACAAAGATCTTCAAATGGTCACATATTTTTAATGGAACCACCAATTTAGGTGGTTTTGATCTCAATATAAATATCTTGAAGAGATATTTAATTTGGTTGTGTTATCATGGTAGATAACTCACACATGTGTTCATTCTTCACCAAAAAGAATGAAAATTTTGCAAAAAATGTAGGAATACCAAAAAGAAATGAAAATTTAGTATGAGGGATCACATGTAATCATTAATGGGACTTTCATGGTAGGATTAAAATTGGAGAATATATAAAGTAAGGGAATAATATTTATAAGATCTATAATTTAATGGAATCAATAAAAGAGGAGAGATATAGAGGAGAAGTATATATTTTAAGCATGTAAGTGTAATAATAAATTTTAATCTCAATTCCTCAATTGTGAATGTAATGCTATCTCTAAATAGATAAATAAAGGTGTTGCCTCTATTATGTGTTATGTATTTGTGTTTTTGAGAGTTAAGAGATGTCATCACTATGGAGTGAGGTAGCTAGTAATTTGACCCCTTGTACCTCTCACTTAGACCAACTATCAGTAGAGGAAGACACCTATATTAATAAAATGTAACTATCTATATGTTGTTGATATTGTTTTAGGAGTGTAAATTAGTTAATTGAGATATGTTGACAATTTTTTAAGATTCTACAAGGTTCTCACATATATTAGGGTGATCCTAAATATGTGTGTGTATATAGTAAACTAGGTTGGCTAAGTCAATAGGTGGGTAGATGGATAGCACAAAGTGTGCACAAGAATTAAATGTGTATGCAAATCCAAGTATGTCAAAGTGTGTCAAATTTGATTTTTCTAAAGTGTTATATACCATATTTAGGTGTCTACACTTACATATAATTCAATGTCTAATTTTTATGCTACATTCCATGTATGCCACATGATTATCCCTCATGGAGGTATTTATGACTTGGAGCCACATTACTTGTATGCCTTGCATTAGTACATGTCTTACTTATTTTACAACTAACGGATATAAAATATAGAAACTATGAGATAATTGAGAATATGAATCATATAACAATAAACATGATAATATTTTTTTATTTTATTGGGTAAAAATGATTTTGAAATTGGATCTATGAACCTGGGAGGTGAGGGTTTTGGCAACTTAACCCAAATTAAGGTACAAAAAATAGGGTAAAAAATTATCCCCCTAATAACCAAGTTCATCAAAGAGGTTTTGAAGGCTCCCACAACCTTTAACAAGTGAAGTAAAGGTACCCAAGACTTTGGTGAGACTAAAGCACATGAGGGTTTTAAGGGTTCCCACAACCAAGGGTTTTAAGGATCATGTAACCTATAGTACATAAAGATGTTACGAAATAGTGATTCTCAAAGGGATATCACCCTTCATCATGTCTTATATGAAGGCATTGCAAACCAGAAGATCCACCAGAGAAGGAGGTCTTCTACCACTAGGGTCTTCCACACAGCCTCCATACAATAGAGTTACAACAAGTGGGTTTATCTTCCCACAAAGATTCACAACCTGTTCAAAGCATAATAATGGATTTTTGAGTCTCCCATAACCATTAATAATATAAGAAAAGGTACAAATGACCTTGGAAAAACAAGGGATTTTTGAGGCTCCTACAGCCTAGCAAAACATAACAAAATCAAACTATATAATATAAGTTTAATTTGAAAAGAAGGTCTTTCACCACATAGGTCTTCCACATAGCCATCACATAGTTAAATCACAAAAGTGGGATTATATTCCCACTTAGAACCATAACCTTTATGAAGCATAAAAAGGGGATTTTAAGGTTCTTTCAACCATCAAACATAAAAAAAATGAAATAAAATAGTGAATCTGAAAGGGCAGAATCCCTTTGTCATGTCATTCTTGAGGACACTATTAGACAAGAGACCATCTAGAGAATAAGGTATTCTACCACCTGGGTCTTCTACTCAACCTCCATACTATCGAGCATGACTAAATAAAACAATATCCCCTGAAAAGGCTTCATCCATAACCGATCTGATTTTGTGAGATCCCATAACTTGGTAAGACCAAGGGTGGGCTCCACTAACATCCACTCTTAAATCACATAAGGAGGACATCAAAAAATATGGTGCTCCAAAACCCATAAAAAAGGCCATCCACAAATTTTAGTACTCCTAAAAATAGGCATTCCATAAAAATAATCACTTTGAGATAGACCAAAACACTAATAGTGTTAGGATGAGGTAAATGGATTATTCCATTGTCTAGGCATTTGGATAAGTTTAAAACATGGTCTCCTATAATAACCATGCCATTCAATAGAACAAGGGAGTGGATTTCTCTAACACCCATATTTCCATAAAATATAATCTTGGGGTAGGATCCTCTATCTTCTACCCCAATTAAGGACCATAGATAAACCAAATTACTTATAGTGATTGGGTGGGATAAATGGATTTTTCCATTATCAAAGCCATCATAAGGGGTTAAAACATGGACTCCTCTAACATCCATGCCACTCAAATAATTAGGGGAGTGGGTTCCTATAATATCCAAATTACACCAAAAAAAATCTTGGGGTGGGATCCTCCATCATCTTCCCCATAAAAGGACCATAGAAGAAAACCCAATGTTGTTATAGTTTCCTAGATCAAAATAAAATTTAGAGTACTAAAGGTCTTCTACTCCTTCTAATCTCAAGACTTTTTTGGGATCAATATCTCCTCATGAAAACCCTAGGTAGATTCACTCCCTACCTGAGTAGGGGCTCTTAAAGAAACCCAATAGGTGCTATGAACAACTTCTCTAATTTTATTTTTCAAATTACACCCAGAAGCTCCCTTCCACCTGACTATAAAACTAATTATTTCCCATATAACTTATCAATTAGTCTTAAGGGGGATGTTTTTTATGGCATGGATAACTTCCATTCCATCTATATTTGGGTCATCTTCATCTCCTCCTTGCCTGCATCCTATTGGAAGAAGTCTCCTTCCACTCCTTTTGCTCTCATCCATGTCAAAATAGGTGTTCTAATTTTCCCACTCAAATTAGAATTTAGAATGTTGAAGGATAATCTTAATTGAATAGGGGTACTAGATATTATGCTAAGTGAAATCATGAAAATCAAGGCCTAACTAAATGAATGAGATACTTATGTCATATAAACTGCCTATGAATCACAGAATTTATTATCAAATAATAAAAGGCTAAGCACCATACAATAAACAAATCTTAAAAGTGTCATAGTGCTCAAAAGCTCTTAGACATCGTTGGAAGACTTAGACCTCTATGGTAGCCAACACTACTTGACTTTTCCAAAAGTTTTTGCAAGCTTAGAACCAAACTTATAAAACTTATATACCTTTGTATTTATGTATTTATGATTTAAATTTTTGTGATGATACATAGTGTAGACACCTCAAATTAAACACATTATTTTGATTTTAGCTATCTACTATCATCACCCTAAATCATCTAATCAAGTCTTATATCCATATAACATCTCTATTTAATTCACTATTCATCCCTCTTGATCAAATAATCTCTTATTATATTATCACATCCTATACCACCAAATTCACATCACTTCCTATTAGTTATTTAAACTCAATTAATTAACTGATCTTCTTCTAATGGTAAAATCATATAATTTTTAACATACCTATTTTCCTAAATCAAATAACCTTATTTGTGATCTCAAGCTCATGACATCATCTTCATCTTTCCAAAGGAAATTGAATAGATCTAGATAGTGTATGACCAAGGTCTATGACAAGTTCTTACATCCCTCTTCCACACTCAATCCAAATTATTCCACACTCCAAACTCTCATGAGTGGATTTCTTACACACATAACCTATCTCATTTATGAGGTGTAGGACATCTTCTCAACCATTAATATTGGCCTTAATCCAATGGTACATATTCATCATCCAAATCTATAAATGGAGGGGCCATCTTCCATTATAAAAAATATTTTTTGTGTTAAACTTATGTTGTCAAATATTTAAGAGAGATACAAACATTTCTTTTTATTGTTCATGAAATCATGTATAATGTAAGGGTAAATGTTGTACAAGTGACTTAATAACATTTCCAAATACCTGAATCACTATATCTCTGCCAATACAAACATGAATTATAGATACAAGGATACATCCATGAGGAATGCATAATCATTTGATTTGTGTCTTCTATTTGTTTGTTTGTCACTTCTTAGACCTTGCCCAATTTGAGGACATGCTCCTATGATGTTATTTTTGTATTTTTTTGGTTTTATTTTCATGTTAATAATAAAATAACCTCTTTTGAAATCATGTGATCACATATCCATAATCCATTCCTAGTCATCCCTCATCATCCATTATCATCCACCATAGTCTAAAAATTTGTTCCATCCTGCATCATTTCCCACCTTAGTACTAGAACAAGTTTTCCATTTATTTTTAATCCCTATATATATTTAAAATAGTAAAAAATAAAAACATCAAGTAATCCAAAAAATATAAAAATATTATTAAATCATTAAAAAATCCTAAAATTTAGAGGTCATAAATATCCAAGAGATTTAAAGCCACAAAATCAAAAAAAAAGTTTTCCTCAATCCAATAAATAATACATTTATTTACCCTTGATAAAATCATTTTAGCTACCATTGGGATGGTCCTCAAATTTTCCATGTTTGGTGAAATGCAAATCCTTGATATAATTCCAGTTCACATCTTTTACCCTATTTTGATTAAGTCAACGTTTGTATCTCATTATTGAGATAGATCATTCCCTAATATGCCTTTCTTGGGGCAAGTCAAGCTCATAACTTTTACCATTATTGGTAAAATTCAAAGTGTGTCACTTATCTTTGGATGTAACCTTCTCAAATCCATCATCATTAGAAATAAAAGTGTGCAAGTGTTAACTCAAGTGGGAGAATCATCATCTTACATATTAATACCTCTTTATTCATCACCCACCCATTAGTTCTTCTATTATAGTTTCTTCCTTTCTTTTTCTATATCCCATTTGTGTCCTTCATCCCTGCATACCCTCTTGAGGGAGCATCATACATCACAGTCATTCATCATCATTATCTAATTTATGTCCACCTTTTTCATAGTTTTATTTATTTGAAAAGTCATTACTCCACTCATCATGTCTTACAACACCTTATCAAAGAGGGGGAAAATTTATACACCTAAAATCATACACCTTGTGTCAATTTTAACTATATGCTATTATCATCCTAAATTGTTTAACCAAACCTATCTATCCAATGTATTTAATTCATTCACTATCCCCCTGATCAATTAATATTTTCTTATATTATCACATCCTATCCCAAATTCACATCAATTCTTATTATTTAATTAATCTCAATTAATTAACTAATCTTATTCTAATGGGAAAATCCATGTAATTTGGAATATCCCTATTTTCCTATATAAATAAATCATATTTTCCATCTCAAGTTCATGACATCATATACCATGACATCATATTCCTCTTTCTCAAGAAATTAAAAGGATTTGTATGGTGTGTGGGTAAGTTCTATGACAAGATCTTACATCCCTTTTACACACTATATCTAAATTATTTCACACTCCAAACTTTCATTAGTGGATTTATTATGCACACAACCTCTATCATTTATAAGGTGTAATGAATATTCTCAACCATTGATCTTACCCTTTATCCAATGATCCACATTCATCATCCAAATATATTCATGGAATATCCCTATTCCATTCTTAAAAATATTTTTTTGCTAAACTTATTCTACCAAATATCTAAGAAAAGTTTCAAAATTTTCTTCAATTTATCAACAAATCACACATAGTGCAAGGGGATAAGTCATCAGAATAGCTTCACTACAATGCCAAAGACCTCAAACTCTATATATGGGCTAATACAAAATTAATTTTGGCTAGAACGATACATCCATGATGAAGATATAATCATTTGATTTGTGTCTTCTATTTGCTTGTTTTTCACCTATTAAGCCGTGCCAAATTTGAGGACATGCACCTAAGATATTAGTTTTGTATTATTTTGGTTTGTTTTCATGATAAAAATAAACTAACCTCATTTTAAATCATGTGTTCACACAAACCACATAAATTCTTCCTCTTCCTCCAAACCCCCTAGCAATTCATTTGGATGTGTAGACATTACAATCTAGTATTACATACTTGACAATGACAAGCTTGACATACATTTACCATGCATGAATTATGTGAAAATATATGGTCATAACTAGCCATATCACCATATCTTAGTTATATATATGTTTATTAACCTTATTTTCTATAATTACACACTTTTAGGGACCTCATTACATATTTAAAACCTATACAAACATGCACAAATGCTTATTTTAATCCTCCTATGCATGGGTCACCACTATAAGAATAACTCAGTATTTCCAATTGATACTAAACTAAGCTTTATGGTATTGATCCTCTCCTAGAAATGGTCACTTTTTAAATCTAATACATTATTATGTCTTGGTATGTATGTTTCAGATAACATAGTGTGATAAATTATAATTAAACTCATGTCTATAAATCAAAGCCTCACTTGATAGTGGACTTGAAACTTATTTGGTACACATCTATACACTATTTCACATTGAGATAAATTTACCTATTCCTCCCAAATTAAAAATAAATCACTAGAATCAATCATAATCCAAGTCTAAAGCATATCAAATCCAAGTCAAAGAAAACATTATCAAGTATCAAATATAAATCATTAGTTGAATTCATATATCAAAAATGCATAATTTCACAATCACATTAGGTGAGAAGACTATATGGGGCTTGATTTCCCTCCTTGGAGTATCAGATATGTAGGTAGAGGTAAATCATCAACATAAGTGATTGGGGTCAGTTCAACACATTACACTTTCCCAATTTTTTTAGGTTTTTGTCCCTCACAAAAACCTTTAGGGTTTCAATGTGAATGATTTTGATTTATCAATTTGCACACATCATCAAGGTTTATCATAACACATAGAAATATTTTAGAGATAGGTAAAGGTGACCATATGGTCACAAACACCTTTATTTGCATAGGTCACTACCATATACCACAAGTCAGTATCGATAGTTGATATTGACCCATGTCTAATAAAAATGACCCTACAAAGACAAAAACAAAGTTACATAATGTGACAAATCACAAGCCTATTTTATCATCTTTTATAATATCAAAATTTAGTCATAGCTAGATAATCAAAAAATCTAAGTACTTATCCCTTTTTATACTTACTATATTTAGTATATGACAATTGTCAAATCATTGCAATTAATTTTAGTATTTTACATTATGATGTATGTTTAAATTCCATATCTTAGTATCTAAATTCACATAATATATTCTATCTTAATTATATTAAGCATTTTATATTACTATAAATTAGGTTAAAGCATATTTCTAAACTTGAATACTGATTAAACCCTACCAAACCCTATGTTTCCCTTTAGGGTTTCATCCTTATAAGTTTTCATATTTTAGCCTTAAGGATTCTCATAAGTGCCTTTATTCATTTATGTTCCCTTTAATTTTAGGGTTCATCCTTCTATTTTTATTTTTTATTATTCTACAGATTTTTGAAATTTATATGCCTTGTATCCTCAAAACCCTAACCACTCTCCTATAATGGATTATTCTATTTTTTCTTCCATGTCTCATTGAGGTGGTGATATATGTTTTCCCTCTAAGGAGTTACATGCGACCACTATCCCAAAAGGTAGGGGCATATTTTGGATGACCATGATATGAGTACTATATCTAACACATTTATGCAAGGTCAAATGCAATCTCTTTAAAAGCATATTGAAGATTTGACTCTCAATATTAAAACACTTGGTAATAATATCACTTATAGAGCCAATGGTATAAATTTAACTCAATATAGTTTTGGATTGAGATATTTATATAAATTGGGATACATAGAAAATGGATTATGAAAATATTAAAAAGATTTCACCTATGCTAGTGACTACACATAAAAGGTGGAAAGGTCTTGGATACATAGCAGATTCATAAACTAATAAGGAAAATACAGATTTAAAGACACATAATCATATACATTTCCTAAAATCTCTACAAGAATCTCATATTGACTCTTATGATACACATATGCCCAATGATAAAAAGTATTACTTTATTCAAGATATTGTCATGATGATATAATTAAAAAATAGTACATGTATAAAGTATATAGTGGGATAATATGATGCATTATTTGTCTAGGTAGAAATATCACAAAAGTTCAAATAAGTCATTTTTATACTAAATCAGCTTAAAATGTTTAAAATGTGTCATTATTACATGCATTAGGGGTTGATATGAAACATATTAAAATATTGGATCACATTTTTACTAAATTAGATCATGGGATATAGCCATCATTTTCAAACTCTTAATGGATGTGACACTAGAACCAAATATGGTGCATTACTTCTTTAAAGCCATGCTCCATGATACACATTACAACCTAATTTTCGGCCAACCTCAGATACATACCATGAAATCAATATCACATACATTACATATGTTGTTACATTTAGATAGGATGAATATCTATGTACATATCCTATAGAAAATTATATTTTCAATTACTATACTTTACCACCACTTTTTACTTCGCCTAGTAAGACAATTCACAAGAAGAGGCAATTTTACATATTAGCATCACCTCCTTGTTTACTATTAAATGATCTACTTGAGTGGGACCTTATCACTCTTCCTCTTCCACAAAATTTTGATCCAAACATGTCTACATTAAATAAATTTTCCAACAATACATACTATGACTATCATTGTGTAGATGATATTTGTGATTATGTGTCACCTCAGTCTTGTACACTAGGAAAACTCATACCTTAGTTTTTCCTCTTAGTTATTCACTCTCCTTACTTCCACAATCCTCTCATATGCTCTATATTTTGTCCATTGGCCTATCTTTTAGTCTAACCAATCTTATATTGATGACACAGACATTCTATCTTGCCCATAATGCTTAAAATATACTTATCTTACACCATTGCAAGTTATGAGCCTATATCTATTTTAGTAATCCATAGACACTAATGTCTATGAACATAATAATTGAATAAGGGGATATTAGTATTATGTTAGTGTAGGAAATCAAATCCAAAATAAAACACACTAATTAACTAACACCTTATGCCTAGATCTTTGGGGAAGATTAGTAACAAACATGCATATGAAAACAAAAACTAAAACATGAAAGAAACATTCCTTCACCTTTAAGCTTTTGAATGGTTTTTAGAGTGGCTTACTTAGCTTGTGTTTCAAAGGTCCCTAGCATTGAAGCTTTGGATATCTCCACCTCCTCTTGGAACCATTGGCTTTGTGGATTTGACTTATGACTTTGACTTGAGGCTTCTCTCAATAATTTGGCATAATAACACTATATCAAATGGATTTTGAAATCATTTAGGCATTATAATTTTACACCAAGATATATTTTTAGAATTATAACTTTACACAAAAAGAGCTTAAAATTATCAGTGTGAGGCCTTCTATTTATATATTTTCCCATTTGGTCAGAGTGAACCTGAATGGTCCATCTTAAGATGAAGATGTGTGGCTAATAATCCATTCAATTTTGAAGGATAAAATCAATAAATGCCCTCATAAATATTTGGGATAGAGAGGCATTGAAGAGGCATGGGAGGGCTTAACCAGATATTTGTGGCACTTATGACTTGGGGATTCCACCCCATAGATGATGTCATTAAGTGATGTAGTTATTCATAATCAATTTACATTAATGAAATAATAAATAACCTCCATGGAAAATCCATTTAAGCTCTTAATTCAAATTAATTAGTCTTAAACATGATTTAACAATTTTGGTGCAAATCTTGGAAATTGGTGCTCAAATTAATTAAATTGGTCAAAATATCATATTATTTGATCAAAATTTGATTGGATTAGAATTAGAAGGTGATGTTAGATGTGTTGGAACCATTATCCCATTTAGGATGTTGTCAACACAAAATAACAAAGGCACATGTCTTGTGTAAGAAATTTGGTAGAAAAGAGCAATCTAGAGCACCTAGGTAAGACATCATCATTTTGTCTCGAAATGATCTAATCAATGTTAGTTATATCATAAAATACATTTTCCCATTTAGGGATACATTTGTCAAAATTGGAACTTTTATATGATAGATTCAAATCATTTAGCATGTTTTAGTATTTTAAGTCCAAATTGTGATGTTTGATAGAAATTGGTCTGAATCTTGGTCATTAAAGGCCACTTTTAGGTATCTATAATTTTCCCCTATTTGGGAAGGAATTTAAAGGAATAGGCATATAAATGTATTCTAAAATAATAAGTAAATGCCTATATTCCAAAAATAAGATGATTATTGAAGAAATAAGCTCCCAAAAAAAATGTTTAAGAAGCCTACGATGATGCCCCCTTGAGGGAGTAGCTATCACATATGTGGATAGATGGTCCCTCAAAAAGAAGTAAGAAGAAAGGTGGGATTAAATTATGTTTGAGATTAATATAAATAATGAATGCTTACATGCATTGATTTAAAAGGTACTAATTTGCCCAAAGGTGATTATAATTAGGAATAAAAGTCAACATAATTATTTGCCGATAGCTGGTTATAATAATTAAGAAGACCTGGATTAGTTAAAGATGTTGTTTGATATGATTGTGCCCCATTAGGGAAGATTAACAAACTTAACTCAAGGATATAACCTATTGCATATATTAAATATGAGTGGGTGTAAACATAGATGTGATGGTCTAGTGACTAAAGAATCCATAAACAACCAAGCATATAAGGATGCAAAGTGATGAAAGAGATGAATAAAAGAAGATTGATCGATAGAAATGGTTTATTTTTACCTTCCAATGTGGAGATTTTTTTCCTTATTATCATTGATATAAACCAAATGGTCAATGGGTTGATTTGATCAAGATAGGATGGGAAATTTTTCCAAGGTACCAAGGAGAAATGTTTTTGGCTCCATTACTTGTAGACCTTCTTAAGCTGATTTTTTTTGTAGCATGTGATGGCAAGCTTCATGATAGAACACCATGAGGACTTGGCAAAAATATTCATAAGTAATAACTCACATGATCCAATAAACAATTGAAAATAATGTACTAATGATAAAAACCATGATGATAATGTTGAATTATGAATATGGATGGATTCAAGTATAAATGTGCAAAGAATCACCTAATGAATGCATATAGAATAAATCAAGGAAAAGGTGATAAAATTAAACAAATAATTAAGCAAACAAATAAAAAACAAATAGAAAGCCTAAAAACAAAATCAATATAAAGCATCCTACAATGGATTTGCCCCAGTAGGGTGGATTGAAGATAACTAACTAAGCTTAGATAAGACAAATGTTTTTAGATTTTGAAATTTTATCAATGTTTTTAGAATTTTGGAGTATCTAAAATAAATCAAGAATGATGATATGCTAAATGTTACAAGATCATAAAATGGTGAGAGTGTGGATTAGGTTGCTTGTAAAAAGGCAAGAACATGGAAAACTTGAATGGTTGCTCAAAAAATAGTGAGAGTGTGGAAAACTTGAATGGTTACTCATAGAATGGTGAGAGTGTGATGGTAAAGTGGGATTCAGTTAACCTCAACATGAATCAAACATGACCCACATATTCCTAAAATGGGCTTATTTCATAATAATTCCACTTTTCATTGGAGGAATCTGACTAGTCTCATAGCCAATTCAAACAAAGTAGGCATAGTTGGTATAATGGCATAATACAGAATAAGAATGGCAAGTTGGTATGTCAAGGCATGATAAATAATTTTTACCCCTAGTTTTCCCATAGGTGGTTATAACTAGGAAATAATGGCATAGATAAACGATACTAATTTAACCATAGTTATAATTAGTAGCAAGACTGGTGAAACACTAATTTGCCTATGTAGGTAGATATAATCAAGCTCACATAAACAAACATGATAATAATATATAATAAATGAAGGATAAAACTACCAAAACTTATGTTTTATTATTCCAAAATATTTCCTCTATCTGGAATGCTTAAAATAACTACAAAAATTATTTTGATTTTTTATGCTAAAAATGTGAAACCAATGGATGAACCAAGATCAAATATATTAGGATAGGATGGATCAAAACATAATTTGGTTGATAGAAATGGATGGTATAATATATAAGTGATAGGATAGTGATAGGGTGGTATAATGATAGGATGATAAAGAATAATTTTGAGAGGGTTTCCCCCAAGTGGTAAGGTGACTAGATGGGTATGTGACAATGATAAATGAAATATTATGGTATAGGTTTGTGTTTGTATAATATTTGGTTGTTGGGTTGTATGTGTTTAGATTGGGTGTGGTTTTATATTTTGTTGTTCTTGATTATGTGGAGATGCACATCCTGATCAAGAAATGATACAAATAGAATACTCAATCATGTTAATTGCTAGCTCACACCTCATCTGAATAGATGCTCTATCAAGAACCAACTATAGGTTTGGATGATAATGATGTTGTTGTGATCTTCATTGGTAATTAATTATATTTCCTTCAAACATTTAGATAAGGTATCTATTAAAACTTAGATTTACATCCTTTGAGGAGATGTCCCAGCTCTCCTCATCCAAGTATCACAATTGAAACACCTCTAGGTTGTGGGTAGCCTAAGAATGAGGTGAATCTCTAGATAGGGCTAACTCCCTTGATGTACCACTTATAAATTACTACTACATCTAAACTTGTGAGGGAAAAGGGAGAGAGAAAACTAAAAACAAACTATCCTAAAGGAGGTGATACACCAAATTAGTTGATGACTACTAACTAGCTACATGTTATACATGAGAGCAAGGGACTAACCAAACATACACTTCTCCAATCTACATCTTCTCACATCAATATTTCATTATGAGGTTATGGATGAATGTTTAGGCTAGGAGGAATAAAAAATAGGTCTAGAATGACACTATTCAATAGGCTAACTCACTCGACCTTGACACTTCCTAAAACACTTCACATGACCTGCAAGAAGAAGCTTTCTAACTACAAATAGGTGAGAGAATGAGACAACATGCTAAGGAAATAAGAGTTATCACTAATCAAGATCAATCATCCAAGTAAAACACACTATGCATAGTCATGAAAGAGGTAAAAATCATTCGTATTTATTGATCTATGGTATGAAAATGAGTAGGTCTTTGCCACACTCAGGTGGAGTATCATTTACAAATGCCAAAATGGCTAGTTCTTATATAACTTAAGAGAGAGAGAGGAGAATAAATAAGTATAAAGTCATAAGGACACTTGTCAAGCTGAAAAAATGAGTTATTTTTACATGAGAAGAGGGTGTAAAATAGACCATGAAAGGTTAGAAGAGACAAGTGGCTTTCCAAATCATGAAACTCATAAAAAGTGGCATGGAATTCCCTTTGCTAGCTCAAAAAACTTCCTTCATGATTTAGCATTGTTTAAACATCCTAAAACTAACTAGGGAGAGGTTTTATAATTGAAATGAGATGGAAGTATTTTAGACATGCCTCTCCATACACTAGTTGTAGTCTTGATCATTTAGAAACTTTTGGAAGTGAGCCATCACCATCTGTAGTCTAACAAACTCCCTTTTCTATCACCCCTCACACTTGGCCTCAAAATTGGAATCAATTTTCCATACAAATTATTACAAGGTAGTTTATGATACCTATCAAGACCCTTCATGGCTTTAGAGGCATCAGGTACACCCACTTGATGTTTTCACCCTTCTCACTATCATGTTCACTATGTCAATTTTAATTGGCTAAGATGAGAGCTATTATTGAGGTACTTAAGGATTTTCAACCTTCATCACTCCTTTTTTAACATGTTATATAGGTTTTATACATGTGCTTCACCATGATTACAAGTAAAAGTGAGCAAAGAGTTGATTGTATGGTGTTCATGACTGCACCTTCATGGAGAATTGCCTTGAATAATGATATTTAAATGTAAATGGAATTATTATCACATTTATAAGATATAAATATACCTATCACAACCCTCTAAATCCATTGTTAAAGCATGAAGATCTAAAAATGGTGGGAAATTGGCTTGTCATCCCAAATGAGAGTAGTCTACAAACTTGAGATGATTTGCTCATAAAAACACCTTAGAACATGAAACAAAGAATTTAAAACATGAAAGGAAAGATTCAAAATCATATGGAATCAAACTCAACAACTATATTGTATGGAATCATCCAAATAAGATCAAAATATATAGGGTACATACATTGGCAAGCAAAAAAACATAGTCAGCTTGTTAGAAATGGTTCATAAATCACAATTGACCAATATTATAAATATTTTTATGTAAATTTATCTCTATAATTTTAATTTCACCTCTCAAATTCTTTTGACCTGAAACCTCTTCAACTGTCTCTACCAAGCACAAACTTGCTGACTAGTTCTATGTGTCTTGAAGGGAAAAAAAGGAGTAGAATGGTTTTACCTCAAAAATGACACTTATATATTATTTAAAGAATGTAAATCAGTCTAATGAATCTTAAGGTAAATTACATGAGCTTTTCCCATGTGTCACCTTCCCCCATGGGTGGTACAAGTACCAAACTCTTCCCTTTTCTCAAGAAAATTGCTTTCTTTTGAAGAACCTACCACTTTTTAGTTATAAATAGTTGATTAAGACATATGAGGACACATGGAGTGTGATATAATCCTTTTTACACCTTAACACTTTCCAAGGATGTTTTATAACTCATTTTTGACCCTCAAAATGACTCAAAAGGATATAAAGACTAAAATGACTAATGACCAATGATAATATGACATTAAAGTAGATCAAATAGATTATAATACACCCTATGACATAATGTTAGACCCTTAAAACACCTAAAAATAAAATTCTTACCTATAGGGGTCCTAATTTGACTTGCAGGGTCAAATTTGGTCAATAAATTGGTGACTCATAGGGGTAGCATGCCTGATATGCTAAGGATCAATAGCCTTATCAGTCCATTAGGATTAGGGAGTCATATTACTTCTAAAACACAAAAATGAAACCTTTGACCATTGACAACAAGCTTGACCAAGACAAGCCAACTAATTGACTACCTCAACCACACAAAATAAAGGACACACACAAAATAAATCAATAAACTAACAAGACATGCACGCATACACATGTGCTCAAGACACTTAGGAAAATTAAAAAATAAACCACTATGTACAACTAACAATTAATCATACCTCCCTTTCCAAGATCAAAAATGAAGTTTCTTGCATCTCTTTCTTTATGAGATGAATGATAGTGCCAAGCATGTTTCTCTTTGGATTGGATATTTGATGGATCAAACCTATTTCTTAGCACTTCACTTGCTATGCTCTCAAGTAGACCATCTTCAAATAGGTCTCCAATGTAAAATTATTCCTCTTGGCCTATCTCATTTTTAGGCATGGTTTCAAGAGGAATGGTTTCTTATTCCTTAGAATATTGAGGCTAATAGAAGCTTATTTTGACCTCCAAAGGCTGATGTTAACTTTTCTTTGGCTCTTCTATGACATTTTGAAAAATGTCATCTTGTTTACCATCACTTTTAATCATCTCTAAGGAATTTATATACCCCTTGAGAGATTCAAAACCATTGTAAATGTTTTCAAATTACTGACACAAGTCCTCATCTTTTTTTTTATCAGCATCATAAATGGGAATAACAAGAGAATATCCTTCATCCTCTTCTTTAGAATCCAAAATGACTTCATCCAAGATTTATTTTTTTACACAAGGGAAGCATTCCTCATTATCAACACAACAAGAAGACTCAACATAAGGACTCACATCTTCTTTAGCACTTAGAACCTCTTGAGAGCTCTTAAGTTATATCTTAGCTATCAAAATATAATTTTGGTTATCAAGGGATGCAAGATATTCAATCTTCATTTCCTTATTGGTGATGCCAAGACTAGGCATCTTGAAAGCATGTGACTTAGCCCAATGAGGATACCAAGGAGATAAACTTTCTTCAAGCAAGAGTTATAAATTTTCCTCAAACAAATGATCTTCTTTAGGTTCCCATATAATAGGTCCATCAAGTAAAAGGGTTTTTGGGTGAGGACAAGATGAACCAATTGGTGGAGGTGGAACATACGATTCAAAATTAGATTGAGAATGAATTGTAGGGGATCCTTTGGGAAGCTCTTGAGGAAGGGAAGGTAGACATTGGGATAAAATATCTTAGTTTTCTTCCTTCCATTTGATAATAACTTCATTCACATCTAATTTATCTTGAACATTCTCTTGAGGGAGGTTATATGGGGTGTGTTTAGGCATACGATCTCTTTTGGGTTTAAACCTTCCATCACACCTTGACTCAACAATTTCATTCTCAACTCTAGCTCTTCAATTTTCTTAGCTAGGTTCTCTTGGAAAATTATCTCTTGAATTTTATAGGCATATTCATGAGGGTGAGGAATATAATAGGTCTGACATGGAGAAGAATAGGTCTCTTGAGGAAGGGTAGGAGGGACTTGAATAGAATCAAACTCTTTCTCAACCTCACACTCTTTGTCTAGTATTTTATCCTCTTTCTTTCCCCATGATTCCACTATCTTATTCTAGCTTAGGATGTTAGGATTATGAGTCTCTTCTTGAGGTGGTGATGCAATTTTAGGAGTGGATGAAGCATTTAATAAACTTAATATTTCCTTAGGCTTGGACTCCCCACCTTGTCTCAAACTTGAGATTTCATATCTAGAATTCACTTTTTGAGGTGGGGATACAATTATAGAGGATAATGAGGGCTTAAATTCCACTTCCTTTTCTGATGATATGGACCGATGCATCTAATTATTATCCAAATCAATTTACCTATCAATATTTTCTTCAAAAATAAGGTTTGTCTTTCCAACTTTATCTTCTAGTTGACTGGGAAAAGGATGATTTTGATCAGCTTGATTGGGCTCATAAGAAGGAATCATGTAGGGCTGATAGAAATATTGGGGAGGTGGATATGAGGGTTGATATACTTGGTGAGGATATTTTTCATTAATTATTGGCCTATCCTCTAAGGATGAAACAAGGTGACTCACATCTAGCATCTCACTTGTGATCCTTTACCAATTGGTTCTCTCAATAGGTGCCCTCTCTCTTTTGACCAGATCTAATGCATCTCTCACCTTATGAATGAAATGACTAGTAATATCTTGACCATGCCCCTTAGTGTTTTAAGATCAAAAATGTACCTCTAATATCCCAAGAGTGTTTACTTGAAAGTTGCAATGGACTGATTAGAGGAGTAATTAGGCTGACTAGGAGGAGTAAGATATTAAGGAGGCTGGTTATAGGACTAATACAACTCATGATAAGGTTGACAATGGTCATATTAGAGCTATTAATAATCATATTAGAATTGTTAAGGATCATGGCAAGGTTGATAGGGAATGACATAAGCCTGATAAACCTCACCAACTTATGTAAAACAATACTCAACACCAAAATCAGCCATGGAACTTCATTAGAAAGCAAGAACACAAGGAATGATTATCAACAATATTCAAAAGGAATACATAGGTTTCTTGATCAACTGATTTAATCTTATATTTTCCATTGATGTTTAGATAGACGCCTCTAAAGGCTAATGTGTTGAAAGATAACAAAAAAAATCTTTCAACTTCTTGGACTGAGTCCCACTAAGCATTCTAAAAATATTATCGCTTAGATTTCCACCCTTTGAGGATATGTCTCATCTTTCCTCATCCAAGTGCAATAATTGAAACACCTCTAGGTTGTGGGTAGCCTAAAAATGAGGTGAATCTTTAGATAAGGCTAGTTCCCTTGATGTACTACTTATAAATCACTACTACACCTAAAATTGTGAGGGAAAAGGGAGAGAGAAAACTAAAATCAAACTATCCTAAAGGAGGTGATACACCAAATTAGTTGATGACTACCAACCAACTGCATGTTACACATGAGAACAAGGGACTAACCAAACATACACTTCTCTAATCTACATCTTATCACATCAATATTTCATTATGAGGTTATAGATGAATGTTTAGGTTAGGAAGACTAGATAAGAGGTCTAGAATGACACATTGAATAGGATAACTCACTCAACCTTTACACTTCCTATAAAACTTCACATGACCTGAAAAAAGAAGCTTTCCAACTTCAAATAGGTAAGAGAATGAGACAACATGCTAATAAAATAATAATTATCACTAAGTAAGATCAATAGTCAAGTAAAACACATAATGAAAAGTCATATAAGAGGTAATAATTAGTAGTATTAATTAATCCATGGTATGAAAATGAGCAAGGATTCACCATACTTGGGTGGAGCATCATTTACAAAGGCCAAAATGGCTAGTTCTCATAGAATTTGAGAGAGAGAGAGAGAGAGAGAGAGAGAGAGAGAGAGAGAGAGAGAGAGAGAGAGAGAGAGAGAGAGAGAGAGAGAGAGAGAGAGAGAAAGAGAAGTCTAAAGGTTAAAGAAACTTTTTAAGATGATAAAATGAGTTATGCATGAGAAGAGGGTGTGAAATGTACCATGAAATTTCATAAGAGACAAGTGGATTTACAAGTCATGAAACTCATGAAAAGTGGTGTGGAATTCCTTTTGTTAGCTCAAAAAACTTCATTCATGATATAGCCCTATTTGAACATCCAAAAACTATCTAGGGATAAGTATAATGATTTAAATGAGAGGAAAGGATTTTAGACATGCCTCTCCATGTATTTATTTTAGTCCTAATCATCTGGAAACATATAAAAGTGAGCCATCACCATTTGCAGTCTAAGAAACTCCCTTTTCTATCACCCCTCACACATGGCCTCAAAATTATCATTAGTTTTCTATTAAATTTTATAAAAGGGAGTGTATGACACTTTTCAAGACCCTCAATTACCTTAAAGGCATCAGGCACACCTTAAAATGACTCCCACTTGAAGTTTTCACCCTTCTCATTATCATGTTAACTATGCTAGTTTTGAATAGCTAAGATGAGATCTCCTATTGAGTAACTTAAAAGTTTTTTAAAGTAATTAAATTAGCATGGTGAGTTATGTTAAGTCCTAATCCTCCATTCCATATGATTATCATCTCTTGAAACCTATTATAACCTAAATAATACACAAAATAATTAAGAAAACCCTATTTTATACTCCATTAATACAATTTTTTATAACTCAAAATCATGGTAAGTATCTTTATAGATTCACCTATAATTTATGATCATCATTATAGGTAAAATATTCCATTAGAGTAGCTTCACATCCTCATTTCCTTCATCAGGTCATTTCAAGGGTTTAGCAAGGGTTTTAGCCTCATTTTGATCTTAAGCTTTGTTCATGAAGGTTGGAAGTTGCATTTTAAAAATATTTCCAAAACTTTTATCTTTAAGAACCCTATTAACACCTATAAACCTCTTATATTCCCATGCAAATTATTCAACTAGATATGAGCATCTAAACTTTTCCTATCTAGCTTATTTTTCCATTCCTTGTAGGTCTGAGTTGGTTTTGAGCTCAAAAATGGATTATTTGTGATTTATATATAAGTTTGATTCTTGTACACATATGAAGTTACATTTAAATCATGTTATAATCCATTATAATTCCCTCCTTATTTTAGAATTGAAGATGACTTCTCATTTGGGCACTAGGTTTGATCCTTGCTTAATAGGCTTGTTGTAACCCTTTTATTCTAGGCCATCCAATTGGGATTATTTTAATTCCAAAAGATTTAAAACATATATTATTTTTCCATAAACATCCTAAAATTTATTATAAATCTCACCAAGATATAGAAGTGAAACTGACATCTCATTTGAATTCTAATCTTAAACCTTACCTAGTAGGCCTGCCTACACCTTTGAGGGTTCAGACCTCCCTATAAGGATTATCCCCTATATGATATTTTTTTAATTTTTACATGTATTTTTTTAAACTCCAAAAACCTTATTTAAGGGTCTCTTAGCTTCTGGTTTATCCTTCTATCTCCTTTCCCTAAGACTTGCAGGGTTTGTAACCTAGGGAAGTACCCTCTATCTGAGATAAAATCGAGGGTACTTCCCTTATTTTGTCAAAAAAAATTAAATTTATATGGGATT
This sequence comes from Torreya grandis, assembly GCA_037957365.1. Taxonomy (NCBI): domain Eukaryota; kingdom Viridiplantae; phylum Streptophyta; class Pinopsida; order Cupressales; family Taxaceae; genus Torreya; species Torreya grandis. The sequence continues at coordinate 2,160,904 of JARHVA010001307.1, read as the reverse complement.
ATTAAAGTAATAAATATTATATATACCTTTTTTAATCTCTTTTTCAAGTCATTTTACCCCTCAACTCTTCCAAAACTTAAAATAGACCCCTAGAAGGTAGACTGTGTGCAGGATTTTTACCATATGGACTATGTTTTGCATTATAGAGACATTTATTTACTTTTTATCTAACTTGAGAATTATATGATACTATTAATACTATGAATTATATTATTAAATATTAATTCACCTCTATAAACACTCACATACTCCTCCATATGCTCCTTATACTCATGCCTAGTCTAGACTGTATGCACAAATTTCTGACTGTGTTGACCTATTTTAGGGGGTACCTATAGATATACTTGATTATTTTTGGCTTGATATAATTTATATAACCTTTATTCAATATTACATTTTCATTTAAAAATTATTAGACTCATCTTTTCACCTTTAGTTTATGCAATATAAACACTTAGATACCATGTATCAATTCACTATCTATCTACAGTCACCTACAGTTGACTGTGTGAGAGTTTTAGGATCCTATAGGTGTTTACATGGTAAAAAATCAATATGGTAACCTATATTTTCTGTTATTCATTTTCAAAAAAATTCACATCATGCTCTAGGTTATAATAAAGAAACACCTTCAAACTTGCACCTTATGTTGGCTATAGATGCTTGCATATGCCTATGTATAGACTATCTCCACCTTGATATGTGTAACTAAGGTATTTAAATTTCATTATTAGCCCCATAATTCATATTCCATTCATATAATCATATTAAATCACTTATTCAAAACATGGATTTAGGTCTTCTTTCTTTCCTTGACAAACAAAACTATGTTTTCTATCCTAAGCTTGGTTGTAGGTGCATGTTTAAGAGAGTAGACACCTGTATGTGTTTATGGGCTCAAAAATATACCTATGAACCTATTTTATGATCCCATATCTCCTACATGTTATGTTTAACCATATAAAACATTATATGTGCCTAAAAATCTAGATCTTCATTTATCAAGAGAATATTGATAAGACCACCAGATTATTTTATTATTTAGGCCTAAGAGTAGATAACATATGATTAGGATGGATATTTGAAGTTATATTTATGTCATCTTTAATTTTGTCTTCATCAAGTAGTGAAGAAAGTTTGTACTCATCTATTGGTACCTCAAATATTTTTTCACCAATGAAGTTGTCTTGATTGATCCATAATGCCTTCGATAAGGTTTCCATATGGAATGTTGAATTTTGAATTTGATTGTCTTATAACACCTCTAAAAATGTTTCAATAGATTATGTTGAGTTTTAACTTTGATTTTCGTCTAGCACCTCTAAAAAGGTTTCACTAGGAGATTGTCTTTCTTTTTCATGATCTTGGTCTTGGCTTCCTTAATCTTCAATTGATACATCACCATGGATGTAGTTTAACAAGGTGTGATTCTATCAGTCTAAATTGACACTTGTGGGAGATGGAATATCAATAATATGGCTATGTTGGTTGATGTTAATGGAATTTGGAATGGTAATGGAATGGGGGAAGTTAGCACAATCCTTATAGAATATATTAGGAGAACTTGTGTCGAAGTTAAAGTACTCATCCTCAAAAAATATAAAAGGATCATAAATGTATTCAAACTTATCAAAAAGGCATTCATAACCAATATTGTAATAGTCATAAATTTATTTTGATTCTAAATCTAATTCCAACACAAGGGACTTTAAATCCAATGGTAAGATTGATGTTGATTCTGATTTTGATGCTAAATTTATTGTCGGTCCTAGAATAGAACCTGACTCTAATTATAATTCTTCATTTGATGGGTACTATGTTATAATGATGTCTTGTTTCATGTTTGGTATTGGATAAGTAACAACATGTGATAGCATAATGGGATCCATAGAGACTGGTTTCTCAAAGTGAGACTCCTCAATCATAGGAAAAAGGTCAAGAGACAACTCTTCAAAGACTAGTATGTTAGATGGAGGCTCATAAAAAATAGGCATATGATCAAGATAATTATTTTCCCAAAGGTGGTTATAATCATTAAGAAGTGACTCAATGAAGACTAGCTTGTCAAAGTGAGACTCCTCGATAATAGGTATAAGATTAAAAAGTGATTCATTATAGGTTAACTTATCACAAATGATTTATTCAACATAAACATCTTGGATCTATTGGTTTTCTTTGTCTTGGTTTCTAATGAGTTAGAAAATACTAGTTTTGAACACATCTAGATCTTTAAATGATTGGCTCAATTGAGGTATTGATTAGATTGGATGAGGTTTTTTAAAGTGGGGAATAGATGAAAAAAGTTAAATAATGACTAGTGGTTGGATAGTAATAGGTAATTATGGATCTTGATTGCTCACATAAGCCAAAAGACAAAGTCCTAAAATGGTAACAATAGGGCAATGTGGAGGTTTATTTCTTGCACAAGCCAAAGGACTAGGTCCTGGAATGATGAAGGGGCATTATAGAGCTTGATTGCTTGCACAAGACAAAAGAAGAGGTCTTGGTATAAAAATGGTATAGCATTGTGGAGCCTAGTTGCTTACACAATACAAAGGATTAGGTCTTGAAAGGATAAGGCTAGGGAATAATGGAGCTTGGTTACTCGCAAAATCCAAAGGATGAGGCCCTGGTATGGAAATGGTGTGACATTATGGAGCCTAATTTATTGCATAAACAAAAGCATCCAAGTCTTCTTCATTAACCATATCATCATAATCAAGGTTAAAAGTTGGATTGTAAGATGGTTCTTTACTATGTTCCCCTTATGGAGTATTGTATGGAGAATAATAAAACTCCTTACAAAATTTATCCCCATAGGGATTTCTAGTTGGCTTTTGTATGGCCATTCTATCATAAGTGGGATTGTATATGACTCCACCATAAGTGTAGCTATACATACATGTATAAATGAAAAAATATATGAAAACAAAATGGCTTAGGGTTCTACAAACTTTGAAAAACTATGTTTAAAGGATAAATGGTTCAAACTTGGTCTAACTTGGTCAAAAGGGTAGAGTTGTATCTCCAAACAATGATCGAAGCATGGAGCTATATCTCCAAAATGGTTTGTGATAAGACTTGGCATAAAACAACCTAACATCAAATGTCAAATGTTGTATACACAAAAGGTCAAGTGTCTGAAGAAAAATTGACATGTCAAAAGTCTAGGCCAAAGTGTTACAAATAAGGTCCAAACTAGGAAAGGGAAAAGAGTTGCTAGGTCTTTTGTCCAAGTGTGGAGTCAAAATCTAGGCTCAATGAGGTTGTGCTAGGAATTTTGGCCAAATAGCATCAAAATCTAGGCTTGAAATAAGGATGATGATTTGATTTAATCTAACAAGTTTGGAAATAACTTTGACATACACTCGACACATAGAATCAGACATAAATGTGATCAATTGGTATAATCCATAAGGTAAAAGGCACATGGATAAAGGTTGTGCTCTCCCAAATAAAGGCACAAACAATGATGAAGATAGGCTCTAAACTAATAAACAATAGTTATCAAATTTGGGTAATCAATTAACTAAAGTTATGCAACCCAAAATAGAAAGATTTATGTATTAACCCCTTTAAAGCAAGGCCTAAATATAAATCAATAAATGTTTGAATTAAAACTTTCATAAAGTTAATTGAAAACTCAATGTTTGAATACTAGGATTTGATTGAACAATATAGACAAGATTGGATAGCATGATGGCACATGAACAAGGTCTAAATGGCATATGTGACATGGTTTTAAATAATGGTTTTGGTATAAAGATAACAAGTCCTAAAAAAATTTGAGCAACATAATAATGTTTTCTCTAATTATTTTATCAATGTTTTGTTTCAAAACCTCAAGGTCACAAACTTGATAAATGATTTGAACAACATAATGATACCCATTTCAATCAAGTGACATACACATAAACATGTTTAGTGAAAATTGGAAGGCATAAGTGTGTTGTAAAATAGCTAGAATAACACATCTTTAAACAAAAGAGTGGCATATAAACAAATTGTTTTGGATGTGGCTATAAAAAAACACTTTAGTTTTAGTCTCAAAATACAAAATAAGAAAATGATAAAATACAACTAAATAAATCATCTTAAATCCTGTCAAGGATGTGGTAATGTGGGGTTGACTAAAACTAATTGATTTTAAATCATCTAAATGAATCTCATGTCTACCAACTTTCACATTATCAAACAAAATAAGTACACATCATTTGGGTCTACATCATATGGCTTGTTGTAAAAAGGTCTTGCCCTTTTTACAACCACTACATCTATCACTTGCTCAATGTAGTTTAATATCCAACATGCTCAAACTTCTTAGTATTAGCCTCTACTAATAAATATTTTTTAACTACTCAAACCATCATTGCAATGAGAGTATCCTAATTTATATACCTCCCCATGGAGAGGGGTTGAAGATGATGTTGAGAGATGAAGCCCCAGGTCAAAGATTTCTTATAGAACTTATGGGAGGTAATAAAGTCTCCCTCATAAGCCAAAATGCATGAAATGAAAACTAAGTAAAAGAGATTTATGGTTGTTTCTAGATCATCCAATCCATGCGGGTCTCTTTTATGCCTTAAGATTAAGGCATAATTTTCAATGAAGATGGCACTTTTGATCCCATAAGTTCCCTATAGGGGATAGGGAGAGATCATGCACACATAGCTGCCTTTTTGTACAAATAAATCTAACTAAGAAAACAATAAATGACTTGCATAAAATAAAATTTTGGAAGTGAGTTCAATATTAAATCACTAAAATGAAATATTTGGTGGTGTTCTTTAGCCCCTTGGCCCTAAGTTATAAAAATTTGAAAGAACAATAAAAAATATTCAAGTAAACATCCTAAAAACTTCTTTAAGCACCAAATGAAATATTATTAATTATTTTTAAGAACCCAAAATAAATTTAAATATATCTAATTAAACATGATTTGGTCACTTTTCCAATAGGTCTTGCAAGAAAATTGTTAGAATTTTGTTTTGCTTTGAAGCTCTTTTGTAAATGAGATAAGCAAACTTGAAAAGTATGCTCTCAGGTTTGTGTTTTTGGAAAAAATAGTGACCATCGACAGTCAAAAGTGATCATCAGTGGTCAAAAGTGACCATCATTGGTTAGTAGTGACCATCAATAGTCAGAAGTGACCATCAATGGTTACTAGGCAACTGTCGATGATCAGAGGTAACCATCAACAGTTGATATAGATTGTCAGTGAAAACTTGTTGATCTGAAGTCAAAACCACAAAAGGCAAACAAGTTAAATTAGACTTGGTTAGTGAAAAAATATCAATAAAACCTATAGGACAAGGATTATATAAAGAAAACACAATATAATGAAACCAAAAAAATAACAATTAGAAACTTTAAAAAGATCCAAACTCCTATTTTAATATTTTTAAAAAAACTATGCAACTTGAAGGGAAACTAATAACAAATTCTAAAAATTTAGGAGAAAACATGTGGTTTTAAAAAAATAAAAATGGGGTCTATATGACCCCAAACCAATCTTCGAAAGATGGCTTATTAGCTTGATGCCTTACACAGTGATCACTGACAGTTTTGAGATGCATATAGTGACTATTATTGATTATATATGACCACCGATGGTTAGTTCATGATCATTGATGGTTACAAAATACTACCATTAATTACAAAATATAGCTACTAGTCTCTATATAAACTTGAATGAACACAAAAATGGAAAAAACAAAACTCAAACTCAAATCTAAAGATTTTTAAGCATTCATTCAAAGATTTTAGAGTTGTATCTTGGTCTCCTTGGTATGTGGGATGCATTCGGTCCCACTGGACATGCCATTTTGTGAACATAAGAATCCTATAAAGGGAGATTAGTATCATGTTAGTGTATAGTATCAAATCTGAAACAAAACACACTAATTAACTAACACCATATGCTTAGATATTTAGGGGAGCTTAGTAACAAGTATGCATATGAAAATAACTAAAACATGAAATAAACATTCCTTCACCATCCTTAAATATTCCAAATGGTTCATTGAGTGGCTTGCTCATCTTGTGCTTCAAAAGTCTTTGGGAATGGAGCTTTCGATATCTACACCTCCTCTTGGCACTATTGGCTTTGCAGATTTGGATTGTGACTTTGGCTTGTGGATTATCTCAATAATTTGGCATAATAACACTATATCAAATGTATTTTTAAATCATTTGGGCATTATAAATTTTTAGCATTATAAATTTACATAAAAAGAGCTTAACATTATGAGTGTGAGGCCTTCTATTATAGATTTTCCCATTTGGTCAGAGTGAACCTAAACCATCCATCTCAAGATCAAGATTTGTGGCTAATAATCCATTCAATTCTGGAGGCTAAAATCATTAAATTCCCTCATAAATATTTGTAATAGAGAGGCATTAAAGAGGCATGGGAAGGCTTAACCAAATATTTGTGACACTTGTGACTTGTGGATGCCACCCCATAGATGATGTCATTAAGTGATGTAGTTAATCACAATCAATTTCCATTAAATAAATAATAAATTGTATATAAAATCAATTTAAGCTCTTGATTCAAATTAATTAGTCTAAAACATGATTTATCAATTTAGTGCAAATCTTGGCAAGTGGTGCTCAAATTAATTAAATTGGTCAAAATTTCATATTATTAGATCAGAATTTGACTAGATTGGAATTAGAAGGAGATGTTAGATGCATTAAAACTATTGTCCCATTTAGGATGTTTCCAACATAAAATAACAAAGGCACATGTCTCTATTAGTGTAGGTTTTTATTTTTCCCTATTTATTAATTAGGAAAATTGTATTTCTTGTGCATACATGGAGTTTTCCTACATTTGTGGGATAGGCTAGCTTATGTGGAGGTGTGTGTCATAGATGTGTCATAGGTGTCATAAGAATGTCATAAGTAACTCCCTTGATGAGAGTTACTTCTCTATTCTTAGCACCTTGTCACCACCTTTCATGGAGGGGTTACAATCTATTCTTGGGATGCCTTGTCCACCTTTTGTGGAGGAGTTACGTACTCTCCTATTTGTAGTCCTCACTTTGGCCATCTCATGTTAATTAGATTTTGATTTTCTCCATTTTGTCTTATGCAATTTATCTTCTTGTGTTATTTTCAAATTGCTTTAGCATCTATGTGGTGTGCACTTGCTTTAACTCGTGTGATCACATCTCCATTGCACTCGCATTATCCAAATTCTGGCAACAACTCTGATATGGTATCAGAGCAAGAACGGTAATCGTGTGTATGGTTATGCTTTTAGTTCATTTTGAAATCAAGAGGAGTGGAGTTCTCTTTGTTTTGTTTTTTTTTTAGATCTGATCTAAAATTTAAAAAATATATATATATATCATTTCTGGTATCATTTTTTTGGAGATCCTTGGCCTTTGGGTGTCTTGGTTATCTTCACTTTAGGGGTTGGTTCAGCAGTTAGTGTGGGCGCCATTGTTGTGTGCAAAGAGCAAAGGGAGGAGTAGCTCTAAGCAACCTCAATTCCAGCAGTAGAAGTCCTTCCTTCCAGCCACACCATCAACTATATGGCATCCAAAATAGGCTATTTTTTTCCTAAAAATGGCATAGATTTCCTGATTAAAAGTGGCGCATCACTCCTTTCAGCCAGGCGCCTCCTTTCTACTACCATGCCAAGCTTCAGCAGCAGCATTCTTTCCAAGTCTGCAGGCCATACGATGTGCACTTTTGGTCTACAAGTCTGTGCCAACATCAGGCCATATGTCCAGCAGGTCTGCATATTTGTTTTGTCTTTTCTGCTAAAATCTAGACTGTGTTCTCTTTTGGGCGCCCCTTCCTTAGTTGGTGTCGCATGTGGACCCTTAGATGCTTGGCCAACTGTTCAATTATATCTTTACTTTAATTTTTTTAGTTAAAATTGACTTGATAAAACAAAAATCAGTCAATTTGATTGAATATTCAGTTTTTTAGACAGTTTTGTAATTTGGGGTTTTCATTTTTAACTTGTATCTTCACCTGTCAAAGACGAAGGGTGAGGCCTGGGTTGGCGGAAGGCCAATTCCCCCTCACACAAACCTCCTTTGGATTCGTCATTCTATGCCAAATCTAATGAGTGGTTGGAAGGCCACTTTCTTTCTCAAAATAGGCATTTTTTAATGTTTTAGTGCTTTTTTTTGCAAAAACACTAGTTTATGAAAAAATTGAACCTTTAATATCTTGCAAACGATAGCTAAGATTTGAGTGCCATTTTTTAAAAAAGTGTTTTTAATTCAATTCTCCACATTGTAGTCTTGTTATTTGTTAAAAATGCACTATTTTATAAAGTGCCAAAAATTTGGGTCTCTTGAGATGCATTTTCCATTGAGTCTGACGTCCTGTTTGCTTTAGTCTTGCACTGATTGCTCTAAGATGCATTCTCGACTGAGTCTGACATCTTTTGAATGTGAACTTACATATTTAGGGGGGGTTCAATATTTTTGTGGGTGTGATTGCTTTTCACAACTTGCATATCTTTACTTTCATTCTCCTTTCTACATAATTTCACAACTTGCAATCAACACAACTTCACCTAAATTCAGCTTAAAATGGATTATTTTCAACTTAAACCCCTAACACCTTTCAACTATCATGAATGAAAGATTAAAATGTCAATCATTCTTAGAAGCAAAAGGTTGTATAGGATCACCATGGATACTGAAGTAGAACCCAGCACTGATGCTGAAAAGGTCAAATGGTACAATCGTAGTGATGAAGCCTATGGATTACTGAGCTTGTCTGTGTCTCCAAAACTTCTCTTCCATCTAGAATCCTCCCAGACTCCCAATGACATATGGGACACCTTAGAAAATTTATTTGGAAAGTTTGATGAGATGAGAGGTCATGAGCTCAAAAACGAACTCATAAGTCTAAGTCCTAGCAACTTTGACACCCTACAGGACTTCTTCACTAAGTTTAAGGCCCATAGATTACAATTGAAAGAATTCAAGATAGAGAAGAAATATGATCAACTCATAATTTCAATTCTCACCAAGTTAGGTCCAAGTTATTCAGTCTTTGTCTCCACTTTCCATGCCACAAAAAGTGCCCTTGGCACTACATGGAAAATGCCTTCTTTGGATTCATTCATTGCTGACTTGACTAGGGAGCAAGATAAGCTAATTCAAATGGGCACAATGAAGTCTATTCAACCCCAACCTTTGATATCTAGAAATGGTAAGGATAAGACTTCAACAAAGGAGAAGAAGAAAAAGAACAAGGACCAGGAGAAAAAGAAAGAAAACAAAAATCCTGCCAAAAACAACACTAAGTCTTCATCCTCCAATGCTAAACCTAAGAAGGAGAGGGAGAAGTTTAAGTGTGCCTATTGTAAAAAGATAGGGCATGATGAACACAAATGCATGAAGAAACAAATAGATCACCTAACTCATCTTCTAGAGAAGAACAACATAGGTGTTCCTGAGTCCATCAAGTAGAATTCATCTACCCAAGATTTTACCAATGCAAAAGGCAAGGGTAAGGAGAAAGAAAAGGGTAAGGCCCGTGTAGCTACAACAGCTTTTACATCTTCATGGGTCATCGACTCGGGTGCTTCTCACCATATGGGCTCTTCACTAGTTGAGTTTTCATCTTTAGAGCCATGTAGCATGACTTCAATTAGTTTGGGTGATGACACGTCAGTTTCTATTTCAGGGAGAGGGTCAGTTGAAATGGAAGGAGAAACATTCAATAATGTTCTAAGTGTTCCTTCTCTTTCAACCAATATCTTATTAGTGTACCAAATCACTCACATTGGTCAGGGTATGAGAGTTGAGTTTTCACTAGATTCAGTGGCTATCAAGGAGTTACATAGTGATACTAGAATGGCAGTGGGTAGGGTAGATCACCAAGCCAGGTTATACACCTTCTCACATTTTGCATCAGATTCTTCTCCAACAGCATTGTTGACTCTTTCAGATGGAGTTAGCAAATTGTGGCATGAGCGCTTTGGCCACCTTAACTACCACTATCTTGAGCAACTTTACAAAAATGACATGGTCATTGGCTTGCCTCGTGTCCAATTCTCAAAAGGACTTTGCGAGGGGTGCTCCCTTGGGAAGCATCCCGAGGCAAAATTTGACAAAGGCAAAGCTTGGAGGGCTTCACAACCTTTGGAGTTAGTCCATAGTGATGTATTGGGACCCTTTCCCAAACCATCTTTTAAAAGGTCTAAGTACATCCTTACTTTCATTAATGATTTCTCTAGGCACACTTGGATATATTTTCTCAAACAAAAGTTTGAAGTGTTTGAAAATTTTCTAGACTTTAAGGCTCTTGTTGAGAAACAGAGTGAGAAATCCATCAAAGTTCTTTAAACTGATAATGGAGGGGAGTATGTCAGAATTAGGTTTGAGTAGTTTTACACCATAGAGGGGATTGATTTGCATCACACAGTCACTTACAGTCCTTCACAGAATGGGGTTGCAGAATGCAAGAATAGGTTCTTGAAAGAGATGGGTAGCTATATGATTCACTCCAAATCCTTAGCACCACAGTATTGGGCTGAAGCCATCAATTGTGCTTGCTACATTCAAAATAAGGTTCCTTACAAAGCTTTGAAAGGGATAACACCCTTTGAAGCTTGGCATAAAAGGAAACTTGATATTGAGCACCTTAGAGTTTTTGGATCCCCAGCCATGGCCCACATTCTGAAGAAGAAATGCAAAGCTATGGAACATCAGTCCAAGCCTTGCATCTTTGTAGGATATCTAGATGGTATTAAGAGATATCACCTTCTAGATCTAGTCACTCATGAGTTGTTCATTGAGAGAAGTGTCCATTTTCAGGAGAGTCCTAGAGACTCAACACTTGACACTTCTTCTCCCTCATTGGATCTACTTCTTCATGATGATTCTTCATCAGATTCAGATCAGCCATAGCAAGTTCTTGAGCTAGAGACATCTTCTTCTTTGAGTTCAGACAGTGAGGACAGTGATGTAGAGTAATCCACCTCTAGTCAGTCAAAGGATGAGGAGTCAACACCTAAATCACCCACTTTGGGCCAGAAAGACACTTGAGAGTGTTGGCACTTGGGTAGAATATCATGTAGATGATAGACGTACTAGGGGGGATTTTCAAAGAGATCCACATGCCTTCTTTGCTACAGTTTTAGATCCATAAACTTTTTGAGAGGCATCAAGGGTACCTGAGTGGGATAGTGCTATGGAGTAAGAATATTCTTCCTTAATCAAAAATCACACTTGGGACTTGACTTCACTTCCTAAGGGAAGAAATATGGTTCAATGTAGGTGGATATATCAGACCAAGTTATTAGTAGATGGGTCGATTGATAAGTACAAGGCACGATTAGTCGCCAAGGGTTTCTCACATGTGGCAGGCATTGACTACTCAGAGACCTTTGCACCCATTGCAAAGATGAATTCTATCTGACTCACCTTGGCTATTGCCACAACACATGGTTGGGATGTGCATCAGATGGATGTGAAGAGTGCCTTTCTTCATAGAGACCTAGAGGAGGAGATCTACATGGAGTAGCCACCAGTATTTGTTCAGGATTCTTCCCTAGTATGCAGATTTAGGAAATCTATCTATGGCCTCAAACAGGCCCCTTGAGCTTGCTATGCCATGATGGATTCCTTCCTTCTCACAGCAGGTTTCACTAGGTGCCATTCTGATCCCAATGTCTACTTCTTGTGGTAGGATGATTTGCTCTTGATTTTGGTTCTATATGTTGATGACCTTTTGATCACTGGGAGTTCTTCATCAGTTATTGCAGCAATGAAGGCATCTCTTCAGGATATATTTGACATGATAGACTTGTGTTTATTGCACTACTTCCTTGGCATTAAGATCTCATAGTCAGATTCAAGGATTTCTCTTACACAGCCTAAGTATGATCTTGACTTATTGGCTCGATTTCACATGGTTGATTGCAAGCCATCTCTGACTCCCTTTCTATCAAGAGTCAAGCTTGAGGTTGATCATTCTTCACCATTGGTTGATGCCACTCGGTATCGACAACTTATTGGTAGTCTCATCTACTTGACTCACACCAAGACTGACATATCATATACAATGGGACTTGTCTCCAGATTCATGCAAGAACCTCATGAGTTACATTGGATAGTAGCTAAGAGGATCTTGCATTACATACAAGGTTCACATAGATATGGGATTCATTATAGATTTGGTATAGAGGTTGACTTGGTTGGATATATAGATTTAGATTGGGCTGGTGATTCACAGACTCACAAGTCCACTTTTGGTTATAGTTTCTCTCTAGATTCTGGTCCTATCAATTGGTCTAGCAAGAAGAAGAATGATATTGCTATATCATCCACAGAGGTAGAGTATAGGGGAGCTGTTAATGTAGCTACTGAAGCTATTTAGCTTCAAGGGATAATTTTTGAGTTTGGCATTCCTATCAGGCAGCCCACCATCATTTATTATGACAACTAGAGTATCATTTAGATTTGCAATAATCTGGTTCAACACAGTAGACCAAGCACATAGAGATTCACATGCATTCCATTTGGGAGCTTATTCATAGTCAGGTCATTGACTTGATATTTTGCCAGTCTTCAGAGTAGGTTGCAGACATCTTCACCAAACCTTTCACTGAGAGTAAGTTCATTCATTTACGAGCTCTTCTTGGGGTGTGGTCTACATCTACAGTAGCATCATCTTCAGGGGGGCCTTCTAGCCTCTTCTTTTCTTTTATGTCTCTCTTTTTGGGGGGAGTTTTTTCCTACGGGTTTTCTCCTTTACTCTATATTATGGGAGATTGCATTTATACATGGGTACCTCATTAGGCCTAGTTACCGAGACCCATTTTATATTTCCACACTGCCCACCTAAGCTGCACTTATGGGGGTATTAGTGTAGGTTTTTATTTTTCCCTATTTATTAATTAGGGAAATTGTATTTCTTGTGCATAATGGAGTTTTCCTATATTTGTGGGATAGGCTAGCTTATGTGGAGGTGTGTGTCATAGATGTGTCATAGGTGTTATAAGAATGTCATAAGTAACTTCCTTGATGGGAGTTACTTCTCTATTATTAGCACCTTGTCACCACCTTTCATGGAGGAGTTATAGTCTATTATTGGGGCGCCTTGTCCACCTTTTGTGGAGGAGTTACTTACGTACTCTCCTATTTGTAGCCCTCACTTTGGCCATCTCATGTTAATTAGATTTTGGTTTTCTCCATTTTGTCTTGTGCAATTCATCTTCTTGTGTTATTTTCAAATTGCTTTAGCATCTATGTGGTGTGTACTTTCTTCAACTCATGTGATCATGTCTCCATTGCACTCGCATTATCTGGATTCTGGCAACAACTCTGATAGTCTCGTGCAAAAACTTTGGTAGAAAAGAGCAATCTAGAGCACCCGGGTGTGAAATCATGATTTTGAATCAAAGTGATCCAATCAAAGTTAGTTATCTCATAAAATTTATTTCCCCATTTAGGGATACATTGGCTAAAATCACCATTTGTATATGAAAAATTCAAATCATTTAACATGTTTTAGTATTTTTAGGCCAAATTTTGATGTTTGATAGAAATTAGTCTAAAGCTTAGTCATTGATGGCCACTTTTAGGTGTCTACAATGTCCAAGATAAATAGTAGCATCAACATTATTGCTCTATCCCAATGTAAGTAGCTCATGCCCTAAATTCATATAATTTATAAATGAAATGTATTCAAATCATCAGCCTAATTACTTTAATGCGAGTTATTACTCCAAAGGGATTGATATAAATAAAAGATCAACCCTCATTCATTCCTTACCTAGAATTCAGACCAAAGATAACTCAAAGAGAATTCAATTGAGAAAATCTTCCCTACTTATTCCTATTTCCAAAATAGTCATAGGGACTACACATCTATAGGTCTAAAATATGAAAGGAGTAGTCAAAGAACCTAATTTACCAAGGTATAAGTTAGTTCATTATTGTACATTATTTACACACATTACATGATTCAAACACAATCCAACATGTAGGGGAGAGATACATAAGTATGAGCACCTCTTATATAGTATTGGCTATTTAGGCAATGCCTTTTAATAGTAGGGGCATTGAGATCAGCTCAACACCCTATGCCCACTAGCCCATTTTTCCCCAATGTCACATTGAAGATGGAAAGCTCAGGTTTTTCCATTTCATAAGGAGTGACAATCCATGACCCAAATCCAAATGAATGAGATTGAAGGTGAAGCCAAACCTAGAATAATCTAGGTTGTCTTATCTTGTTTCATAAGATATTTTGTATATGACACTATCATTGGACTCAAATAGTAACATTGACACAATCATCTAGGTCTGACGTAATTGTCTAGATAGCCAAAGGCACTAGATCCAAAATTTGAAAACTATCCTAGAATTATCTTCCCACCTAATTTTAGCATGTTCTATATCTAAAATTAAATTAGCATTAGAAAAAGATAAGTACTTCTCTTTTTTGTCATTTCTATATCTAGCCTAGTTGTACTTTCTATATTTAGACTATTTTAGCATAATAAATTTAGTGTATGCTTATATTTGAGTTGAGCATTTAATTGGCCTACTATAAATATGATTATCACCCTTATGCAATTCCATTTATATATTCTTGACCCTATTTTATAAAGTGAAAACATATAACATATTTCATTTTAGAGTGAAATATTTGGTGGACCTAATCTTTGAACATTAAACCCTAGGTCACTTAGGGTTTTCTAATTTTTCTGTTGTTAAACTCTAAATTACTATGAATTTTACAATCATGTTTCCCATGGATAAGTCTATTAATTATTTCATGATCCAATACCTTATAGTGTCTCTCACGTGTTATATCCCATGCCTTATTAGCAAATGTTAATCTATAAGGGATACAAAACCTGCATTCCTACAAGCTCCTTCCTATTCTAATAAGAGGGTTTCAAATAACAAGAAACAATTAATCCCTTTTCAAAATTCCTTTTTCAATATAATAAAATCATAATCTAATGAATATGACATTGTTGACTAATTGAACAATACACATGATAATATTTTAATCCTTGAGATTCTAAAGTAATCTAATGTTTATAAGGATATTTTATATGAAGCATTGCATGAAACACAGGTCCCAAGAAATATTGAGCCTATTTATTTTATAGATATTATGTAAGATCTTAAGAATCATAATAGTCTCATCACCTTTGATCTAATAGATTTACCATACAAAGATAATATTGACCAAAAATTACCTTTATTCATACAAGTAACAATAAAAAATAAAGGTATCAAAATAGTTCTCATTGATAATGGAATAAAACCTAAACATTTGTAGCATGCAATTCCTAAAAGTCATGGGTGTTAACCAAAATCTTATTCAAAAATATTTATGCAAATTCAAAGGTTTGACACCTCACAAATCATTTTTCTTGGTCAAATTAAATTAAATATTATTGTGGGTCATCATACGTTATCCATTGTGTTCCATGTTATGACAAATGATTTGAACTATAACATTTCATTTGGATGGTCTTGGATACATAAAATATATGTATTTCCTTCTACATTATATGTATGCTTAAAATTTTGGCATCATGGAATCCTTTACACATGTCCAATAGATCCTAATTCATTCAAACATTGTGCATTGGTACAAGAAGTAGACAATACTAAACCAACATACTCTGAATGTGAGATTAAACTTGACACACTAACACAAGAACCAAATTAGGCTATACTATTTATGATACCAAAAATACATTTTACATGTTTACCTAAGTCCTTGGCTTCATGACTATCATGGTTAATAGAGTAAAATCTTATATCTCTCCCTCTTTATATTGAGGTTCATATGATTTGAATTTTCTCTAAAGGATATGATGTGATTCTTTATTGTTACTATCATCATGGACCTGAGCATTCTACAAACCATTGTGTTACCTTGAAACACAAAATCTAAGATCTTATTGATGATCAAAATATTTCATTTGAGGATCCTCCAAAGTAACTAAGTTCCCCATAATTCAAAAATAATCCATGCTAATAAGATTTAACAATTACCTTATACATGGGTGGTGATTATTATTTCCATAGCCATATTGATCCTACAAAAGCAAAAACCATTTGTAATATAAAACATTTTTAGTAGCTCATTTTTAACTTACAATACTTGAAAAATAAGGTCACCTGGAATAAATCCTTGGGGAACATAATAATACCAATTAATTTTGGTCCTAAAGTGATTCAAACATGGGTTTGGGTTATGCCTACCACATCTCCATATGCATTTACACTAGGAACTCTTTGGATATACCAAATGGAAGAAATAATTGACCCAAATAAATAAGGTATTTCATTTTCTCATGAAGGAAAATTAATATATATTCCAAATGATAGAACTATATCTTATACTACACATGAAAAATGTGAGGAGGAACATACTATGTATTTTTTAAACCTATCCAATCATGATGCAAAAAATGTAAAATATCCAAATTAAGGTTTCAAGGCACTGGATGGGGAGATACCTATGATCATCCATTGGATAGGATAAAATCTTAGTCTCTTCAAAAATACCAAAAAAATAAAAAACATTCAAAAAATAAATATAAAACCAAAAACACTATCATTACTTACATGTTCTATTAGTTCCCTGTCATCCATATGTTACTTCCATATTGATGGACCACATACTCAATTACTCCTACATACACATATGTGTCACACTTATATATTGGGTGTGATACAGGCATATATAAATACATGATATAGTCCTTTTTTAGATGCTAGTATTTCCCTCTTTTCATGTCATATGGACATTGGAAGCATCTGCTTCTTCGATCTTGATACACACAGGTTATATGATTAGATGATCACTCTAAATTATCATGCTTGAGATTACATATGTACTTATACATGCCTATTATCCATGATTATATCCTACACAGGGTAATTCATATGATATATAATTGACATAATTTTATAGCACATTGGATCTATGAAATACTATGGCATATTTATGTTGGTTTCTTATGTTTTACTTTATGCACTTCCTTTACTATTTTGTCTTGCTTGTTTGAGCATTTGCATATGTTCCTTCACTTGTGGCCCCTATGCCTATGTATTCTTTCTTTGACATATAAAATTTATTATTTATTGTTGTGCGAACATCTAAATATGTCATTATTTATTTCATGGGTATTTTATTAGGTCATGTCCCTTCGATTGTGTAGCATTTAAACATGCCCCATGGTTGCGGTCTCTTTGTACCATTTCTTGTTGACTTGATTTTGAGTGATCTTGTGTGTGTGCTTGTTTTATTATTGAGATCATATTGTTACTATCTAGACATTTTCATGATCTTTATTATGCATATTAGGCCTACATGTGATCACATTGGTTTTATGCAATTTAATGATATATTTACCTAGAAATGTTCCTTTTATATGCTTTATGGTTATATTCATAAACTATACAATTATCTTACCTTTTTTAGGTAAGGTAACTCCCAATTCCAATCATTTCCTCACCTCAAATGGGGGGGGTCGGGGGGGGTGGGTGGGGAGGAATATTAGTGGGGCCATGTTTTGGAAGCATGTTCTCCACACTTATTCATTATTTCATATTTATATTAGTTTGTAGATTCAGTGGGGGCATGTTATATGGTCATGGATTACACATACATAATTTTTAGATTTAGTGGGGGCATGCTTTGGAAACATGTTCTCCATATTTATTTAATATATGATGCTTATATCAATTCACAAATTCAGTGGAGACATGTTTTAGAAACATGTTCTCCACACCTATTCAATACTTAGCATCTCCAATTTATAATGGAGGCATATTTTGAAAACATTTCCTCCACATTTTTACTTATATTATTTTTAATATTTTTCCATATATAATGGAAAAATGATTTGGAAACATTTCCTTCACACTTACAAAATTATCTAAATTGGGCAAAGCACACAGTTATATGATTCAAATTCATAGTTGTGGAAGAATTATATACATTGGTACCATTGTTATACACAATTTTAGAATGAGACATATTTAATGTAGATTTTTTATGAAACATGTGCCTAATATTACAAAATCCAAAACAATTTCATATTCTAAAACCACTGCACATATTAATACACCATGAAATTTTACATACCATATTGAGCTAATCTACTACAGTAGTCAGTACACCTTTTGGTATGGTTGAGGTGATCAAATCACTCATCTTGTGAAGTTTTCAAATTGAACTTGATCATCTAATATCACCAAGTTACAATTATCATTGGGTTGTATGGTTGAGATAATCTAAACTACTAGGTGGCAACTCACTTTTACTCCAAAGTTAGGGGAATCTCTCTCTCTCTCTCTCTCTCTCTCTCTCTCTCTCTCTCTCTCTCTCTCTCTCTCTCTCTCTCTCTCTCTCTCTCTCTCTCTCTCTCTCTCTCTCTCTCTCTCTCTCTCTCTCTCTCTCTCTCTCTACTTGTACATATGAACTTTAAATATTTATCTATATTTATCCTAATCTAAGTTTTATAGCCTTATAATGATACATATTTTGCAAAATAACTTGTTAATAGGCAAGGCAATTACATCGACATATATGTGTACTCATAAACCTTGCTTTTTTATTTCAATATATTTTAAGTAATTTTAACCTAGATTATATACACTAATTTTAAACTATAACATGCTCTTGGTTGCAGGTTAGTCACAAGCAAAATCACTCAAATTCAACATAAACAAAGATACGGTGTGTATATACACCTAGATACTTATTCATTTTATTTAAACTATCAATTTTAGTACTAGATTAAAAGGGGAATGTAGATGATACTTTTTGATTATGTAGCACCTCAGTCTTGTACACTTGGTAAACTCAAACCCTGGTTGTTCCTCTTAGTTTTTCATTCTCCTTGTTTTTTCAAGCCTAATATCTACACTATCTTATGTCCCTTAGCCTATCTCTTAGTCTAACCAGTCTTAGATTGATGATGTATACATTTTATCTTGCCCAAAATTATTAAAATTTACTTATCTCACAAGATAATATGTTTTGATCATATACCTAGTTTGCTACTCCTTGGACACTAACGTTTGGGATAGGCAAGAGCATCAACATTAAGGTCCTACCCTAATGTAAGTATCCAGTTCCCTAATTTACAAATGAAATGTAAGTATCTAATTTATAAATGAAATGTATTCCAATGGTTGGCTTAAGTTATTTAATGTGATTTATTAATCTGAATGGATTTATATAAATACAAGATCAACCCTCATGCATTCTTCACCTACCATTCAAACCAAATAGCACTTAAAAAGCATTAAACTAAGTAAATATTCCCTATTTATTTATATTTTCAAACTAATAATAGGTGTATACACATAATATTTTCAAATTTTATCAATTATTGATGCTTTTTCTCTTGAATGAACCTATCAAGTCTCAATCTCTCTAAATGCACACCTTAAAGGGTACATCGATAAAGGGGTGGGTAGACCATTGGTGCTTTATAAGATTGTTTTCCCATATAACACCACTTTCTATCAATATAACCTTCTCATATACACTTCCCTAATCCTTATCTCTTCTCTTTCACCCTCTTTTAATAATTTACCACCTTCATTAGCCCCTTTTTTAAGTGTGAAACATTTTTTGACAATTTAAGTTACACTGTCAACCCCATCAACCCTATATCCAAATTGATAAAACATGTTAAGGGTCTAGGTTGGCCCCTATCTGACCTAGACCAAGACCTAATTTATTTTTATCAATATAAATATAGAGTATATTGGGTCGACCTTGTCAGATATACTTTTGAAAAGGTTTAGGGTTATATTCATCTATATATACACATTCATTTCACCATTTCTTAGAGAGATAACAAAGTTAATTATATAGTTGTGATTTTTTACAATATGCTCTTCCACCATTCTACTTGAGGACTTATAGCTTAAGGTTTATACTTGGAGAAAAATCTTATCGTTTGTAAAATTCTTAGATGTTTTGGCCTTTTTTAGTGATCCTTTCAAACCACAACAACCTATTGCTATGCACTTTTGTCTAAGGGAGAGATTGAGTCTCAATGGGTTCATCTTCAAGGTAAGTATCTCTAACTTTAATTTTATATTTTAGTAGATAGAAGTAGTATAAGTAATGGATTTTGAATATATTACTCTTTACATGCATTAGGGTGTTACCTATAAATATCTTAATTAGGGTTCTCCTATGCATGTTTACTTTTTATGTTTATTACCCCCATTTTATGCCACAATCTTTGGTGAGCACTAGATTAGACTTTACTTTAATTTGCATTTACTTTGTGAATATGAAAACATAGGACCTAGCTAGGGTTATGGCATGATGTTGCTTGACTAGAGGCTTTGGAACCTTCAGTGATGTTATGGTAAAATATCCCTTGATTATGTCTAGCAGATCCATTTTGGTCATGACCTTAAATATCTATTGTATCAACAATCATAAGTGTAAGTAGGATTTATATTCTCTAAGTTAGGATTGATTAATATATAATTTTTATTTCCATTTACATATATTATGGTGAACCCAATGTGAATCAAACACTTATAGGTTTTATTTCATTCTTTCATTTTATCATTATATTATATATCTCTTTTTTTTAAATATTGTATCAAACCTATTGGTATAGTTCTAAAAATTTGTGTGTAGGTTTAATGCAAAGTTGCTCCAAAATGACTCTGTTATGTCTGTGTAGGTCTTCTCCAAATACATGTGAATGGATTTATTGAGTCAATATAGTCTTCTTCTTCAATTCTAGATTTACATACATAGTCAAACCAATTGACTATGTTCATAATTTTCCTCTTTTAGCATACATGTCTGCAAACATAGTCAAATCAGTCAACTCTATTTGCGACTTCTTCTTCAACACATAGGTTTTGTAAACTTCATCAAACTAGTCAACTCTGTTAACAAAAACTTTGAATCAACATTTAAACATCATAACATAAAATTTTATAATCTAAATGTCTTCAATCCCACCAAAATTTATCCTTCTCTTTGTCATTTTAGTTCTTCCTTTTCAATACTTTTTTTTACAAGTTTTTAGTCTATAGAACTACATCCTTATAGTCAACTAGGTTAACTCAATTAACATAGTTTTGTAGCCTATCTTATATCTAGAAGACATAGTCAACCTATTTGACTGTATTCTTCTAGATCTTGATTCTGCAAAATAGTAGTGACCCAGTCAATTCTATTCTACATGGTTTGTATATAGTTTCACCTAAACTAACTTTGTACTCTTCTTAATCATGGAATTAACCTCTTTTTATATTAATTAATTCATCTTTTTTTTAGTTGTTTGCATGCTTAGAATAACAAACATAGATTAATTAGGTGGTTTTTCAAATTACCAATTTAGTCACACTATTTATATCTTTTACACACACTTACATATCACTTTACATTCAAAAAATATTAAACATTTTTCTTCCTAAGGCCTACCTACTTGGATTTCATCACCAAGGGGGAAGCCAACTTCGTTTTTTAGCTAAGTATAAATATGTGGTTGATGGTATATACTAGAAAAGCACCTGAAACCCTTATATTTTTGGGATTATAAAGTAAGGGGGTATTCCCCAATACCAAGCTAGTATCATCACCAATATAGATCCCTTTTAGCCTAAACTTCTTGAAATCAGCCTTAGATTGATTTCTAGTTCCTCATTACAACAAAATCCCTATCACATTAAATTTAAACTTCATTATAATGTAATAACACTTAGTATGACCAATTATTTAGCATTTACTTTCAAGTTGTTTCTTACTCTTTGATTTTTATATGTTGTATTTCAAATCTTGCATTGTCTAGCATTGGTGCAAGGCTTGTGTTTTGTGTTCCAATTGGATCAATCACATTGATCCAATTGCTTGTGTGTGTAATTTCATTTACTTCAATATTATTTTTCAAAACCTTTCTCTATTTTAGAACATTATCATTTCTATCAACATAGACTCTTACATATTGTTTAGACAATATTCCTATAGTACACAGTCGACCTATCTGACTGTGTCTCTTTGTCTTCTTATTTAGTCCCTCATCTAAGTGGTACATAGTTGACTTATTTGACTATATCTTCTTATTTATTGGATTATTCCTTGCGTAACGGTATGCTATCAACCCATATGACTATGTAATCTCTTATCCTATTTCCATTTCATCCCTTACAACACATAATTAACCAGCTCAAATGTGTCTTTTCATTTTCTTATTCTATGAGTTTTCTTCACATAATCTATTGACCCAGTCGACTCTAACCTATTGGCTCACATTGTTCTCTATCTAGTCGACTATGTCTTTATTTTTCATTCTTGTCTCCTAATCTCATATTTTTTTATTCAAGCATCATGAAATCCCCTATCAAAATCTTCTTCGACAACTTGAGTCCATTTATATGCTATATGGGATGCTCTTTTATTCCTATCTTTACTTCCCAAGAAGATCCTCACTCTTAGAGTACCTCTTCTCCTCCCTCATATTTTAATTTCAAAATGGTTCAAATAACTCCAATGGATGAGACTAGTGGACTAGATGTTTTTCATACTTATCAATACAATTCCCATTTTCAAACATCTCACCAAAATGTATGGGAAATTGACACTAGTCTATCCAATAACTTCATAGGGAATCTACACCTAGTAATCCCACCCCTAATACCAATTACGGGAATCCTCTTACAAATACCACCCCACCAATTGATATAACTCAAATTCTTACACAAATAGTGAAATAAATGAACATAATGCAAACATCTAACACCTCCTAAATGATGCAACTATAACATCATTTGATCAGCATGACTAATCAACCTCTCATTCTTCTCCCTCAAAATAATCAAAATATATTCCTCCACCTATTAGAGATGTCACAAGGAATTCCATCCCCCAACCTATCATATATAATAAGATGATTTAACACATCCAAAATGAACCTTTAGCCCCTTTCATTATTTTTATTGATATTGGCAATATATTGCCAACTATTAAATATGATGGGACTAAAGACCCTGCATATTTTCTTAACATATTTGGCAATCTTTATGAGTGGATCCAAACTAATACTTTTTCCACAACCAAAATTTTAGTTAAAAACTCTACCAATGATGTATTATAATGATATAGCCAAATTCCCCAACATTTTATTATGAAAACTAGAGGATTTAGTCAATCCTCTAGTTAAAGAGTTTCAACACAATGATCTCCCTAAAAATTGCCTTAGCCATTTCATCAATGCTAATCAATCTCCCACTGAGTCAACTCATGATTTTATCAAATGATGGAAATATTTATCTCACAAGGCCAACCACAACATGACTAATGACCACTTGTTTAAACTCTTTATAATAACATTAACACCTTCACTTCAATACAAGGTTCGAATTTTTTCTCCCTAAACATTAAATAAGCTCTTGATCAAGCTAAGCACCAAGACTTCTTAATGAAACAATTTTAACCTAATACCAAAATAATTAAAGGATATTTTCAACATTCAACCAATGTGATAACCAGAAATCCTTCTCCACCCAAACCCAGAATAAATAATGCCGATAATCCCCAACTTTCTCACATGCCATTAATTGTATAGAAAATGAAATAATTTTTAATACCCTACAAATCATTCACTTACCCCAATAATCCCATTAAATGATATGATCCTAATCAATTGTATTGGTTCCATGCCAACATAGGTAATTCTTATGAAGCATGTAAAGGGCTTACTAAATTTTTCATTTCTTATGCTTGGATATTCATTTAATCATGATGTCATGATTCAAATCTGTCATAAAGATTAAATTAACACTTCTCAAAATAAATAAACTTTCAAATCTTCTTCTTCTAACAACCAAAAAAGTTTATCCACATCTAAACTTCAATAAGACAACAAGGATATTTGTGTGATTGACATCGATTATGACCAATATTATACTAATTCCCAATATGTAAATGTAGCTAAGGCCAATTATCAATGCAAACCAGCCCATAAGGATCTTGTCACCAAACCTAAGAAACCATATTTGGAAGAAAAAAATCTCAAATATACTACTAGTACTCACTTATCTTTGGAAACTGATGAGGAGCCACTTCTTCCCTCCAAACCTCCAATCACTTCTCTTCCTCCTAAACCTATTTTACTTTTTAAGCCTCATGTTGGTGCTTATTCTTACAAAACCCATTGGAACTTCCCAGAAGAACTCAACTCTATGCCTTAAAAAATTCCTCTCCTGGAGTTAGTTTATACCTCTCCTTATCATTGTAAGTTCCTCGTGCAAAAACTTCAAAAAATTGAAGATCCATATCTTTTAGAAGAGGAACCATCTTCTCATGATCCTTAACCAACCAAATTACACACAATTTAATCCATTTTTCCTTATTTAAAACCCTCTATAGAGTTCTTCGAAGAAGACATGATCACTAATGAGATCCTCTTGCGATCCCATGTTCTACCCCTCTTCATTAAAATAGCCATTAATACTACCCTCATTCATAATGTATTAGTAGATAAAGGGTTGGATATTAATGTAACATCTCTTTAGCTCATTAAATAATTTGGTTATTATTGACCATTTTATTGACTCAGACCTAGAAATGGGTCAACCTAGAGTCTTAGAAGTCTTGATCCATCATCAGTCCTCATGGTTGATATTCACCCTGTGAGATTGGGTTATTCAAATAATTCATTGTCTTGTCATGTTATAGCGTTGCTTGATGATCTTCCCCACATTTATTTCAACTTATATCAAGTGTTTTCATGATGTTTGTGTTGTACCTAGAAAAAATGTCACCCATTTTTGGGATAACATATGAGCTATTTTAGTCCTGTAAAGACAAAATTATCTCTTCCCATTTCAAAAAATTGTTCTAAACTTTCAAAATTGGGAATTATTCAAGCTTTTTCAGTCAAAGGACTAACAAGTTCAATAGGTTCAAAGGCTTATATAGGTGAGTTCAATCAAAAGAACAAGTTTCTGCGACACTTAGATGCTTTTGAGGCTAGTTCAATGCCTTGGTTCAACCAAAAATGTTCATCGGCAAGATTAAAAGAAGGATTGAACCATTTAACCATTAAACCCCACTTCTAAATAGGTTAAAAGATTTAATGGGTTTAAAGGTTTAATGATGACAGTAGGCTTCAAGAATTAAGCGCTTCGGTCAACAGGTTCAAAGCATTTGGTTCAACGTGGTTAGTTCAAAGAGCTTGGTTCAAGTGATCAATTGAATAAGAAGAAAAGAAGGAATGAACCATCAAACCAAAGTTGGTTCAATCTGTCAGTTCAAGTGGTAGGTTCAAAAGAGTGCCCTAAAGTCGAAGAGACAAGTACCCTTGCAGAGGGTAGTGAGCAAAAACATGCAAAGTTGGAATTCCCGTGGCAAAAGTGACTAAGGAAAGAAAAGCTCAAAGCAAAAGCCTGTCAGAGCCCAGTGGATGTTGCCAAGTGTCATCTACCGAGCCCCATTATACTTTGTTTCTAAGAGCTACAAAATTTACCACGTGTCCCTTGTAAGATAAATGGAGCGCACCAAGTGTCAACATCTGCATGAATCTAAGTGAGTCCCAAGTGTATCTATAGTGTTTTTAAAGCTCAGCAAAAGCCACCCTGTGTCATCTTCTATGAGACTCTCAAAAGGCATACAAAGCCTCTATAAGTTAAGCAGATGCTACCACGTGTCTTCACCTATTTCACAGTGGAATGTGCCATGTGTCACCTGTTGAAGATCGGTTGAAAATTGACTAAGGCAAAGCCAAAGGACAAATAGCCCTTGCGGAGGATGGGTGAGGAGTAGATGGACCATTACAAAAACTCAAAGGATAGTTCCCTATTTAAACTAGACCTTGTAGAGGGTAAAATTCTCTTTCAAAAAAGTTTTGTGGCAAAATGGTTAAGGCAAAAATCCTTCGGACTTTTTGTCCGAAGGAATTCACCCAGGAAGTCTGTTGAAATAGAAAACCTGCTAAGAAAATAAAAGCCTAAAAATCTACCACGTGTCCCTTCTCAAGTTGTAATGGAATGTGCCACATGTCCCTTACAAAGTGTAGCATAAGCCACCACGTGTCATCTTCCACAGGAAACTAATATAAGTCCCAAGGGCTTTTTGAAGGTAGCTAAAATGTGGTAGAAGCTGACAAGTGTCAGCATTAAAATGAGTCTCGAATGTTTCTATAGTATAGCCAAAGCTCAACAGAGATTGCCACATGTCCTCTTCCACACTATTTTCAAAAATGTTTCTAAAGATTCTATAGACAAGTAGAAGCTGCCACATGTCCCGTTATAACTCCATGGAGCATGACAAGTATTTGCATCTGCATCTCAAGTTTCTTACAGGTTTCAAAGCTTCTTTCAATAAGTGTCTCTCAGAGTCCCACAAATACTACCAAGTGTCTTGATCTATTTTGTAGTGGAATGTGCCATGTATCAATTATTAAGATCAGCAAAAAGTGACCAAAGAATAGAGAAACAATTGAACCAAGGACCCAATTCAACAGTTAGGAAAGGAGGAATGATGAAGAAAGACCAAAAATATGCATGCATGAAATATGTTTCTAGAAGTAGACTGCCAGGTGGACATTGGAGAACACAAATATTCAATGGCATGACCCATTTCTCTACATTGAGAAAAGCAAATGAGAAAATACGCTCGATCCGAGCATATCTTCTTGACAAAATTTAAAATGTATTAAAGGTATTGAATGCAACATAATGTGTTACTACTTCCAAGTCTTTCTTGGAGGGCTATATATTGGACTCTCTCTTATTTTTTTAGAGAGATCTTTTTGTGGTTATCAAAAATTAAATTTTGCCTAAATTGAAAGGCATTACTGAGACTTTGAGCTCAGATTGTTGATCATATTTTGTTATTGGAATAAGAAAGCAAGTGACTTTTCAGACTTTGTGCTGTAATAACTTGGTTGTTGGGGAAATTGTTCTTATGTTTGTTTCTTTAATACATTTTCTATCCCTTTAATTAAATAAGTAGAATTAGTGAAAGTAGTCAGGAAGGTGACCTGAAGCCAACTATGGAGAGACTTTGTGCCCCCATAATTGCCTTTAGTGTGTTTTCTTTCTGTTTCTGTGTAAAGGACCTTGGGATGACTTTGTGCCCTCATTTTCCTTCATATCTCATTCTTGGGTAGTTGAGGTAGATATTTTGTGCTACATCTCAACCTACTAGTTACTATGCCCTTGGTTACCTTTTGTAATTACTACTAGGAAGATTCTTGTGGTTTGCTGAATAGTACTTCTGAAAGAAGAGGAGTGTTTTCTATCATTACTCCTAAGATTTCTCCTTTGATCCTTGAACATCATCTCTGAAAAAAGAGAGATTGATGGTGTTGTCCTACCCCAAGTGTTATTTGCAGCATAAATATATAGTATATAGCTCCTCATATTTAATAGGGAACCTCCCCTTGATGAGAGGAGAGATTAGTCCCCTTTTGATGTGGTAAACCTGCACATCTGGATGACCAACCTCCCTATGCTATGGTGAATAGAACTATTTTGCCTATCAGTTAGCTGAGTGAAAAAATATTCACCCAATAGTTTGAACATGCATAATGGTCCTTGGTCAGTATGATGAAGCTTCAACATTAAAAAAATGCCATGGTGGAGGTGAATTGATAAGGCAACCTAGTGAAGGACCATGAACACCTATGATCTAATCAATCACATAAGGTATGTCTATTTTAAATTTTTTAAGAGCATCATGATAGTGTTTTAGAGTTCATATATATTCATTACTATGTCCTAAAGGTCTCTCATATATATTGTTATGATATCCATTTGCTATGTCTCTTTACAGTCATGTGTGTGTCCTAAAATCAATATTTTAACCATGTTAAGACCTAATTTGACCTTGATGGGCCACTAAGCCACTATCCACACCTTAAATATACTTCATGAGCTTTAGCAAGCCATTAATAAGGTGTTTCATACACCATTGAACCCATTCCCACCATGGTCAATGCTTACTCTCTAATGGGCCCCACACATGCCAATTTATGACTTTTCAGCGTCCCTAATTCAACCATGGACTTCTAACATAAATGAATCCTAATTTCACTCCATCATGATCATTAATAATGTTTTTTGGTTTGAAATAATATAAAATGTTGGGAAATTGTAGGATTCAGAGGTTTTCTAAATGGTATAGATTCATATAGTATGGACCGACTCAAGAGGAGTCAAGGATATGCAAAGGGAAGTAAATAATGGATTTTGTGAAAGAAAATAGATTGTTTCAGTGCTTGGAGAGATAAAAAATAACCCACCTTCCCATCAATAATATTGGCAAGTTTGGAAAGCACTTCAAGTTTGTGCTCAAACCATATAGATGAGAGAGAATGAAGACCCAAGCTCTTAGTTAGAGGAAGTAAACTTGGTAAGAATTAATTTGTGGGAATTTATTTTTGGATTGATCCCCTAAGATATATGAACATTCCTTAAGAGCTTAATATATTTGAGCATCATCTATGTCTATATAAGCCAAATGAAATAGGATGGTTTTGATGGATTTTTAGCTTGTTTGGCCAAGCTAATGACCATTCCTATTTCCTCAGGTCTTAAAATAATATTCCATGGCTTCTTCAGTGTTTGGATCTCATGTGTGAGCTTATGAAACCAACATACATCTAGACTAGTAAGGTCTATAATCTATAGGTAGATTTGGATAGTAAGTATAGTGTTGAGTACTCTCTTCAAAGGAAGTTAATAATATTGGATGATCAATAGGATGTTTCAATCTTACCCATATCTCTTTTCTCAAGGCTAACATTCACATTTTTAGTGACCAATATTTCACTAAATCAATTGGGCCCTTGTTAATTGAAAATTCCCAAGTCCTTAACCCATCTTTTGTCTCCAAGCATTCCTTTGGAAGGTTAAGTTCATGTGAAAATTGGCTAAGTCCTAATCTAGTCTTTGCTTGGTGAATGTGTCTTTCCCTTAGAGTTTTTTAGGCTTTTTGCACAAACACAATGTCTGAAAAAAATAGGTCTTCAATATTTTTGCCTTGGATAAAAATTATAAAGACTTATTTCCATCAAACATTTTGTCCACTAAAAAAATGTCAAAGGAATTCAATGTCTTGGCTAAGTCCCATTTGCGTTGGGTTGTGTTTTGCAAAAAAAATTGAAGGGTCATTTATTTCAAACATTCTATTTATGGAAAAAAAATTAAGGTCACTTTCCCTTCAAGCATTTTTCCTACACAAAAATCATGACAAAAGTCCTTTCTTTTGGTAAAAATGTCAAGTCTAAATTCCTTCGGCAAAATTGTAAGATCAATTTCTTTAGAGAAAATCCCAACTTCATTTTTTTAGGGAGATTGTTTCAGACAAAATGTCTAAAACAATTATCCTAATGATGAAAAAATATTGAAGACTAAAATTTTGGTCATATTTATTCCTTATGTCAAAAACCCCCATGGAGATTGAATTACAGAATCTCTTCATGTGAGCAAGCTACCATGTAGGTCCTCTCACCTTGGTTATGGTAGAGCCAAAAAGTAGTATGGAATTGACCATACCCTTTGTATGTGTCTCTCAATCATTTTCTACATTCGATATAATCTTGATGTAAAACCTTTCCCTAGCTACAATGATATTCTAGCAGGTTTTTCATCTTTGTTTGCCATTTTCTTTCCAAGTGTGTAAGGCCAAGTGTACAAAGTGTAAAAATAGGAACCAACACTCAACTAAAACCATTACCAAGGAAAGAAAAAAACACATGGAACTTGTGTTACTAGGGACTATTGTAGAGAGATACTATCATTTTAAAAAAAATCTACCTCTTTATTGCAATCTAATTATCTTTAGTTCATCAACATCGCCACTCAACTAGCATTATTTCTAAGGAAAGAAAAAACACCTATGACATTTATGTTGTTAGGGACTCTTATAGAGAGTTTTTATCATTTTTAAATTTATATTCCTCTTTGTTACAATTTAATTATCTTTGGTTCATCAATGTCACCACTCAACTAGCACTATTGCTAGGGAAATAAATAACACCCATGGCACTTGTGTTATTGGGGACTCTTATAGAGATTTTTTATCTTTTTTAAAGTTCTCTACCTCTTTTTTGCAATCTTATTATCTTTGGTTCGTCAATGTCACCACTCCACTAACATTGTTGTTAGTGACTAAACTAAAATATTGATTACTTGTGTGTTTTTAGGGACTCTTGCAGAGAGTTGTAAGTATTTCATGTTATGAATTTCTCTACTATTACTATACTGATTTGAATATCTTGGTTATCAAAATCATATTACTCCATTGGGGAATGCCAAGAAGTTTTAAGGCTTGATAATTTGACTTATGTTGCATTTATTGTAAAGAGAAATTAATAGTGCATGTTGGAAGGTGTCTTTTTCCTTTTGAACATATTCTAAAAATTTTAGTGCCTTTATTTTCTATCTCATTAAGCTTCATCAAGTTTGATTTCAACATGTATCACAGTCAGTTTGTTAACTGTCATACTCAAATTATGATTCTAGGGGTGACTCTAATTTTTATCATTTGGTTTTAAATAAGATCAGTGCCTAGTTTGAATTAGCTTTGTTAACTTTAATATTTGAGTATTTTATTTTTTGTAAAGATAGAATTACTAAGATCATCCTTTAGAAATGACCCATCAAAGAAACTTATCTCTCCTTTAAGTATTCCTTAAAGAAGAGGGAGATATGTTTGGAAGCCTATTGAAGGGTAGAGTTCAACTACTGAGGGTTGTCAAGAGTTTGATAATCCTAAATTATTTATTGACCCTCCCATTGTTAAGGAATATCATAATTCTCCTAGAAACTCTAAAAACTATAGTTATGTGTATTATCCAGCTCCTTCTCAACCAACTAAATCCTCTCCCTAGTTTGAACTACCAAGTCCACCTCATTCACCCCATCATATCCCTTTTCCATTTGTTCTTGAACCTTCCATTGAACCAATCATGAGGCATAAGAACCAAGATGAGAATGAGCATGTTTTATTTTATGTCCCTAGATGTAGGTCTATCAATTTTGATGAAATGGTAGGCTATCCTAATGAAGTCTCAATGAAGTGAGGAAATGCCTTCTGAAGTTCCAAGGGAATAATTTAGTGAGTAGTGATTATCACTTGATATCTTTTTATAATATCATTGAAGATTATGAGGTTGAGTATGAGGATGTGTGTATTAAATTGTTTGTGCACACACTGGAGGAAGACACTCATGAATGGTTTAATTGCCTTCCCACTAGATGTATTGATTCATGGGAAGAGATGCAGAATGTTTTTAGAATTCAGTATGGTGCTAGGATTGATCCAAGGTTTTTATTAGTTAATTTGAAAATATAAAAAATAATAATAATGAGTGTGTGTAGGATTTCAACACCTAATTCAACAAGACTATGATGAGTCTACTCAAAAACATCAAGCCTAGTGATACAGCATGTTTGATAAAGTATAGTGATGTCTTTGACAAGAAGGTTGCATACTTCTTAATGGATAAGGCTCCCACTAACCTACAACTAGAATTAAATATGTCCATCCAAATTGATAATAAAATCAAGGTTGTGGTAAATCCCATAAACAAGTAGTTTGATGTGAATCTGGTCAATCCAAAAAAGACATAGTCTACAAAGATAGCCAACCTTGAGGATACCATTAAAACTTTGGCCTCTGTTGTCAAAGAAATGTCATATAGGTTGGATAGAGATTAAAAATGGGTCCCTCATGTGTATAACAACTATGAGAGAGATCCAAATCTAAATCAAGTAAAAAGGGGGATCTTTTCCATAATTGAGATAATAATAGAAGGAAGATGCCTACATGTGAAGAAAGGATGGATAAAAACTAGAATAGAGGGTCTGAAAAGGAGGTGATTAATACTTTAAATACCAAGGTAAATGCTATGAATTTTGATTTAGACATTGATTGATATGACAAGTGCCTTCTTTCACACCCTCCATGTGATATTATTGAATAGGTTGATGAAGATTTAGATGAACCTAAATATGCATCATCTAAATATGAGATTTTTATGTTTGATTGTTAAAGTACTTAAAGGGAATTGGCTGTTTCCACAAAAATTTTGAATGATACTATGGTTGATTAGTTTTGAAGTGAAATTGAAATGGATAATGTCCCAAATTTTGACTTTACTTATGATGTTAATATGGCACAAGCATATGAATTGCCTATTCATGATTTTGTTTTCTTACACTTTATGATGATTAAGAAATATCATGAGGGAATTCCATCAGTTGAGGATAGGTAGTTGTTAATTAATGTATCAACTACCTAAGATAAGGAATACAACTTGAGAAGTAGGCAACCAAGTGTTATTACTCAAGACACTACTCTTGTAAATCCAAAGCTAGTGAATGCAAGCAAGGAAGTAAAGAAAGTTACAACATTCCCAAAATCTTCCAAGATATCACCTATGAACCAAGATACTAAGTCTAGAGGTGATCCTACTAAGAACAATAGAATGCCCATATTTTCAAGTATCTCTAAGGGTGATAATGAGTTTAAACAAAATCCACCTTTAAAGTATGTTGTTTATTTTATTATTATTTATAATAATCAAGTTTTATTCCTAACTAATAAACAGGTCTAGATTAAATTAAATTAGTAAATAATGTGCAATAATTAAGCCACTGATTTATGTAAATAATTTGTATTTTTTCATTTTATAAAAATATTAATAAATAAGATAAAATATGACTTAGCTTATTTTGAGCTATCTAGCCTGAGATAGGGTCTAAAAATTTATATACAGGACTAGGACAATGTTAGAAATAGGTTCTTGAACTTCATTTTTTGATTGGATAAGACACTTGAAAGTGGGAAACCCTAATATTTAGTGTTTTATTCCTTTTATAGAACTATTTTCCAAGTGATCTAAGTTATTTGGGTTTTGTTTGGTAGGTCTAAGTTACCCTGTCAATGAAATATCGAAGCCTAAAATTTTGTAAAGCTCATTGTGCATATGTTTTAACCTTCAAAAGTAATAGGATATCTTTGTACTTGTACTTAAAAGGAAAATTTTGGAAAGAGAAAGAATGGATTAGTGTTTAAAGGATACATTGGATGCACTTTACACCTTGTGTGTGAGCACACTACCTACATACCAATACTCTGAAGAGGGATCAAACTAATGTATTTCTCCCTTTGAAGTGCTTGGTGCAATTATGTATGAAAATGAAATAAAATGCAAAATGGGTGTAATTTAGATGTCTAAGGACTGGTGTAAGGTTTTTAATAGGCTTGGAATAATATTGGAAGGTTGTATGCAGAAAATAGGGAAAAGTGCTTGAGTGTACTCGCTTGTATTCTTACGTCTCTCTTGTAAATGAGTACCAACCCTTCTAAAAGGACGTTGAATGGACTTTTATAGGGAACCTAATGATTTTGGTTTAAATTAATTCATGTTAGGCTGACATGAATTAAGATAAGTATTTGATAAAATATGACCATTTGAACCAAATTTGCACTTGGACAATAGTGCCAAAAATAGGACACCCTAGGTTCTAGAGCTCTTGTCCAAGTTGGGCACTATTGTCTAAAGGTAATGAGACCTATTGGGATGGATCTAGGCCTAAAAAATATACTTGGATCTATAAGGGTTAAGTCTAGAAGGTTGTGGATGACTAGGAATCGGTGAAAGAAAAGCCTATAAGGGTTGTGCAAGCAAGTAGGAGGACCTATGGATTGGGTGTCATTATCCATACTAAAGTAACCAAATTTTGCATTTTATATGACTAAATTCCCCCCCCCCCCACTTTATTATTATGATGCATAAAAGTGAAATACTATGATAAAGGAAAAAATAGAAAGCATACCTGAACTTACCTATAAAGGTGAAGCCCATGAAGCTGTGTGATGCTTAGTAATGTTGAATAGTACATAAAGAGCACATTGTGCAAGTGTGAATATAAAAAATTAAACAAAGAGTAGATTACTTCTTATTATATGTGATGTAAAATAAGAATATACAAAAATTTAGTAAAATAAAAAGGAAGAAAAAAATTAATATACCTCACTCGGTATGCAAACCAATACAAAACCTATTGTGATTTTAATTAAGGCTTAGTAATGTTGGATTGTGTTGGATGATGTTGTACCAAAAGTTATATCATGAACAGAGATAATTTCTCAATTCCTCAAAAAATGGCTCAAGAATACAAAGGCTATCCCTTTGGCTCCATCATCACCTAATGAGTGAACCTAGATGATCATGTGTGTGGTAATTGATGTTTGGACTGTGTGTCTAATCCCTCTGAATAGGTGGCTTAAGAATACAAAGACTAGCTAGTCTTTTGGCTCCATCATTACCCCATGAAGTGAATCTATGAAGTGATACCAGTATAGAATAGATGTCATATGAGATGGCTCATGGAACCCATGGATGCTTTAAAAATCAGACAATGTGACATAAATAGTCAAATATATGCAGGAAACTAGGCCACTCTTGGCCATTTTGAAACATGGAGGTTAGGATTATATGAAAGCCACTCTAAAATTGATGTAATATGCTTATGTGAAAGCCAATTTAGGTATTCAATAAGTTAAAATTATATGAAATTTCAACTTGAAAATGATTCCAACCACCTATAGATGGAGTATTGAACACAACTATCAAGCATGTTTGGGCAATAAATTGAACTCAAAAATAAAAGAAGGCAAATGTGTTGCACACATTGCCCCTAATTACTAGTGTTTGGAACATGGATTCTAATCTAGAAGTTATGTCAACTACCTAATCTAAAATTGGAATTGAGATCCATCATGTTGTGCATTATACCCCCTATATCTATATTCTTTAAGAAAATTGTACTAAAAGTGTTGATTTTGACTTATTTAGATGTGCAAAAACTATATCTAAGCTACAAAAAAATTCTGTTAGAGGAAAACTTAAGTGTTTTTCTTCTTGGAAAAGAGTGCCAAAATGAGTACACCTTTGTTTTTGGAATTGATATCAATTTTTGGCATTGTTGTCCTATGATAAAACTAGTTGTTGATATGGAATTGTCACTATTTTTTTGTTCTATTCTGACTAGTTTGACCTCTAGATTCTAAACTGAGTGATCTGAATGCTTCTATTTTGACTGCTAGGAGCTTTAATCTCTATGAAAAAACCCCTATTTATTACCCCCTCTTCTAAGAGTATATGTGATTGAACTTTTAATGCCTATCCTCAAAATAAAAGAGTCCTACAAGTGTGTTATGTTGCATAGATATATGATATAACAATGATATTTGACAAGATATCTCTAGATATAGAAATGTTTGTATTAAGAGATTGTTAGATCAACAGGGGTATTCCTAGATAGATATAACAATGTAAAATCATTTGTAATGTATTGTACTATAACTATAAATTTTAGATATTAGTTTTTAGTTTTTAGTTATTAGTTGTTAGTTATATGGATGGAGCATGATGTCTATTATGTCATCCAAGAAAGCAAGGTAAATGCATGATATAGATCATGACATTACAAACAAGGATAATAAATCAAGAAAAAAACATACAAATAAAGAAGTAAGAAGCATACAAGGTTGGCCAAGGGGACATACAAACAAGAGACATGGACACATGTCACTCAAGTTAGAAATCAATCATACAAGGCATGTTCAAATGCCATATACACATACAATTTGAAACAAGCAAAGATTGGCACAAGGACCATAGGCACATAGAAGAGTAAAAGAAAGGGACATTGGAAAATGTCCAAAGGTACACAAACATGAATAAAATCAAAGGACATTAGCAAATATCCTAAGGCATACATAAAAAACAAAACTAGAACTAGAAATTCAATCACATCTAACTACACAAAGCAAGAAAGGAAAGCCTGTAAAAAAATAAAAAGGTACAATCATATCTAACTAATCAAATCAAGATTGAAAGTATGAAAGACACATTTAGTACAAGACAATGTATATGCTATAAAATACATAAGTTTAAGATATTAGTGAGTGTCAATGTGGTAATCTGTGTAATCTAGTAAGTAATGTATGTCAACATGATAACTAGAGTGTGTGGTGTAAGAATGACATAACCTAGATGGTGTAGTCAAGTATAAGATGCCCCCAGTGGGAAGATGTATCAATGTGCATTTCAAATGTAGAATTAGGATGCCCCCTCAATGGGTATAATAAAGTAATCAAGGAACTAGAAGTCACTGCACACACTCAAAGAAGATCAAGTGAAGCATGGAAATGTAGATAATTGGAAAGCAATAGCATAAAATAGCAAACGTAAGTCTAGCATAAAAGTATAAATGTAAAACATGGATGATGCATATAATTTAAATTTTTTTGGTGTTTTTGAATTTATGTGAATGTTTTTGTATTTTGAAATAAGCTATGTACAATCAATCATAAGACTATATACAATAAATACTAAGAAATTATGTACAAGTAAGCAAAAATAAACTATGTACAATAAAAACTAAGAAGAAATGATACTAACTGATGAGTCTCATGGGAGACTCCCTATCATGGTGTCATGAATTGAACAAAGGAATTGTGCATGATTGTCAACTATGAGGGAATGGCTAGGAATATGATTCTGAATATTCAAATTTATTGTTGGTATTTTGGAGATCATAATAACTTGTATTTTTTCACTTATGATTATCATCTTGATTTTGAATCAATGAAATGTTGTTGTTGACTTTTGTTGTATCTAGATATTTTCCTTTGATGAACTATTTTTTTGAATGATTTATTGTAGGATGTTCAATAAATACCAAACCTTGGTGACAAACATTATCAATTATTAGAATAGGAGTAGTGACACCTTGAGCCTACTTGCCCAACCCTTGACCTTGATAATCAAACTATTGTAGATATTTTTGACCAAACCCATACTAATTTGAAATTTGAGCCTCATTTTGAAGAGGTAGAGTTGCATCTTTTTTGTGTTTTACCTATGCTTTTGGTACTATCTATTGTTCTGAGTTATGCCTTGGTAACCACTTTTGTATTATTTCTAAATTTGACCCTTTGTGAATGTGTTCCAATGCCATAATGGATTGCTTAACTGATCTACCTTGTATAGGGTCCTCATGAGCAATCATCTATTGTATGTGTTGTTTAAATTCCAAACATGAATTTGTGTGATGCCCATGCATTATATTATATGCGCAATAATATTTGGATCTTCTCACTAGATGTAGAGAATAGTTTGATCAATTTAGCTTTAATTATTTCCCTTAATACCTTAGTTAAACTCTTTTTTGATCTTTGAATTCCTTTTAAATCACTAATTGTAGAGTTACTTTGTTGTGATTTCTTATTTTTATATGTAGCATTGCTTGTAATCAATTGACTAGGTGAAGGTGCATATATATGATTGACACTAGGGTGCCTTTGAGGTTTTTGTATTATAATCTAATTTTCTAATTTTGTGATCATGCCATGTAATAGTTGATTTTGTGTTTGTAAATCTAAAATTAACTTGCTCATACTAGTGATTTGATCTCTTAGAGCCTTAAAAGTGCAAGTCCTAGTTACATCTGATTGAACATGTAAGCACATATGTTGAAGAGGATTTGAAGAAGCTATAGGGTGAATGTATGCATTAGAAACAATAGTGTAGTCTGCCTCACTTTTTAGAGGGGTGATAGAATGGACCTAGCTAGAGGGAAAGTATCTATCACCCTATTGAGGGAGAGGATGAGAAGGTATTTCTTTCCTCTGCATGAAATATGAAATTGAAACAAGAGTAGTCAAGGAGGCATATACATCTAGGTAGAAACCATGTATATGGGCTAAAATGCATGTAATTAGAGCTATAAGTTGTATAACAATATGTTTATAAAGAACATTCCATATGAAAGATAATAAGCAAGGGGGAGAGAGCATGTATTTATTCATTGATGCATAAAAAACTTTGACATGTGCTATGACATTTCTAATGTGTTTAGTATGATAAACTTGAAGAATTTTCCATATAAGAGATAGAAAGTAAGGGATAAAAAGCATGAATTTGTGCACGAATGCATATAAAATTTTGACATGACTCATAACATTTCTAACATGTTTAGCATGATAATCTTAAAAAGAAATCCACATAATAAATAGAAAGTAAAGGGTAGAGATCATAATTTTTTGCATAAAGGCATATAAGCTTTTGACATGTAACATAACATTTTGAATACGTTTAGCAAAATAGAGTTGGTAATTATTTTGTATGAAAAAAAGAGAATATACAAAAATAAAGTTGAATTTTTGTGCATTTTTGGCAATGAATTTTTTAATATCATCCCATATAATGAAACATAAACATAAAATGCAAAGGATGAAGCTTTGTACTAACATATGATAGATTTCATCATTCATGTACATGTCCCATTATGGTTTCCTTGTTATTTGTAAGAAATGTAAGAATTTTTACATAAGTGAGAATAATTTTTGTAATTTGATTATGAATGTAAGGTAATACCTCAAAAATAAAATAGGTGCTAGTATATGCAACTAGGGATTTGACAATAATTTTTTTGCAAAATACTATGAATTTTTGAAATTGAAATTGAATTTCTAAGTTAAGTATGCAAGTAAAAATTTATAAATTTATGGGAAAGTGTTTGATTTAATAGGACCTAGTAGATGCAACTAAGGTTTTGAGAAAAATAAATTTTTGAAAATTACTATAAATTTTTAAAATTTGAAGTGATTTTCTGATTTTAATATGGAACTAAAAATTCAAAAAATGATTGGAAAATTACTGGGAGCTAGTTGATGCAACTGGGATTTTGAAAAAAAAATTTGCCAATACTATTGAAATTAAAAATTTGGATTAAATTTCTAATTTATATATGCAAAAAAAATTAGGAAATTACTGGATTAATGCGGGAAAATTACTAAGACCTAGTGTATGCAACTAGGTTTTTGGAAAAAAAATATTTTAAAATTTACTACAATTTTAAAATTTTAAGAGGAATTTCCAATTTTAATATTAAATGAAAAATTTAGAAATTAATTTGAAAAATTGGGTGGGAATTTACCCTAGGGTTTCTTGGAATTTTATGCAAAATTTGAAGTCGGGTTCACCAAATGTTTTATAATTTTTCAAAATAATAGAGTTTTATTCCTAACTAATAAATAGGTCTAGAGTAAAGTAAATCAATAAATAATTTTCAATAATTAAGCCATTGATTTATGTAAAAATATTGTATTTTTTCCTTTTCTAAAAATAGTAATAAATAAGAGAAAATATGACTTAGCTTATTCTGAGTTGTCTAGTCTAAGATAGGGTCTGAGAATTTAGGTATAGGACTGGGATAGTGTCAAAATTAGGTTTTTGAACTTCATTTTTTTATTAGACAAGAGTGTCAAAAGTGGGACACCTTACTATTCAATGTTGTAGTCCTTTTTATCACTATTTTCCAGGTGATCTAAGTTTTTTGGGTTCAACTCGATAGGTTTGTGTTACCCTATCAGTGAAATATCAAAGCCCAAAAGTTTACAGAGCTTGATTTGCATCTATTTTAATCTTAAAACCCATAGGAGATCTTTGTACTTGCACTTGAAAAGAAATTTTGGGAAAGAGAGAGAAGGTGTTAGTGTGTAAAGGATACACTAGATGTACTTCACACCCCATATGTGAGCATGCTACCTACATACTAATACTCTGAAGAGGGATCAGGATAATGTAGTTCTCTTATTGAAGTGCTTGGTGTAATTATGTATGAAAATGAAACTAGATGTGAAACTAGGTGTACTTTAGATGGCTAAGGACTAGTGTGAGGATTTGAATAGGCTTGGAATAATATTGGAAGGTTATATGTAATGAATAGGGAAAAGTACTTGAGTGTACGTTCTTGTATTCTTGCTTCTCTCTTATAAATGAATGCCAACCCTTATAAATGGACTTTGA
Source organism: Torreya grandis (assembly GCA_037957365.1). Taxonomy (NCBI): domain Eukaryota; kingdom Viridiplantae; phylum Streptophyta; class Pinopsida; order Cupressales; family Taxaceae; genus Torreya; species Torreya grandis. The sequence goes on along the minus strand of JARHVA010001307.1, from coordinate 2,121,057 downwards.
ATGGCCTTTTATAGGGAACCTAATGATCGTGGGTTAAATGAATTTGTGTTAGGCCAACATGAATTAAGATAAGGATTCAAGAAAATATGATCATTTGAACCAAATTTTCACTTGGACAATAATAATACAAATAAGACACCCTAGGTTTCAATGCTCCTATTAAAGTTGGATGCTATTATCTAGAGGGAATGAGACTTGGGGGATGGATTTGTGGTTGAAAGAGTTTCCTAGGTCTATAAGGGTTAAGTTTAGAAGGCTGTGGATGACTAAGAATCAATGAAAGAAAAGCCTATAAGGGTTGTGCAAGTAAGTTGGAGGACATATGGATTAGGTGTCATTAGCCATACTAAAATAACCAAATTTTTCATTTTATATTACTACATTGTTAAATATTTGAATCCACCCCAACCTATTGCACTTTAGACCTTCGGTGACTTATTCCTATTGAAGGTGTTGTTACCCTTCCACCAAATGCACCTCTTCCTTAGTATAGTGTGTGTGATATGGCCCAAGTGTTGAGTCAAATAAATATCACCATGCCACTTGTTGAACTATTAAAAATACCTAAACATAGGAAGAATACCTTTGAATATTTAAAATTTGATGAAAGGTCAGCTGTAAATGAAATTAAGCTACCCCAAGCACCTTCAAAAGAAGATGAAAAATCAAAAGAGGTTGTTAAACCCACTTCAAAGGTCTATTTGAGGACTAGACTTTTAGAAATTCATTTGAATGTGGATCTTATACAACCCTATTGATCAATGGTCTGATTGTTCACAACTACATGTTTGATTTTAGTGCTTCTTTTAATGTGATGCCCTTGGGTGTCCTTAATGAGCTTGGAGTGAAGATTATGTCAACCTTTGGCAAGTTTTATTCCATGGACTCATGAGAGATTATAGTTGTTAAATAATTCAAGGGGTTGGTGTTATAATTGGTAGTGCATCCAGGAAAGTATTTGAATATCGATGTGGTAGTTGTAGACTGCCCACCTAAGTGGGAGATGTTATTGTCATGTAAATGGGCTGCTAGCATGGGTGAAAGTGTATATATGGACCTTTCTTATGTCACCATTCCTTTATATGATAATATGGTTATAATTTATAGAGAACCAAAGATGCTACATGTAATTGAATATATAAAACATAATCTCAATGAAGTGTTGTACATGGATGTTGAGCTTGGCAACTTTGTTAAGAATGTTGATATTAGTGAACAGCCTATTGTTCTTGATGTTGACCCTGACAAATAAAATGCAATTTGGAATATGTGCTTTGATGGGGATTGTTTCAATCTTGGAAATGAACCTAAATTTTCCTTTTATAACCCCAATGATAAATGCTTTATGTTTTATTTTCAGCTATCCTTTGAGTACACAAATAATACTATTGAGTATGAGGCACTCTTTCTTGGTTTAAGGATTGCCCCTAAGTATAGAATTAAAAGATTAATTATCAAGGGTGGTTATAATTTAGTGGTTAAGTAGGTCCATAATTCTTATGCCACCAAGAATAAAAGGTTGAAACAATATTAGAATGTTGTTTGGGATCTGCTTGAATTTTTTGATGCATTCAATTTGTGTTATCATGATAGAAGTTTCAACTAAGAAGCTAACATAATTACAGGGTTAAGTGCTCAATTTGAGATTACAAATATGAGACCTCATTATCAGTATCAAGTAGAGGTGTTTTTCAAGTCTTCAATCCTAGATAATATTCATCATTGGTAGGTATTTGATGATGATGAATAGAATAAGAGGTTTTTGAATTATGAGGTTGAGTTCCATGATAATTTCATAGACTTGGAATCCATGATTCAAGTTTTTGATGGAAAAGAAACCCTATTTGAGAAGGACATTATTCGTTTGAATACAAACATGCTCCTTAGAGGATTGGTAAGCTTAGAAGCATCTTTTGATGGAGCTGATAGAATAAAGTTAAGAGACTCGTTTATCTCAAAGGACATGACTGAGTGTAACTTAGGTTCTCATGAGAACCCAAAGGTGTGGTTAGGTACTCACCTAAGTGAAACTAAAAATCAATCTTACATGCATCTATTAAGGAAGTACCAGGATTGCTTAGCATGGTCTTATTCTAATTTGAAAGCATATAGGGAAGACTTGTTTCAGCATGCCATCCCATTGTAGCCTGATAGTAATCCTTTTAGGTATAAATAGAGGCCCATTAATCCCATCTTGGCTGCCAAAATGTGAAATGAGTTAAACAAGCTGAGGGATGATGGAATCATTCATCCCATTAGGTATTCATCATGGGTTATGAATTTAGTCCCTATGAGAAAGAAGAATGGTGGCATCTACTTATGTGTGGATTTCCAAAATTTGAATAAGACTTCTTTAAAATATAATTATCCCCTACCTAATATGGATTACCTATTACAAAGTGTTAATAGATCAATGATGTTGCTCACTTTAGATAACTTCTCAAGGTATAACCAGGTTGTGGTAAATTAATCCAAGAGATACAAGACCATGTTCATTATGCCTTGGGGCATGTATGTGTATGTGAGGATGCCTTTCATGTTGATCAATGTTGGTAAAATGTTCCATCAAACTATGGACATCAATTTTGTAGGGATAATTAACTATTTCATTATTGTGTATCAGGATGCCATTACTGTGTACTCCAAAACTAGAGAAGACCATTTGGAGCATCTAGAAAAGGTGTTGATCAGATGCCAAGAGTTTGGAATTTCACTAAATCCAAAGAAGTGCCACTTTGGAGTATAAAAGGCCAAGTTATTAACACATATAGTGTCCAATGATGGTGTCATGATTGACCCCAAAAAGGTATAAGTCATTGAAAAAGTGCCTATCCCACAATCCAAGAAAGGAATTTAGTCTTTTTTTAGACAAATTAACTTTGTGAGGAGGTTTGTGTCCATATTTATAGAGATCACTCTACCTATTACTTATGTTGGATCCTAGTTGTAAAAATATATCATTTAGCCTTACACACTTGAAGAGGATGCCAAGCTAAGATTAGAAACCACTAAAATGTCATTGTAGCTGGGGAAGGGTTTAGCATCTAAAATTGTCTAAACAAATAAAATGACTGGAAGGCACTTACAAAGGGTATGGTTAACTCCATGCTACTTTTGGCTCTACTTAAACCAAGTTTAAAGAACCTATTGAGGTAGTTTTCTCACATGAAGGAGTTTTTCACTTCAATTTTCATGAAGATTATTGGTAAAAAAAGGGAAATATGACCAAAGCATAACCAAACATGTACACTTCACCTGTGAAGGGTTGTCATGTAAAATGCATAAGTTCTTTACATCATATTCAAGCTACTAAATAAAAATGATATTATGGATGTAATCTCCATTTTGAAAACTATTTCAAACAATAGGGAGTAAGTGAGAGTTACATCACTAGAATTTAAAGCATACACAATGAACACATTTAAAATCACACAAGGTCTTATGCATTCACAAGGTAAACAACACTAATAATATGCAAAAAAAATGTTGTCTATAGGGTGAGATAGGGTAAATATAGATTTAATTAAATTATGGAAAAAGGTATGGATGATTAGTAAATGAGCATGAAGAAGTTCACAAAATGGCTATATTATCTTCATTAACAAATGTTTTTCAGTTTAGAAATAGATAAAATGAAATCATGCACAAATGATCCTCAAAAGTTTACAAGAAGTGTTGCAAATCATCCTTTAATAAATCCCTCTAGCTGATTTCATGAGCCTAGGACTACCCTTAAAAAGTCTATCAGTACCCTATTCCCAAATCTCAAAATAGAAAGGATTTTAGAATCTGGGTATAAACCTTAAATGACTACCTTAAAGAAGAATACATCAGCTAACCAATCTACCAAGCATGTAAAATATAACATTGTACTTCATCAATAGGAAGGAACAATAAACCATGAACAGATTCTATTTATTAATTGAATCAAATCTAAATATAACATGTCTTAAAAATTACATAATAGAAAACTATGCAAAACAATTCTATAACAAGGGAGACATTTTAAATGCTCTCAAAGCTTGTCAATGATTTTACAACAAAAATAAATTTGGCACCAAAAAATCACATAGGGAAAACTCTCTAAGATATAGCATTAGACTCAAAAAATTAATAGACCTCTATAAAGGGATATACCCCCTTTACTTATGAACTTTTAGCTAGGTTTATCATATTCCAAAGGATGCTCCAGTTAGAAAATTCTTTCATGGGCTTAGAGTCTATTCAATGTCATAAAAAAATGATTCCTCATATTTATGCTCATGCTTTTATGACGATGACAAATTTTATACTCCACTATGGTAGAATATTTTTAGTTATACACTCGAAGGGTAATTCTACAAGGGACATAACAACCTTTGTCTATTTTCTCAACAAACAAAACCATCCCTTTCCTATACAAATTATTATTCAAACTAACTTTGAAATGGGCATGCCACTGATGGGTGACGTACAATGGTTTCCCAATGGGAAATAAGAAGAAAAGAGACAAAAGAAAGAGAGAAGAAGAGGGAAGAGTGGTGCCAGCTCAGAAACCTAAATATCCAATTATACTCTAATTGATGTTAATAACTAAATCTTTCACCAACCTATTCTTATAATTGGTACATTCATTGATCATAGAGGCAAGATTCTCTTGGTCTTAGCCCACTTTCTATTTGAACTTGGCGTTGTATTCCTCAAGCCAAGTGGTGACCTTTTGAAGCATGGCCTATTTTCACTCAACTATTGCCTTGAGTTGGTCACAGGATTTCTTAAGTGATACCAACTGCCTTATTTTTGTGGCATCAAAGACCCCTTATAGTGCATTGATGAGGCTTTTCATGGCAATGCTTATTGCCTCTTTCATCAAGTCACCTGGACCATCAAAGTTTACCATCTTATTTAGGGTGACATCTATTTATTTCATCGTAGTCTTGAGAGACTACTATTCTCCTTTCAAATCAAAGATGTCATCTGTAATCATCATCAACCTTTGCTTAATTACCAACTAATACTCCTTGGGCCTTTTGTGATCATCAAAATAAATTATATTCTCTATCACTAAGACATTCATGATCATATTACAAATGTCATCCACCTTTGGTTGGATCTTTTCCTAGTTATTTATGTCTACATCATAAATAAACATTTAGGCTTCACAATCTCCTTTCTTATCCACTATGTCATCTAAGCATTCTAATGCCGAGTTGATTATCTATTTGGATCTAGTGCTCAAATCCTTTTGCCAATCCTCAATGGCCAATCCTCTGGCTTTTAGATCATCACCTCAACCAAAATCTAGTGATCTTATGGAGAAAAAAGGGAGGTCTAGAGCCTTAATGGTGGTTGGAGTTACTTCCTTAGGCTCACTTTGTAACTTTTGAAAGTACTTGATCATATCCTAATTTCATGCTTTCAACTCCTCTATGGAATCTATCTTTATCTATTCTATGGGCCACCATGCTCACCAAAACTTGCGAACTATGATTTATCTCATTCTTAAAAGGCTCCCCTAGATCACATCAGTAAATTGTGTAACTTTTAAGGGGGCATCCTTCTTCATAGCACCTGGTGGGGGATTTGCTATTTCCACATTTCTTCCCCTACATCAGTATACATGGTCCTCAAATGTGTTTTGGAATTATTTGGGGGTTTGGCCTTGAATGCTTGGGAAATATTCATTATATCAATATCCCCTATATTGATCATAATGTCTCCATTCTCTTTTACTTACTCTTTGACCTAGACAAGAGGCTTGGTCTAAAATCTCATCAAAGTTGTAGACATTTTAGATAGACTTGAGACAGCGAGGGGTGGTGTAAATGATACGCTAGCCATAAGGAGCACCATAGGCTTGGGTTATGGGCTCAATACAAATTTCTCAATGTCTTCATCACTCTCTTGATCTTTGCCACCCTTTTCCACTCCATGCTCCTTTTCCAAGTCTGGCTTTATTTACTCTAAAATATTGAACTCTGACTCAGGTTGATGAGACTCACTGAGAAACTTCTCAATTGAACTTCCTTATTCAATTGACTGACTATAAGGCTACGTAGTCACTTCACCTTATTTATTTACCTAGGCTTTATTTATGTATGAGGCTATTGTGTTGTCCTTGTTGCCTTCAAGAAACTCTTCACCAACCATGTCCTCAAGAATCTTATTATGAATTGGGTCATGGACCCTAATGTGAGGGATAAGACTTCATGGAATTTTGATGAAATTGAATCCTCCTAAAACATCCTTCTCAACATCTTTATTAAAAACATCCACTTTTTTGTCTATTGTTGAAGGGGTGGGGATATCCATTTGTAGGATTACTCCCTCACCCTCCTCGACACTTGCCTTCTCTTTTGGTGCTAGACTCAACACCTTCAGACTAGAAGGAATAACTTGTGGTACATATAGAGCCTATTGTGAGCCTTCATGCTCAACCACCACCTCAAAAATGGTGGAATTGTGAATACTATGCTTGAGATCTTCTTTAGATTTATCCTCAACATTATCTAGTTCTTCAACTCCATCCTAGTCATCTTGGCCTGATAGTTGAGAGATAACATTATCAACTAATGTCTTTATTTCTAGAGAAATAGTCTCCTCCTCATGAGGGGCTTGAACTTGTATAGTCACTTTAATACCAACCTGTAAAACATCATCAAAATACAAAGGGTCATATGAGGCTAGGTTATCTTCCTCATTACATTTTATTTCTACCACTGAGGGTCCTTCTTCTATAAGCAAGCCCATTATTGGGATCTTTAATGGGGTTTGGGGTCTTTGAATACAACCTCCTTCTTCACAGGAGACTTACTTGGAGGTTGTAGAGCCTTCTTGACTCTCTTCTACTTTGGTTACTCCCCTTGATCCTCACCTCCTTTTTTTCTTGAATATATTATTGGGGGAGGAATTGATTCACTTTATTTCATAGGTGGAGCATGTGGGAGTATAATTGGATTGGCCATAGGAACAGTTGCTAGAATGGTTGGTAATATTGGGAATCCCTTTCCTAAAATGGATATGGGGTGGCACTAGCCAATGTAACTTCCCTTGTAAGAATCTTATTCTATTTCTTTGCTAAGCTTGTTATATTTGAAAAGGATAACCTAACCTTGGATTGTGCCACTATAATCTTTTCCACATTTACTAGTTTGGTGAACTCAATATCCCCAAGCTTGTGTTTGCCCTTAATTTTTATTACTAATGATGGATCCATAGGGTCACCACTATATTTTTGGAGAAAATCCTTCAACTCTTTAACCTTCCTTATCTCTTGAAGGGTAGGGGAGTCATATGTGCCAAGGTTGATCCCATACTCCTTAAGCCATCTGAAGGTTCTCTTCATGATTTGTACTAATCTCCTAGGGATGGAATCATCCTCTTAAACATTAAAATATACATAAGAGATGGGATGGGCTTCAATGTTGGTTATGTTATATACTGAAGATAGTGTCAGTTTGTCATCTACCATATCCTTGAGGATGGGAGAAATGTTGTATGTTATAACCTCTTGTATTGTCAACCTCATAAACTCTAATTTTTGGACATCTTCCTTAGTGGTGTAGTCAGCCTAGATGTCCTCATAATGTGATTGATGTAATATCACATTAGTATCCATGTTTACCAACCAGCTAATGTCATAATTAGGTTAGGGTAGAATCTTATCAATTGTATATAGGACCATATCCTTCTCCAATCCCTTTGCCTTGGTGACTGAAGGACATGAATAATATCCTATTATTAGAAGAAATTATAAGGGATTATTGATCTTCTTAGATATGATCATTTCATACAGTGGCACCTTATGTCAGCATAACTCCATTACTTCCAAATTATCATCCAATTATCTTGGTAATTTGTATGGGTACCCAAGTAACCACTCACCATGATGTATGTGAATGTCTTGATTTATATATAAGTGGCACCATATTTATTAATTACGTCTTTAGCTATCTTAGACATTATATTGAGACTTCTTAAAGGGAAGAAGTCACTCATCATTATTTTTAAATAAGTAGTTGTAAACTTTGTATAAGTTCTTCTTGAAACCCTCTATAGTGATTTTTGGATATATTTCATATATCCTCATTCCATTGAGGTTCCTAATGAGCCCTTGGAATGTCTTGTTGTGCACTAGGTTGTACATAAAATAAGAAGACATGTAGAATGTACCTAAGAATGACTATTTATAAAGAATTGTAGCTTAGAGCTACATCATCTGGCCATGTAGATTATCATTGAGTATGGCAGCCCAGTCTACCTTCTTCCTTTCCAACATATAGATCATGATTAGAAACATCCATGGTTCAATTTTTTTTGTGGTGGGCACCCCATAGATCCTAGTGGCCATGGTAATAACATACTAGGGTAATCTATTAAAATCTACTAATTTCAAATTGTTAGAAATTCTAGAGGCCTTTTGTCTCTTCTTGGCTAGCCAACAAGAATTGATAATGTCCTAAATTGCCTTATCATCCTTTTCTACATACTCCTAGCATTCCTCCAAGGAGAGTGAAATGCTTTCTATCTAGGGGATAATTTTGAGTATGGTACTAAGGGATAAAGGGTTGAAATAGAAAAAAATTGAATGACTACCATCAATGACGGTCCTAGTGTCTAGTTGGTATGCTGAAATACATGTAATAATGAGTTTTGGGTATGGAGCAACCCAGGGGAATACTACCATAGGTGCAATGTAACTCATGCCAATGTTGGAAACTACTATGGGTGTTTTGATACTATAATACATTAAATAGGGCTCTAAAATCTAACCTCATGACATCTTTATCCTTAATCAAATCTAAAATCAAGACAATGTTTCCCTTTGTTAAGGTTGAAGACATCACCATCCTTCCCTAGCTTTCTTGTGCAATACCTTAATACCAGACAAACCTTTCACTTGAAAAATGCTTAAAATACCTCTCAAATCCTTTCAAATAACACAACACGAGGAACTAATTGGACACTTACTATTAATCTAGAGGTTTGCACGTACTAGAATCTAAAAGTCTATGAAGAATTCGCTATAATCACATCTCACACCACACTCAGCTAGGGCATACAAATAATTCAAAGGCATGAACACAAGATCTAAATTCAAAGGGTAATTTTAAAATCAAGACAAATACCTAAGTTATAATCCCTTGCATTTCAAGATTAAGGTTACCATTAATGATCTAAATCCCAATGGCTAATCACCAACCACTCTCATTAATTACTTCAAGCCTCATTCAAAAAAGAGAAGGAAAATAAAAATGTTTCTTTCTATGCCAAGTAATCCTCTTTACAACACGTAGATTCATATGAGTGAATAATGCACCATGTACCTTTTTAGGCCTTTGAGAACTTTTGTACCTTTCACTTGTTACTTTCCACTAGTGTAGTGATGTAATATGCCCCGAGTTCCTCATGGAAGGTGAGGATGCCATGTGTCATAATTTATTTTTGTAAATTCAAGCATTTAGGCCTCTACGTATCTTTTGAATTTTTCTCACTAAGAGGTAAGTGGGAAAATCTTCAAAAAGGGACCAAAATTGAGAAAACCCCAAGGAGCTACCATGTGTAATCACTTTTTCTCACAAGTTCAGATATTTGGGCCCTAGGGAATTTAATCGCCTTGCCCACCAAAAATGGAAGTGGAGCAATTTTCAAGAAAGGCCCAAAATATCCAAAGCCCTAAGAATCTACCATGTGTCCAACTTAGATGTGAGTTTGGACTCTCAGCAATTTTTTACCTTTTGCACAAGTTATTATCATTTGAGGAAGGGTAAAAGATCCCTTTGACCCTCGATAATTCTCTTAGAAGTCCCCCAAGATAAACATGTGTCTTTCATTCAATTCATCACGAAATTTCTCACCTTAATCATCAAAACACATTAAGTGTAACTTTTAAATTTTATTTGGGGCCCCATAACTTTCCTCTTAGAACATAATGCAACAAATCCATGCATAGAGAAAGGCTTAGCTATATTTTTATCTTATCACTATGAATTTTTATGCCATGGGATCTTTAATCAACATTTCATGATTTCTTTACAGCTAATAAGAGTGCCTTTTATTTCCATGAAGTAACCCCCTACGAGTTATACAAAGAGTGGACAAACACTCCCATTTGAAAAAAATAGGATAAAAGACACAACTAATCATGAACATGTATTTTGATCCTCTAAAGGACTGGGCCAAGTGGCTAAACACTAACATTGATTTATTTTGGACATGAGAATATTAATGATAAGGGCTCAATTTCTCTAGTGAAATTTTGGGCACTAACAAATTCCATGCTGAAGAAGGACCATATTATTAAAGGGGATGAGAAGGTCATGCAAGCATTTAGTGACATCAACAGAGCTTTAAATTCTTTTCCTATTTTGGCTAGCCCTGATTACACTAAGCCATTTTAGATATTCTCTTTTGTATCATATAATATTGTTGTTGTTATCCTATTATAAAAAAATGAGGATGGTCATGAGTAGCCTATAGATTTCTTTATCAAAGCTATGCAAGGTCCTGAGCTAAATTATAATATTATGGAACAACAAAATTTCACTCTCTTGAAACTTGTCAAGACATTCAAGGATTATATTATGAGTTCAAAGATTGTTGCTTATGTCCCACATAACATGGTGAAAGACATCTTGACTCAGACTAAAGTATCCATCATGATATACAGGTGGGTCAATAAGTTACAAGAATATGACATGGATATTCAAACCACCAAGTTAGTGTGAGGTATGGGTCTAGCCAAGCTTTTGGCTGAGACCAATTTGGAAGTTGTTGAGGTAAACACTATTATTTTTAATGTTGATGATGCATTGAGTCAATTTAACATATCTCTATGGTATAGAGATATTGTTTACTACTTGAAAAATATAATTAATCCCTTGAATTGGATAAGAATCAAATAATAAATATTAATCTTGTTTCCCAAAAATACCTCTTGACTAAGAATGGACTAACATGGAAGAATCCAAATGGGGTTCTCCTAAGATGCATTCTAGAAAAATAAATTGTTGACCTAATTGAAGACTTCCATAGTGGAGGATGTGGTGGCCATTTTTCACCTAAGATTATAGCTCATAAAATTATGAGATTTGGTTATTGGTGTCCATCATTGTTCAAGGATTTTGCTCAGATGGTCAAAAAGTGTGAGAGATGTCATCAATTTACTGAAAGGATGAAATCTTCAGGTTCTCTTCCCTTACAACTTGTGACAATTGAAGGCCCAATTGGATAATGGGGAATGGATTTTATTGGAGAAATTTTTTATTCGTCAATCACTAAACATACATGGATACTAGTTTCAATTGATTACTTCATAAAATGGGTCAAATCAATCCCTACAAAGAAAGCAACACACTAGGTAGTTATGGATTTTTTGCTACATCAGATTATTTGTAGATTTGGTGTGCCTAAGCTTCAAACCTAACCTTTTGGTGGAATTGTGTAAATAGTATTGGATTGAAATTGACATGTTATTCCAATTATAACCCTTAAGTGAATGTGCAAGTAGAATCCAATAACAAGAACTTTCTCGAGATCATCAAAAAAATATTAGAAGTAAACAAGAAGTGGGGTGACTAACTAAAGTTTGCTTTGTGGGTTGATAGGATCATGCCCAAGATAGAAATGAAAAAAAATCATTTTTGAGATTATTTATGGAGATTAATCAATTTTTCCTATGGATTTGTAGTTTCCAACTTATCAGCTTATGAAGCAACTAGAGGATGATGAGTAAATCAACCACTATGAGAGTAGAATGAACCAGATTATTGAGCTTGATGAAATTTGAAGACAAGCTCACGAAAGACACCTCAAGTTCAAAGAGAATTTGAAGAATATATTTGATAGGAAGGATCTTCCATGAACCTTTAAAGTGTAGACACCTAAATTTGGCCACCAATAACCATCAATTAGGGTTTTGACCAATTTCCACCAAAATGCACAATTTGGCCTAAAAACACTAAAACACATTAAATGAGTTGAAATTGATATATTCAAGTGCCGATTTTGTCCAAATTATCATTAAATGGGGAAATGTAATTTATGAAGCAGTTAAATTTGATCAAATCATTTTGAGTCAAAATGCCAATTTTGTATTTGGGTGCTCTGGATTGCTCTTTTCTATCAAATTTTTTATATGAGACATGTGCCATTGTTATTTTACATTGAAAACATCCTAAATGGGATAATGGTTCAAATTAATCTAACATCAACTTCCAATTCCAATCTAGTCAAATTCTAAGCCAATATTATGACATTTTGACCAATTTAATTAATTTGTGCACAAATTGCCAAGGTTTTGCATCAAAGTTGACTAATCATGTTTAAGGCTAATTAAACCAAATAAAGAGATTAAATTAATTTTACATGGAAATTTTTGAATATTTATTTTTATAAATTGATTTTCATTAACTATATCATCAAATGACATCATCCTATGAAGTGGCATCCATAAGCCATAAATGCCACAAATATCTAAATTAATGCCTCCCATGTCTCATCAAGACCCTCCAACCTAATTAATGCCCCTATATCCAAAATATTGATGAGCCTATTTATAAATTTTAATTACATAATTGAATTAATCCTTAGCCACACATCTTCATCTTGAGATGGATGGTTCAGGTTGATTTTAAACCATTCCAAAAATCTATAAATAGGAGGCCTTGTCTATTGAATTTTAAGCTATTTTATGCCAAACTTATAATGCCCAAATACATTCAAAAATCCATTATAATTAGTTTTATAATGTTAAATTATTGATCCAAGCAAAGCCAAGCTAAATCTAAACATGGTGCCAAGGAGAGATGGAGGTAGCCACACTTCATTGATGCAGACTTCATGAGCACAAATCGAGCAAGCCACTTCAACAAACTATCTAGAGTATCCAAGGAAGGTGAACAAAGGTTTCTTTTGAATTTTTTTTTTTTTCTATTCTAGTCTTGTTAACTAATCTCCCCCATTGAGATAGGCTTAAGGTGTTAGTTATTAGTGTGTCATATTGATTTTGAATTCATAGACTAACACAATAATAATCTCCACTTATTACAATCTTATGTTCACAAATGGCATGCCCAGTGAAACTTAATCTCACAAATTTGGTCAAATTTCACCTAAAATAAACATACTAACCATTGTCATGTAGGATCTTGGAGTGTGGAGGCAAACAAGATAAAAATCTGAGAAAAAATCTATTTTTTAAGCCATAGTTTTATTCTCGGGACTGTGCAACCCAACTTACTTGGCAACCCAAATTGCCTATCATCCCAACTCACCTATCAACCCAACTCACTTGTAAATCCAACTCACTTATACAGCCTAACTCACATGTCAACCTAACTCACCTATCAACCCAACTCACCTGTCAACCCAACTCGACTGTCAACCTAGTAGCTAAATTCTTAGTGTCGTTTGCTCAAAATCCTAAGTGCTTCAAAGTAGGTAATTGTAATCTTGTTTTTTTAGGTTGAGGGGGTAGTTTGGAATTATATTTATATTCTTTTTACTAACCACACACCTTTCAAATTGGGTTTAAAAAAAACTTGATCAAAAATCATGCACATTTCAAATTTGGCTTAAAATGAATATGTCATGTTTCTCACACATTTGAATTGGTACCTAAAATGAACCTAATATCTATCTAAGTCTTATGTACTTTTAATTTAGTTCTTAAAACACATTATAAATCTTACAACATTTTCAATTTGGTGTTTTATTCATCAATTTAAGCTAAGTCTTGAATTTTCAATTTGGGTTTAAAATGAACTTAGGTTTTTATTGCTTATTATGGGTATTTTATGAAAGATTTTCCATCTTTTTACTAAAGACAAAGGGATAGTAATGAATTTAAGAAAAAAAATTCAAATTTGGTGTAACAAATTAACATCACTTCAATTTTTTTCAAAACTTGCTTGTTTATTGTTTTAGTAAAAAAAGGCATACGTGTATGCTCTCGCATTTATCCCCTTTAGGGAACTTTTGGGATCAAAAGCACCATCTCATCATAATTTGAGCCTATTCCAAGGCATAAAAATAATGTCATCTAAATCAATCCCTAAAAAATTTTAATAATTTAGGTGATCTTGAAATGACCTTAAATTCTTTCTATCAGTCATTTATTTTATTGCATCTTGGCTTGCAAGGGGGACTTCATTACCTCTCACAAGTTATATAGGGAATCTTTAACTTGGGGTTTCATCTCCTAGTACTAACTTCAACCACTCCCACTAGGATCATAGGTTTGAGTGGTTAAACCACCTTCTAGTGTTTGAGTTGCACATAGAATGTATATGCACTTTAGACATCGCACTATAATGAGCAAGTGATGGATGTAGTGGTTGCAAAAAGAACCAGACCTTCTTAAAATAAGCTAAGTATTGTGGACACCAAATTAAAGTGTTTCTTCTCTTGTTTACTAACATGAAATTTGGGAGACATGGGATCCATCTAGAAATGATTGAAAACCAATTAGTTTTAGTCAACCCCAATTTGCCACACCCTTAATAGAAATTTGGATGATTTACTTGTATTTTTTTATTTTCTTACTTGGTGTTTTGAGACTAAAACTAATATGTTTATTTGTAAACCATGTAAAAACCAATTTGTTTATACATCACTATTTTGTCTAAAGATGTGTTATGTTGTCTATTTTACACCACACTTGTGCCTTGAAATTTTTGCTAAACATGTTTATGTGTGTGTTACTTGTTTGAGGGGGGTAGCGTTATGCTACCCAAAACATGTTAAACCATTTTTTCCTTTGAGTCTCTGAAACATAACATTGATCACATCATTCAAGCATGCTTATGACATTAGGTTGCTTAATTTGTTTCAATACTTTTTTACCATTGCACCAAAAATCATTTGTTTCAAACCATGTCACATCAGCCATTTACAACTTGTTTATGCATCATCATGCTATATAATCTTGTCTAGCTTGTTTGGTCAAATCCTAGTTTTCAACATTGAGTTTTCAATTAACTTTATTAAGTTTGAATTCAAACATTGATTTATTTATATTTAGGCCTCAATTCATGGGGATGATACATAGATCTTTATGTTTTGGGTTGCATAACTTCAGTTAATTGATTACCCAAATTTGAAGACTATTGATTGTTTGTTTATTCATAGAGCCTGTCCTTACCATTATTTGTGTCTTTATTTGGGAGAAAATGGCATTTCTCTAGGTGCCTTTTTCCTCATGCCTTATACCAACTGATCATATTTATGTTTGATTTTGTGTGCCTGGTATATGTCAAAGTTTTTTCAAAACTTGTTAGATTAAATCAAATCACATCATGCCTTTGTTTCAAGTCTAGATTTTGATGCCATTTGGCCAAAAGTCCTAGCACAGCCTATTTGAGCCTAGATTTTGACTCTACTTTGGATAAAAGACCTAGAAACTCTTTTCCCTTTCCTAGTTTAGACCTTGTTTGGAATACTTTGACCCAGACCTTTGACATGTCAATTTTTATTCAGATGCCTGACCTTTTATGTGTATGACATTTAATGTTAGACATTTGATGTTAGAATATTTTATGATAAGTCTTAGCATAAACCATTTTGTGGATAGACCTCCATGATCAAATCATTGTTTGGAGATACAGCTCCACTTTTGACTAAGTTAGACCTAGTTTGAACCATTTGTCTTTTGGACATAGTTTTTCAGAGTTTGAAAAAATCTAAGCCTTTTGTTTAGGATATTTTTTCATTTATGTGAATATTTCTATCTACACTTATGGTGGAGTCACATACAATCCAACTTATGATATAATGGTCACACAAAATCCTACTAGGAACCCCTATAGAGAAAGATTTTCTACAGAGTTTTATTAGTCTACCTAAAAAACTCTATATGGGGAACATAGTCAAAGTCCATAGAATCCAAATCAAATTACCAATTAGGATGATATGCTTTATGAGGAGGACTTTGAAGACCCAAGTATAGATAATGTTGTTTAGGATACGGTTCCATACCCTCTTTACAATAATTAGTACACAGAACATATTCAAGAACTAGCTTATGATCCAACTGAAGATTGGAATGATATGTTTTATGAGGTGGACTTAGATTCTTTGGCTTATGTAACCAATAAATCTCCACAATGCCCCTTCATAATTTTAGGACCTCATCCTTTGGCTTATACAAGTAACCAAGCTCTAAACCGTCCTATCATTACCATTTTAGGACTTCTTCCTTTGGCTCATATAAGAAATAATGCTCCCCAATACCCTACCATTATCCAACCATAGGCCATTCCTCATATGTTACCAATCCATTAAAAACCTTAACCCATCCAATCATTTAAATACCAAGCTATATTCAAAATTGGTATTTTTTAACTCATTGAAAACCAAGGCCAACAATACCAACCAATTCAAGATATTTTTATTTAACCAACCACTTATGATAAGTTGACCTGTGATGAATCACCTATTGATCCTATACTAGTTGTAGAGGAGTCTCACTCTGATGAGTCAATCTTTGCAGAGTCATTTTTTAATGATTATAATCACCTTTGGGAAAATCATTACCTCGACCATATGCCTATTTTTCAAGAGCCTCCTATTGACAAACCAGTCTCTAAGGAGATGTCTCTTAACCTTTTTCCCATTATGGAGGAGTCTCACTTTGATAAACTAGTTTTTATGGAGCCCATTATGTCATCATAGGCCATTACTTGTCTAATACCAAACATTCAACAAGACATCATTATAATAGAATACCCATCAGATGAAGAATTAGAGTTAGAATCAAGTTTTATTCTTGAACCAACATAAAATTTATCATCAAATGAAGAATCAACATTAGTCTTACCTTTGGATTCAAAATCCATTGAGTCAAAATCAGATTTAGATACATAATATGTTCATGATTGTTACAACATTGGTTATGCGTACCTCATAGACTAATTTGCATCTATTTATGATCCTTCTATACTTTTTTAGGATGATTACTTTAGATCTGACACAAGTTATCCTAGTATCTTCTATGAGGATTGTGTAGCCTCTCCTCATTCCATTACCATTCCATAAGCCATTACCATCAACCAACATAGCCATATTATTGACATTCCATCTCCCACAAGCATCGATTGAGACTGATAAAATCACACTTTGTTAAATTGCATCCATGGACAAATAGTAGTTTAAGAAGAGTAAGAAGGCCAAGACCACATTCATATATCAAAATAACACTCTCCTAGTGAAACCTTTTTAGAGGCACTAAGGGACAAGTAAAGTTCAAACTCATCATCTTCTAATGAAAGTTTTTTGGAAGTGCTAGAAGTTAATCAAAGTTAAAATTCAATGTTCCTTAGTGAAACCTTCTCAAATTCATTATGGAAGAATAAAGACAACTTCATTGGTGAAAACCTCATCAAGGCATTGATAGCTTAGCAAAAAATTCCTTCACTACTTGATAAAGATAATTTCAAAGATCAAATAAAAATAGCTTCTAACCTAAAGCCTGATCAGATGGTAGCTACTCTCAAGATCAAACAACAAAAAATATGGTGATCCTCTTGAGAGAATATTCAAAGTTTTTTAACCCCACGACATCTAAAGTTATGTCAAATCTAGCATCAACAACATTATGTGTGATTGAATGTCTCAATCTTTATTTGTTTTCCCACCATTACCCATTTCATTATCATTTACCATTCTATTTCATAATCAAACCTACCATCCATTATTTGTCCCTATTTACTATACATGGCTGTACTTTTCTTTGCAAAGGCTACAAAGATACCTTGTCTTGACATTTGAAGGAATCAAAATCAATGACCAATAAATATCACAACATTCTCAACATCCAGATCTATAGCCAGTTCTTAACAGAGAAGCTATTTAGATGAGGTGTGGGATAATAATTAACATGGTTGATCATTTGGTTTGTATCATTTTTTATTAGGACGTGCATATCCACTTCAACAAGAAAAATAGAATCATGTCATTTTACCATACCCAGGCCAAACGTCAAAAAAATCAACAATCACCCAGGCCAAAAACATGTACCATACCATTTCATTTACCATATCTATTTTCCATTGTCATATATTCATTCCATTTACCCCATCACTTAGGCTTAACCCTCCTACCATTTTATCTAATCTATCAAAACCCATCATTATCCTATAGCAAGACCATGCCATCTTATCATTCCATTCCTATCTAGACCAAAGCCTATTTTTAGTCATCCTACACAATCTTATTTTGATCTTGGTTCCTTTGGTTCTTCTTGTACTTTTTGTGAGGGGATTTTGATCAAGTTTCAATAATCAATCAAATCCATGTTTCAATGACAGTCAATGAAAGTAGTGTGATAGTTGATCTGGCAAGATATCTTTCATTTTCCATCCTATACCAAAGTTGGTTTATGTGATCCTAATTATAACTACTTATGGGAAAATTAGTGTTTCACTGGTCTTGCTACTAATTATAACCACTTGTAGGCATATTAGTATCATTGACCTTTTATATTGTATCCTAGTTATAACCACCTATGGGAAAACTAGGGGCAACATTTGTTTATCATGCATTATCATCTCACATTGACATTACTATTTTCATTTGACTGACCATTTGCTATATATGAGAACTTGTTGGGACATGGTTGGTTTTTCCTCACCTTTTATGTAGATGGAATTACTATGACTTGATATCATTTCAGGACTATGTAGGTCATGATCAATTTATTTTGAGGTCACCTCAGTCCCCCTAAACCACACTCACCATTTTGTGAGCAACCTAAGCCAAACGCTCTCACCATTTTGTGAACATGTATCTTATCATTCTCGATTGAGTTAAGATACCTCAAAATTCCAAAAACATTCAAATATTTAAAAAGACCAAAAACATTTATCCTATATAAGCCTAGTCAGTTATCCTTGATTCACCCTACTAGGGCATGGTCATTATTAGGAGGCTTTATTTTGATTTTATTTTTGGGATTTTTGTTTGTTTATTTATTTCAAAGTTATTTGTCTATTTGTGTTATTTTTATGTGTTTCTTTTTTTGATTATTTTCTTGCTTGTTTGTTTGCTTTTAGCACTATTGCCTTGACTCAGTTTATATATATGCATTAGGTAATTCCTTGTGCACATTATTTTTGAGTCCATCCATATTCATATGTCAACATTATCATCATGTTTTTTATCATTGATGAATTATTTTAAATTAGTTATTGGAGTGGGAGTTAGTCCTTATGCATATTTTAGGATATTCTTCATGGTGTTCTATCATGATGCATACCACTATGTGCCACAACAAAAATCAGATTTAAGAAGGTATACAAACAACGGAGATACAAAAGTTTCTCCTTGGCACCTTGGCAAATCTTCCCACCCTTGATCAAATTAATCCTTTGACCATTCAAGTTATATTATTACTAATAAGGATGAGCATCTCCTTGTTGGTAAGTACAAATGAATCATTTCTATTGATCAATCTTATTCTTCTATTAATGTCTTTCATCACTTTGCATGCACTCATCTTTAATCTATATTCCAGGTTATATCCTTGAGTTATGCTTGTTAATCATCCCTTAGTGGGGCATAATCATCTTTATAAAATAATCCAAGTCCCCTTAATGATTATAACTGCTTATAGGCAAATTATTATTTTGACTTTTATTCCTGATTATAACCACATTGGGGCAAATCAATATCTTTTTTAAATAAATGCATGCAAGCATTTCCTCATTTAGATTAATCTCAACCACAGGTTAATTCCACCTTTCTTCTTGCTTCTTTTTCAAGGGACCATCCATCAACAAATGTGACAAACACTCCCTCGAGGGGGAGTCATCATAGGATTCCCAAACATGCTTTGGAGCTTTTTTCATCAATCATCTTCTTTTTGGCATACAAGTCTTTTCTCATTATTTGAGAATACATTGTTTTACCTATGGTTTGTAACATTTTCCAATATAAGGGAAAACTTTAGACACCTAAATATAGCCACCAATGACCATCAATCAAGCTTTTGACCAATTTCCATCAAAATGCACAATTTAGCCTAAAAACACTAAAACACATTAAATAAGTTAAAATTGATATATTCAAGTGTTGATTTTATCCAGAGTATCATTAAATGAGGCAATGTAATTTATGAAGCAGCTAACTTTGATCAAATCATTTTGAATTAAAATGCCAATTTTACACCTAGGTGCTCTGGATTGCTCTTTTCTATCAAATTTCTTATACAAGACATGTGCATTTGTTATTTTACATTGATAACATCTTAAATTGTATAATGGTTCCAAAACATCTAACATTGACTTCCAATTCTAATCCAGTCAAATTTCAAACCAATAATATGACATTTTGACCAATTTGATTAATTTGTGCACAAATTGCCAAGGTTTTGCACCAAAATTGACTAATCATGTTTAAGGCTAATTAAACCAAATCAAGAGCTTAAGTTAATTTTATATGAAAATTTTTAAATATTTATTTTTAAAAATTTATTGTCATTAATTGCATCATCATATGACATCATCTTATGGGGTGGCATCCACAAGCCATAAATGCCACAAATATCTAAATTAATGCCTCCCATGCCTCATTAAGATCCTCCATGATTAGTTAATGCCCCTCTGTCCCAAATATTGATGAGCCTATTTATAAATTTTAATTACATAATTGAATTAATCCTTATCCACACATCTTCATCTTGAGATGGATAGTTCAAGTTGATTCTAAACCATTCCAAAAATTCATAAATAGGAGGCCTTGCCTATTGAATTTTAAGATCTTTTATGCCAAACTTATAATGCCCAGATTAATTCAAAAATCTATTTCAATTAGTGTTATAATGTTAAATTATTGATCCAAGCCAAGCCAAATCCAAACATGGTGCCAAGGAGAGATGGAGGTAGCCACACTTCATTGATGCAAACTTCATGAGCACAAATCAAGCAAGCCACTTCAATAAACTATTTGGAGCATCCAAGGAAGGTAAAAGAGGGTTTATTTTTAATTTTAGTTGTGTTTTCTATTCTAGTCTTGTTAACTAAGCTCCCCCATTGAGATAGGCTTAAGGTGTTAGCTATTAGTGTGTTATTTTGATTTTGATCTCATATACTAACATAATCCTAATCTCCACTTAGTGCAATCCTATATTCACACAAATTAGGTGATCTGGTTCTAATTTGGGATAGCAGGCATGAGGAGAAAGGAAATCATGGAAATTTTGATGCCTTATGGATGGATCCCTATTCTATTGACTGTCAAATTGGGGAGCATATTTTCTTCTTGAGAGATATGGATGGTGAAATACTAGAGCTACCAGTTAATAGTAGACATTTAAAACACTTCCTTGATTGACTTGATATGTAACTATGTACATATTTTATAGTCTTTTTTCTTTTTTTTGTTTTATTGCTTTATTGCCCCTCTAGTTTGGGCCTTATTTTTAAAGTTTCTATTTATTCTTTATTATGTGTTTATTTCTAGATCCTCCTGATCTATTTTTTTTAAGTCTACCATGTTTTGTTGAGACTTCATGAATGTTTGATAAAATTTGTTAAGTCTTGACTTTGTAACCCATTAGATTGGGACCTAGTCTTATGTTTTGGGGTTCTTTACACACCTACAATGGGTATGCATCCCCAAGTGAGAACTAGTGTTAGTTTCTAATATTACACTAAATCAATTGGACCCTTGTCAAGTGAAAATTCCCAAGTCCTTATCCCAACTTACGTCTCCAAGTGTTCTTTTGGAAGTTTAAGTTCATGTGAAAACTAAGTCCTAATCTGGTCTTTGCTTGGTGAATGTGTCTTTCCTTTATGATTTTTTGGGCTTTTTTCATGAACACAATAGCCAAAATAAATAGATCTTCAGGATTTTTGTCTCAGATAAAAATTATAAAGACTTATTTTCATTAGACATTTTGTCCACTAAAGAAAGTCTGAAGGAATTCAATGTCTTGACCAAGTCCCATTTGCATCAGGGTAAGTGTTTTACAAAAAAATTGAAGGGTCATTTATTTCAAAACTTTTTTCCATGAAAAAAATTTTGAAGGGCACTTTCCCTTTGTGAATTTTTTCCACACAATAATCTCGACAAAAGTCCTTTGTTTTGCAAAAATGTCAACTCTAAATTCTTTTGACAAAAGTGTAAGCTCAATTTCTTTGGAGAAAATGTCAATTTCAATTTTTGTGGGCAGATTTTTTTGACAAAATGTCTAAAATAATAGTCCTAATGATGAAAAAATGTTGAAGACTAAATTTTTTGAAGGAAAAGTGAAAAAGTCATTTTTTCAAGGAAATTGTTTCAGACAAAATGTATGAAGTAATTCTCCTAATGAATAAAAGGCCCGAGAGTAGAAGTGCTAAAGAGAAAAATCCCACAATAATTCTTGAAGCATAAAAGGCTTGTAATAATTTTGTCGAAGATAAAAATTCCATAAACAAAGAACTCACAAACTAAATTACTAATGGGTAAAGTTCCCAAAGAAATTTTCCTAAATTGTAGGTATGATGGTCTCATGGACATCTTTTGATGGGCATGTGAACATCAAATTTAAGTCACAAAAAATAGCCATTAGAGTTAAAATGCTCCAATAAAGTTTTGAAATCATCAATTTTAGGCCCCTTGAAATATTTGTTTGAGTTCAAATAGAGGCAGATCCAATGGTACGCATTAATGTGGAGTAGGATGATCAGACGGTGTGTGATCAAAGTTGAATAGTTAAAGAAACCTAGGATGAGTGAGACAGTGATAGATGTCATCATCATGGGACCCTATTAAAAATATATTGGAACATAGAGAAAATTATTGAGCCTTATGGATAAAAAATTGATGGTCTACACTTGATTTGTGCCAATGAGACCAGTGGTGCATAATGATAGTGGACTATTCAATGAAGCTCCAAGAAAATTTAAGACCACCATGTGCAAGAACACATTAGCCTGGTAGATATGACATAGTAGGGTAAAAAATCCTATGGGGCCACCAAGTGGCATGATCTTGGGGATAAAAATAGCTAGCAACTAATAACACTTAGTCTTTTAGATCAAGATCAATGGTCCACATCAACCCATGCACATACATCAATGGTGCAAGTGAGAGATGACTTGTGAAAGGACTCCAAACCTGTAAGAAAGTGACACATGCCTAATGGGTGACAAAGGTCACATTTTAAGATAAATAATAGTGTGACATGTCAAATTCTATATGGGCATGCATGTCATATTCAAAGGTCCGATGTAGATCAGTTTGTAGATTTTTCACTAGTGATAAGTAGATTGATTAGGAAAGTTTCAAATGAACCATGGAAGTTCTGCAAGAATTTTAAAGGCACTTTTATAGAAGTTCCCTTATCTAGAGGCTCATAATGTAGTCCTCACTCCTCAGGGATGTTGTGAATAGCATAAAGGTCGAATGTTTATGATGTCACTAACTTTTTGTGGTAAGGAGATAAAGGCACTTTTGCTAAATTATAAAGTCAGGACAGAGAATGGGATTCTAGATATGTCAAATATTGGTTATAAAATGTGACCCTGATGATTGGATGATGCATAAATCCCATTTGTGACTATAGGACAAATATATTACATGTTTTTAGCATGTATAGAATACAAAGGGGCTTATGTTTATATAATTAGTGACCTTTGTGTAGATATCGAGTAAAGCCTATATGATGGGGAGTTTTAAAAGGGTGAAGAGTATGTGTTCAGTACATTATAATCCAACATGGCTTTACTAACCCCTCATGTGCTCATTTGAAGACCTTATTGGGGAAGCTTCTCAGGGGGACTATAAATGTTAGTTATAATTTGGCAATTCACAGATGTACAAGTGGGGCCAAAACTTCCCAAATAGATCAATGGTGGGAATAATGAATTTATGCATTAAAAAGAACATTTGCACAAAAGGATAGATGTATTGAAAAGATAAAAAATTTAAAGGGATAAAAGTGAAAAGGGGGAAACTATGTGAAAAATTAGATTGGAGCCAAAAAAAGAAAGTTAAAATGACCTAA
This sequence comes from Torreya grandis, assembly GCA_037957365.1. Lineage (NCBI taxonomy): Eukaryota > Viridiplantae > Streptophyta > Pinopsida > Cupressales > Taxaceae > Torreya > Torreya grandis. Next base: position 2,097,092 of record JARHVA010001307.1, on the reverse strand, counting down.
GTCTTTTGCATTTATCATTATTGTGTTTGCACAGGCTCCTCCATGAGCGAGATATTGCAGGTTTACAAATCCGAGGTGGGATACTTTATAGAAGATCATTCAAAGGGCCATGGATCTAAAATATTCCCAAGAAATCATGGTAAAATTAGGTTATTAAATGGCATGCATGAGATGGAGGGCATCTATCCAAGAGTTTCCAGTTATGAAAGTAAGTGGTCCAAGTTATTTTTAGGTAGTTCCACATAAAGACAAAGTTTGTTTGGCCCTCTACCATGAATATTCTCCTTCTAACTCATGTGAAAGGCATCTCCTACCATAAAACTAGAAGATTGTTGTAAAATATTCATCATTATATATAGAGTTAATTATAACATTGATTTTTATTACAAATGGATGAATATTTTAGGCATGACATGGGATTATTTTCTAGCTAGACACATCTTGGTAGACTTGACAGTTTGTTTTGTACTTTTGAGATTTTTGACCCACAATTCTAAATTTGAAAAATGTATAAATAGGGGGGCTATCCTCTATTCAAATTTGTTGTTGGGTGTTGTTTGTGTTGTTGGTCATCATTTAAGGTGTCCATTTTCTCCAAATCTAGGTTCTATAGAATTTTTTTTTTGATCAATTATTGTGTGTAAATTTTGTTTCCCTTGATAAGGTGGTTGTAGTTGTATAGTTATTAGCAAGCTTTGAGATCATGTTTATGTCTCCCTTCTTAAAAGATCAATCTCACCATGTGTGTCCCCATGGAAGCATTTTGAAGTATTGATGTCTATAATATTTCTTTTCAATTTAATTAAAATGCTTGTGTTTCTTTGCTATTTCCTATTAATGAAGTGTAGCAATCTATTTTACAAATATTTTTGACTGGATATCTAGTTTTATTTTCATTACTAGTTTCATTTTGAGCATAGACTTAGGTTATAAAACCCTTTCCCCATCATTTTAAAATATGTTGCTTGATAAATTATTAAGGCACCCTAGTTTTATGGATTCAACATGGAAAAGCATTTGAAATATTAGTTTCAGTGTATGTTCTAGTCTCTTAAGGGTAATTTGGTGTTTACCATTATCTTGTATTTGAAATTTTTTATGCATATTTACTAAGGAATATTGTCATGAAATATTGCTAGATACCATATTGTTTGGAAACCACCAACATGCCATCATCCTATTTTTTAATAATCTAACTTGTCCTACCCTATCTTACCCTATAAATAACACACCATATTTCATACTATAAGTTTTATTTGCCTTGAAAATGTATAAGATGTTGCATATTTGAAATGAGTTTGTAGTTTGTGCTTTAAATTCTAGTGTTACAATTTTCCATTCGACCCTTGTTATTAATTTTTTTATAGAATGAAGATTGTATTCATATCCTCATCTATCTTTAGTAGCTTGTATATTATTTAGATCATTTTTTCATTTTGTGTGACAACCCTTCATGGGCAAAGTGTACAAACTTGGTTATGCCCTAGTCATATTTGTTTCTTGTACCAAAAATCCCCATGGAGATTGAATTGCAAAATCTCTCCATGTGAGCAAGATACCCTATACATCCTCTCACATTGGTTTAGGTAGAGCCAAAAAGTATTAGGGAGCTAATTATACCCTTTGTAGGTGTTTCTCATTCATTTTATACATTTGGTCTAATCTTGATGCAAAACCCTTACCCGTATACAACAACATTATAGCAGGTTTTTAATCTTTGTTTGCCATTTTCTTTCAAGTGTGTAAGGCCAAGTATATGAAGTGTAAAATTAATAACCAACACACATTATCCTCTTATCATCTCAGGGTATCTTCAAGTAATTATCACATATACATATCTGGGTCATTGTTGCATCACTATGTGTTGTTCAATGGTGCCTTCAGAACCTTCAAAAATATTCAAGAGTATGAGATGGGGTGTTAAAGTCATGATAGGCCATCATCATATCATATTAGTAGGTTCATCAACTTCCATGATAACCCCACAAGCTCTGGAAACACCTCCTTACCTCTAAAACTTACATAGTCAGTTTAACAAAGATTAAGGTTTCTTATCCAAAGTTAAGGTTTCTCAAATATTCTTAGGTTGCATTTTCTAACTACATATGCATTTTCTTGGTCTCCAAAACACCATGTTTGGGCAGGTATATGTAATAGGGTCTTTAATATTCCATATATTTTTTTTGGGTGGGTTTCCATGCTTCATTTCATATCATATTAATACCTTTTCCATTTAATTTTATTTTTACTATCATTACACTATGTTTTAACTTAGTTTTTCATGTTCTAAACCTAATATCACTCCACAGTCATCTCATCCACTCATCCACCCTTCCTTATAAGTCTAAACCATGTGAAATAAACCTAAATACCCTTTAGGACTATCAAAACTATAATATCATATACGGATAGATCCATATAGGTCATATGCCCTACTATAGCATCAAATAACCACCTATAAGAAACCACCCTAAGCATACTGAGTGAGAAACTCCAAGAGCATGGTATGCAGACCCCTCATGGATGTAGGAAGTGGTGTGATATAGAGAATGGACACATTAGAGAGATGGAGGATAATGTGAGAGCATATAAATATAGGTTTAAAATGGATCCAAACACTCTACTCCCTTTGAAACTTATCTCATAAACCCTTGTAGGTAGTCAACATATGTGAGTGAATGCCTACAATATTATTGATGCATATAGAGAACCACATCTTGCTTGTGGTGAGAGGAAAAAATCATACAAGGAGAAATAAGGTTAACATTGAGGAAGAGTAAAAATCTTATGGATCACTCAATCTAAAATGTAAAAGGACATCATGTTTGAGGACAAATAGGCCTATGTGGGCATAAACCCTAAACTTAAGAAGGGGAAGATATGCAAAGGAAGAGATGTTGTAAATTGTTATCTTAGAGTGCCTCTATCCCTTAGAAATATTATTGACATCCTATCACCATGATAATATCAATAAATAAAGGACAAAGGCACTCAAGACCCTCATGTTATTAACCACTCAGAGTTGCAAGCAACCTACAGCTAGTCAAGATAAAATGGTTATTTAAAGTCCCTATAGGCATGACCAAGCCTTAAAACTTAATAAAAATGGTCATTATGAGTGTTTAAGGGCCTCAATTATTCCATTTAGGTCCAAAAAATAGTGGGTATACCCATTGGTTTGTTTTAGACCTAGCCTAATCTATGATAGTCATTTTTGGGGCTAGGTGAGTAAATTCATGTCTTGAAGGGCTTGCAAGTATATTGGAGTCCAAAAATGGTTTTGAAGTAATTTGATGTTATGTTAAAGGTCTCCATAAACCCTAAAAGTGAAGAAACATTTAGTATTCCAATTATATGTCCTTTAGGGTAAGCCAAAGAAGATAGATCTAGGCCTAGTCTTGAGCCCAACTACCACCTTGAAGAATCCCCAAGTCCTTATTAAAAGGTTGACAACAATGAAGGATGTGGAAGAATGTTTCAGACCTTGATAAGAATGTTTCAAGTGGATAAAAGAAACAAAAGGGTCAGATGACCTCAAAAAATTATTTGAGTCTCAATTCTCCAAGACCGTCAACTCAAGGTGAAACTTTAAGTGTTTGTACACTTCACCATAGAGGGGCTCAAACCCAAAGATTTTGGGTAAATTTAAGTACCCCTATGGCCTAAAAATATATGAAATAATTTCATACATTAATGGGATAACTTTTATGAATGATCCTTAATATGTTAACATGTTGAAATTGGTTAATAGAAAGCCTAAAGGTCACCTTTCAATGCTCCTCTCTCCACACACCCTTTGCATGGGACCCCAAGATATTGAGAAAAGATGAAGGGGTAAATTCACTATAGTTTTATGGAAATTGGTTCTAGTTTGGATGTTTGTATGCTATGATCCATCATTAATATGTTGTACATATTAAACCCTATCTAAACCCTAGAAAATACCTGATAGTGAATTATTTCTTCAAAACACATCCATATGGAGTTGTTTAACCCTAAAATGATCTTTAAGGCCTTGTCAAGTCTTCTAAGCATAATAGTGATCTACTGGTCAGCATGTGCAAGAGTTAGACTATATAGAACAGTCCTAAGAAGACTAGTTTTAGCCTAAAAGAAAATAAATGAGAAGCTTTTATGTATATATTGAGGTTAAGGATAGAGATTGGGTGCTAAGGCTTTTAATGGCCCTTTATAAGTCATCTATAGAGACCTTCATGACTATTTATATTTGTAGATAGACATAGATGTTGAAATTAAGAGTTGTGTGCATTTAAAAGGAGCCAAATGGCCCAATCAATCCAATATTGCTGCCACATGAGACATTTAAGGTGATATTCAGATTGAAAATAAGGTATGAGTGCCTCACAACCCTAAGGTAAGGTAAAAATTCAAGGTTCATGTGTGTAAATAGACTGGTTTGACACCTCTATTAAAGTAGCATCATTGGAAGGTGAAGCATAAATCAAATTAATAAACAAGGGTACCTCACACCTTCTTATGAGAGTTCATCATGATGATTAAGGACCTTTTGGTCACTTTGAGCTCCATAAAAGTTCATACATTTAGTGTTTTTGGTCTATAGACACCCTAACACTACTTAAGAAGCATGTTTCTCACCCAAATATCATTTTCAAATGCTCACAACTATATGGAAACTCTATTTATGAATTCAATCACTTTAGGATAGGTATCGGGGTATATCAAATTGTATTTAGTATAATTGGTTTAGAGATTCAAGCTCTAATCTCTATGAACCATCACTGAGAGTTTTAGGCACTCTTAAACCCTAATAAAGAATCGACTAGATATATTTGGTGAGAGATGCATCTAAACCCATAGGAAACACTTGAAAACATATAAAACATGTTTTCAACTTAAAGGAGTCCATGTTTATGGTACTTGATTATACAGATGTTGTATAAACACCTCTAGGAAATGTGAATTTACAAGGTTTTAAGTGGAAAATGTGATGAAAAACCTAATCAAGAGTTATAAACCATGGTAAATGTTAGTTCAATACTTTTTATTCTCCTATAAGATTAAAAGTGTTCATATATCTATGTATAGTTATCTATGCTAACTTCTCACAAATAGCTAGTATGTCTTGCTAGTCTAATTGGCCTAGTCATGTAAGGTAGATGAGTTACAAGTGAAGGATAATTGAAGGTTATAAGTGTTGATAAATAGGTTTAATCAAATAATATTTCAAGCCTAATCAAATTATTTTAGAGTTTGATTCAACTTTTTGAATCATTCAAATAGTCAATATGCATAAATATGAAGAGCTAGTAAGATAGGCCTACTTAATCAGTAAGTAGAAGGTCTTAGTAGGCATAAAATGGAATTATGACATTAATGATCCACCTTGAGGTGTTTGTAACTATCATTGAGGTGATAATATTTCATTTTGAAGACCAATATCAAGGAATGGAAATAGTTTCAAATCCAAGTCAACATGCACATTAAAGAGGAGGCTGCTCAATGCCTCTTAAGGCCTAGTCACACACCATGTACACTTTGTAACTATCATTGGAGGGGTAATAGGATATTTTGGTCATATTCATGCTATGCACAAATTTAGATAAGAAGTTTATATCCTGCGCACCTCACCTCAATGTCAAAATGGAGTCATTGAAGAAGTGTTAATGCATGGAAGGAGTGATTATGACTATTATAAATTCCATATGGCCACCTTAGTCTCATTCATGGCCTCTCCTACACCTATATCCTTTTATCTTCTCTCATTAACATTGTATATAATGATGCATTGAGATATTTATTCTTATCCCTTGATTGGGTGTAGCAAAGCTCTACCAAAATTTTACCCTATGCATTTGAATCAATAAAAGATCATTTATAGACTTCTTCTTTGAATATTAGTGTGTATTATGAGATTTGATTTTTATAATGTATAAGTTTCGTTATATTCTATAAGTCCTTTCATTCACCTAATTTCATATTATCAGTTTATGCAATTTGTGTGAAGTATTGATAGGTAAGAGTGTTCTTAAAGTATTTATGAGCTAATAATGTCTTATGCAGACCTAGGTTCTTAGCCTTCAAGTTATAGAACTTCCACTTGATATTCACATGAAATTTTCATGCCTAGTACTTTGTTAAGAGGTAAGATTAGTTGTTAGTTTTCGTTAGGTTCATAAGTGTGTCTAAGGGACAAACCAAGGGAGGATATTCAAGTATTGGTACATCACCACTATTAGTGTAGGTTTCTTTATAAGTTTCATATTTATCCCTTTTCATCCCAATAGAACTAGGTCTTAGAGAGAGAGATTAAGTGATAAATCAAGGGATCTAGCCCTGTAAAGCTAGAGGTTTTACATAGACTACAGGTTTCCCATAATCTATTAGTCAATCCCATGTTAATCCAAGTTTGAGGAGGGTTTGAATAGTCTTCTTCAAGAAGGTGTAACTTGGGTAGATAATAGTTATAACAAGGATCATCTCAAATAAACTCATTTGACATGTCATGGATTTGACAAAACTAATAAAATCCACTTGGTTGTATTTTTCTCCCTCTTATTATTGGACCCAAGATTATATGAACTAAAATTAAGTTCCTTGATTTACTATTATCTTATAATATACTCCTAGGATACCTAAGGACTCATCAAATGAGGGTTATCGCCTCTTCTAATAGCCAATGTATCAAATTAATTCACAATGGCAAAAGGTATAAACATGAGGCTGATCCTAACCCATGGAGTATTCATCTTCCCAATCCTTAATCTCAATATCAGATTCCCATTATTCTAAAGATTAATAGTGCCCCATTATCAAAATTTGTCAATATGAATTCAGATCTACAAGTCAATCTTATTGATTTTGATGATGATGAACCCAATAAATTAAAAAAATACATGCAATACTACTAATCTACTTCCTTGCATCTTGGAGTGGCTACTTCCATCCTTATTACCTTATGATTGCACAATCCCTCTCATTTATGAGATCACTAATGTCCCTCCTCCATATAATGCTCATGAAGCATCTTAAATATAATATGACTTCATGTGTAATGATTATGGAGTGGATAAATTATTTAAATATATTTTATGCATGTCTCCATGTAAATTTAGTGATTTAAGCCTCTCACCTTTTGAAATTCCTTCTAAATCAAAAGAATGTACAATTTCTCCAACTTATGATGATAACTACATCATGGCCGAAGTTCAATCATGAGACATGGATGTTCAACATTATCAAAAAACTTTAGCTCAAATACATGCTTTCTACCATGATGTTCATACCATTTCCACTAATTTTGAGTTAACATTTAAAGGTCATGTACCTCTAACTAATTCTCTACTTCTTGATACTCCTTGGGTGGTAAAAGAAATCTTACCTCTCACACCTTTAAAACTTCTAGCATCTTCTAAACTTCCTACCAAACCAGTCATTATATCTGATCCTCTCCTCATCACTAATGCTAATGATAAACTAATTAAATTTGATCAACCTTCCTCTATAGTTCTACCTACTCATGATATCACCAGTGATGCCAAGGCCACAGATGTACATCACATACATTATAAATATGACTACCACAATAATAAAATTATTAATCTTGAAGTAGATGTGGAATATTATGGCCCTCTACCTAATTTTCCTAGCGATGAAGCCATCCTTGAATTGCTTCATGCCCAAGAACCTCAACTTCCTTGGAAACATCATAAACTTGGGAATTTCAAGTAGAAATCCCCTTGTTTTAACAATGTCATCACTAGAATTGATCCTAAAACAAATCCCATTTCCTCTCTTCTTAACATGTCATATCATTTTCAAGATGGAAATGCTATGATTATCAAGGAAACTACATGATTTAAATATGGCACCCTCTCATGTCCTGGACCTATAACAGTCTCTAGAGAAATCACACCAACTAAACATGATAACTTTAGTTTATTCTTTGATAAATATCATGAGACTTTCACTTGGTCATATGAGGACATGCTTGGCACTTATCCTACTATCATGGTGCACAACGTCATCACATATACTAATGTCAAACTTTTTTACAAAAACAACAAAAATTTCCCCCCAAAGTTTCCAACTTATGCCATACAAAAATCATTAAACTTATAGATGCCAAATTTATCAAACATGTGAAACATTCTAAATGGATCTCAAACATTATTCCTATTCACAAAAAAATTACCATGGTCATTTGCATTTGCATCGATTTCCATAACCTCAATCTTTCTTGTCCTAAGGAGAGCTTCCCATTACCTTCCATAGATTCCATCAGTTATTCTAATGTAAGATATTAAATTTTATCGCTCATGGATGGTTTTTTGGGATATAATCAAATTCATATTGCTCCCAAAGATTAACATAAGACAAGTTTCACCATAGAATGGGGCACCTATTGCTACCTTAAAACGCCCTTTAGACTTAAAAATGTTAGAGCTACCTATAGTGGACTATGACCCACATTTTTCATGACCTTATCCATAATATTTTGGAAACCTATGTGGATGACCTCATTTCAAAATATAAAAGCTACAAAACTCATCTTTATGATCTTGCTATCATCTTTTATTGACTCCTCAATATAAAGTGAGACTAAACCCATACAAATGTGTCTTTGGCATCACATCTGGTAAATTACTAGGGTTCTTAGTCTTTCTTCATGGTATTGATGTCGATCCCTCTAATATCAATGATATTTTCAACATGCCTATTCCTCATTCGATTCCAAATATTTTTACTTACCTTAGCAAGTTTAGGGCAATATGTTGATTTACCCCTGAAATGGCTTATCATATTTATTCTATTAATTCCCTTCTCAAAAAAGGTAATGCTCTCAAATGGACCCATCTTTTTCAGAAAGCATTCAAAAATATGAAAGAATTATTGCTCCATCCACCCACCCTATAATGACCATCCTTCAATATTGTACACTTCTTCCACACCCATGTTAGTTGTGGAAATTCTTGACCAACAAAATGATATCGAAAGAGAATATGCCATATATTATATCAATCAATGTCTCATTGACTATGAAAAATGTTATATCAAAGTAGAATGTGATTGCCTTGCTATCTATTTTAAAACTAAAAATCTCTATCATCATATGCTTTATCAAATAACTTATGTTATCATTCATTCTGATTCACACCGTCACTTTTTATCTACAGCCTTTCTCCCTAGATACTGAATTTGCAAATGGATGGTCCTTCTAATGGAATTTGATATTCATATTATCATGAAAAAATATGTCAAAGAATAATTCATTGTTGACCAACTCATAGTAGCTCCCATACCTGCTACCAATCACCTTTGAGATAGTATCCCTAATAATAATATCCTCTATATTGAAGGTCTTAATTAGGGTATATCTCTTAAAGATTACTTCCACAACTTCATCATTAATCTAGAAGCTAGTAATCAAGAAGATTCCTCTATCCTTTCAGATACTACTAAATCTAAATTAGTCATCAAATAACTTCTTGAAATCAACATTATTTTACATGAAGACACTTGAACCCTTCATTTCAATTTCATTAAATGTCTTCAAGGAGTTGGGGCAAGTTGTATACTCACTAGTCCTCATGGTAAAATTATTCTTTTGGGATTTTGAATTACATTCAATGTCACTAATAACATGGTAGAATATGATGCATTAATCCTAGGCATGAAAGTGTCACTTGATGTAGACATATCATATTTTCATGCTTTAGGTGACTCTTAACTCATCTGCTAATAGGTTAATGGTGATAATCAATGTAAAAGTGAAAATCCCATTACTTATCATCAAATATCCACTACCCTTACTAAAGAATTCATGTCTTTTATCATCGATCCCATCCCTCAAGATCAAAACTCTATTGTTGATTCACTTGCTTATTGAGCTTCCTTATTTCATCTACACTAAATTCTTATTGATTCTACCTTTATTATTAACATAAGAAAGTCTCCATATTCCATTAAACCATAGATTCACTTATCTACCATATTGAGGTTGTCACCATTCGACAAAGCCCATGGTAAAAATACATCATTCAATTCATTAAGCATCAAACCTAACCTCTGAACATGGATTCTCATGAAAAGATTAGAATTTACAAACAAGATTTCAAATATGTATTTTGATATAGCATCCTTTATTATCATAATGTTAAAGGTAACTTGCTCTTTTGTATAATGAAATAAGAGGTTCCTCCTCTCCTTAAGAAAGCACATGGAGGCATTTGTGGTGGTCACTATAATGAACATGTTACAGCATGAAAATGGCTATATATGGGATAATTATAGCCTACTCTTGAAAAGGATGTTGCCAAATTCACTAAAAATTTTAGTCCTTTCCAACTTCATGATGATCTCATTCATTTTCCATCAACAAAGATCTAAACTTTGGAATCTCCTTGTTCATTCTCAATGTGGGGATTAGATATCACAAGAAAACTACCTGGATCATAGGATGGGAATTGTAGACATCCAATTCCTAACATTATTTGTGTTTAAATTTTCAATCTTACTCTAATTGCAATCAAATGCACATTTTAGATCAAAATCCATAAAACATCCTAAATGGTTCAAAATTGTTGTTTATAAGTGTCATTTTAGGTCAAAGTATCCCTAAATAAGGAAATGAATTTTATGGGCTAGCTAACTTTGATAAAATCATTTTGAGTCAAAATGACCATTTCACCATTTAGTGCTCTGGATCACTCTTTTCTTTTAATTCATTGGTACACATCATGTGCCTTTGTTATTTGTTGTTAGAAACATCCTAAATGGGAATATAGTTCTAACGCATCTAATATCACCTTCTAATTCCTCTCCAGCCAAATTATGACCTATTAATATGACTTTATGACCATTTTGATTAGCTGAGGGCCAATTTTCAAATAATTGCACAAATGTTGATTAACCTTGTTTAAGGCTAATTAATCCAAATCAAGAGATTAAGTGGATTTTCCATGAGAGTTGTTGAATATTTCTTTTTGAAAATTGATTCTTATTATATGTATCACCTAGTGACATCATCTATAGGGTGGCATCCATCAAGCCATAAGTGCATAAAATATCAAGATTATGGGTCACCCATGCCTAGTTAATGCCTCCATGCCTCTTCAATGCCCCTTTTTCCAAGGTCATCTTGAGGATAATTATGGATTTAATTCCAAATATTAGGATTATCCTCAACCACACATCTCAATCTTGAGATGGATGGTTCAGGTTGATCTTGACCAATCTCAAATATATATAAATAGAGAGGCCATGGACATCATTTCTAAGTTAATTTGGTATAAGGTTATTATGCTCGAATATCTTCAAATCTTGAACATTGCAAAGTTATAATGTTAAATTATTTCTAAAAAGTTTCATTGATAGGCTAGTTTAGTGATTCCACATCAAGAGCCTAGGTTTTGTAGAGTGTTTTTGAGGCATTGAAGGAGCTTACCACCATTGTTGACAAAGATAAGGATACTTGATCAAGGAAGAACATGTTTTTGAGCCACATGGGCATGGTGAATCCATTTGGGAAGGTAATATGGTGTTGTTTTCTTTTATTTGTTTCTTGCTATCCTTTGTAATTCCCATAGGCTTAGTTAGTTAGTTCTTTATGCATCTTTTATTATTTATGGACTAATGCTTAACTAACTTACTTTGTAATCCTCTCTACAGGAATGTCTTTATCATCATGGCTACCAAATATTTTACCAAATGGATCAAAACCATGCCTCTCATCAATTTCATCAAAACCACTATTTATAAATTCATTATCAATCAAATCATTTTTAATTTTGGAGTTCCCCATACTATCATTTCTAATAATGGTGGTAATTTCAAAAATAAATACATGAAATAGCTCAATGCTAAATTCAAAATCTCTCACAAATTTTCCACACCCTACGATCCACAATGCAATGGCCAAGTTGATGCCACTAAAAAAATCCTCAATAAAATCCTCCAAAAGGCAATCCTTGAAACTCAAATAGATTGGCATATATCCTTCTCTTTGGGCTTATCACACTAGCATATGCACTGCTACTAGGGCAACACCATTCTCGCTAGTCTATGGTTATGAATATGTCCTACCATTAGAATTTTAATTTCCCTCTATTTATGTATCTCTTCATAGTATCATACACTATGATTAATTACATGAATCTCACCTTCATCTTCTTGATCTTCTTAGTGAACATTGTCTATTAGATCTACAACACAATCACCAATATAAGGCTTATATTGCCAAACAACATAACAAAAGGGTTAATGTCTATAATTTAAATTTTATGATCAAGTCCTTAAATTAGATTACACCCATGATAAATAATGCAAATATGTCCAAAAATGGTGGGTACTTTATTTATTAAAATACATACTTGGTCCTAACACTTATCGCCTTCAAACTAATGAAGGCCATGTTTTCAAAAAACCCACCAATGCATAATTTTTAAAGAAGTACTTTGCTTAGATCTTTCCTTTCTTATCATACTTTCTATATGTTATCCTTCTAACATGTTTTTTAGTATATATACATGGGTCTCACCCTCTCGAGTAGTTTCTCTTTCCACAAACCTCAGTTCCTCCTCTAGGTCATTTGGTTTCTTTTTTTCTTTTTTTCTCATTAGTTGCATTGTAAAATCATGGATAGGACCCAATATTCCTCATGAATTCCTTTTAATTTTATTGTTTCATTATTTTCTAATGGTTTTTTTCACACTCTTCAGGTTTTTATTTGTGATTTGAAGTGTAATACCATGGATAGGACTAGGCCTTCCTCAAAAATACCATCCTTTTCACATATTTATTTTTCACATGCTTTGTTCACCCTCTTGGATTTCTCTTTTATGAGTTACAGTGTAAGATCATAGATAGGACTAGGATCTCCTCATAAAATCACCATCTTTAATTAATTTAGTGTTCTTTTTCTATAATTTTAGTCAATGGTTACAAGTTTATGATCCCTTATTCTCAGCTTTTGCTTTTGCTTCTTTTGTAGATAAAACTTGCACAACAAACTATGTTAACATGTTTCCCTACATATCCAACATTTTTATGATAAGGAATCACACTCACCTATCATCTTTTCCCATTTTCACCTTTTTCACATATTTTGTGATTTGAATTAATTCAAATTTTTTCATGTTTAATTCCCTTTAATTTCCTCTCCTTTCATTCCACTTTAGATAAAGCACGATCGAGGTCAAGATAAATATTTTATTTTACCTAAATAAATGATACTCTTTAACACCATGCTCTCTAAGTTATTTTTCTTAGAAACCAATTCCAAAGTTTTCAAAGGATAGTCATATTTAGCACCCATGTTTGGTTTTTTAAATATATATAGAGGAGGAATTAAAAAAACCATCAAAAGTTAAAATCTAAATCATTTGAAACAAAAGGCAACATACAAAGTTAAAAGTCAAAATCACACCAAAAGACCTGATTAATAGCACATATCCTATCTCCAATCGAAGCTCAAACTCTATAGTTAGACTCATAATAGATCTGAGGTCCATTGGGGTGCGATAGGCTAGTAGATTGGGATAGGATATTTCAAAATAATCTATCATGCTAACTACTTTATCACACAAGTACCCAATCTTCATAGTAGATTGATGAATCTATAATGGGTCCTAAGGAATGGGTAACATGTTGTGGAAAGGTATGTCCATATTAATTTTCATCCATATAGCCTTCATGGGATTATATTCATACTTCATTTGATGACCTAATATTTGTGTGGCTAGGAGGATTTCTTCAGAGTCCTTAACATTGAAAGTCCTCTTGTTTTGGCAAACCTAATTTAAATGTCTTGACTTCAATAAAAAGTTTCTCTACCTTGCTTTTTCCTTCATTTTCCCCTCCACCCATTTCATTTCCCCCCTTAATAGGCACACGTGATTCTAAATTTGTTTTCCCACTTCTATATTTCCTCTTCTTCACATATTAAAACATGTTATCACTACTTTTTTTAGTTTTATGTATACTTAGAACAAAATAATATGTCTGATTGACTATGGATTATTTTATTTACACTATGGCTTTACATTCATAGAATTTCCTTGGTTTTTTTACCATTTTCCATTGTTGTACCTTCTTTGTTTTGGACAACTATGTTCATTTCTATTTTTTATTTCTTTTTCCATTATCATATGAGGTTGGCTTGTTCCTTCTCACTCACCAATGTTATTTTTCCATTTCATGCACTTTTTCCATTGATGATTGAGTAAGGATTGTTACCACTCACTCAACAATGTTATTTTACCATTTGTTTGCCCATATTTATTTAAATGAGGATTGTTACTAATTTTACATTGATGTTGATTACCATTTTGACATGTATCATTGGTTTGACTTGGTTTGTTTTCCTTTCTTACTTCAGGTTTACTTGTTTGAGTTTTTTGATCATTTAGCAGCCTTGGATTTTTAGTTACCTGATTTACTCCAAAAATTTTGCCCTTGTCGTTCGGTCTTAACTTATCATTTGTCACCCCAGCTTGCTAAATTTCCAAGTACGTCATGCCTACACCATGTTAGTTATCTTACCTTTCTTGCATTTATTTATTTTTACTCTTTAGTTTTATGTCTTTGGGTTTCTCCAAAATATTCTTTGCACCCTCCAAAATCAAAGATAAAAACATAATAAGAAACCATCCAGAAATAAAGGTAAGTCAAGGTGCGCATACATTATTTTTAGTCATTTACTTTTAGTTATTTTATCCTTTCAAATACTGCAATATATTTAGCCTCAGCATTGTGTGTTGCTCTTTTATTTTATCAAATCACCATCCCCTATTACACTTAAGTGATGTGTGATGAGATTTTAGTGGGGCATATGTATACACATAATATTTTCAAAATTTATAAATTATTGATACTTTTTCTCTTGTAGGAACTTGTCGAGTCTCAATCACTCTAAGTACACACATTAAAGGGTACTCCAAGTTAGGATTGATTAATAGATCAATTGAATTTCCCTTTACATATAATAGGTAGTGTACATCTATAGGATTGAATTATTAAAAGATTATCTTGAGAGCCTGATTTACCAAGTTATAAGCTAGGTCACTGTTGTACTTAATTTATGCACATTGCATGATTTACACATAAGCCAACACATATGGGATAATTTCATGAGTCTAAGGCCCTCTTCTAGATTATTGGCTATATAGGTACTTCCCTTTGATAGTGGGGTCATTGGGGTCATCTTGACACCATGTTCCCATTAACCCATTTTTTCCCAAGGTAACATTGAAGATGGAAAGGTAAGGTTTTATCATTTCATAAGGAATGATAATCCATGACGCATATCTAAATTCACTAGAGTGAAGGTCAATCTAAACCCAAAAACATCCAAGTGTACACATCTTGTTTCACCAAATAATCTATACTAGACACTATCATCAGACTTAGATAGTACTATCGATGCAACCATCTAGAGCTGATGAAACTGTCTAGATAACTAGAGGCACCAAATCTAAAATCTAACTATTCTATAATTGTCTTCCTACCTAATTTTATCCCATTCTAGATATAAAACTACATTAGCATAAAAATAAGCTAATAACTTATCTTATTTGTCATTTAAATATATAGCCTAGTTTTACTTTCCATATTTAGACTATCTTAGCATAATAAATTTAGTGTATGCTTATATTTGAGTTTATAATTTAATTGGACTACTACAGATCTAATTATCACCCTTGTGCCATTTCATTTCTATATACTTAACCCTATGGTATAAATTTAAAACATAAAACATATTTCATTTTACGTTTAAACGCATTGGCATGTTGGACATTTCAAATACAACTATTTCAAGCTAAGGCATAAAATACAAGATCTTATTGAAAATAATATTATTGAGATTGATAAACATTAAAAAGATTCAAGATTACAACTAAATGATAATCAAAATTTAGAGCCTATTACAATTTCTAAAAGCACTCAACATACACATGAACAACTTAATCATGATAGTGTTGAGGGGTATCACACTCCATATGATCAGTGTACAGATTTAGATTCATATTCTATTACACATACAACTATATTAGATATATCTCATAGATTACACCAATGCAAATATGCATTGGTACCACCAAATATAGGACCTCCATGTGAGCTCATATAGTTGGATGTTATACATAACATTGTACATAGCTTATTTATGTTTTTTTAATCATTCCTTGATATCATTCTATCTTTTAAATATGTTCTTTCCTTGATTATTATTCTATCCCTTGGCTTTTTCTTTCATATGACCCTTTGACTCTTTCTTGTTTACATAATCCAAATAATCTAAAATAGGCATCCTATGCTTTTATATATTTCATAACAGCCCATACATGTATAATTTTTTAAAAAATAGGCTATATTTTTTGTCATAGTCACTTCTTGTAACCAAAGTCATAACTAATAGTCATTATTGTTTATACTTGATGGAACCTACCCCCAGACTTTTGCACAATTATCCCCACTTATGAGTCAATAAATCCATAATACACATTAAATTTGATGACTTTCATATAAAACACAATGTATAGACCAATATTATCTCAAGTCAAATATAATTATGCCTTTCATTATGCAAACATGAACAAATATAGACTTACATCTTATGAAATGAGGATGTACATTCATTCCTCCACATGCCACTCAACCTCCCACATATCTTTTAGCTATGATGTTGTAAATCACATTTAGGGCATATTATTTTCCTTCATTTCCTCCATATTTCCATGCTCTCACATCCAATATATATTATACCTCAACACATGTTTTTGACTATCCCTCCTATTCTTATAATTTTTAAACCATTTTCACTTAGCCTTAACTATATCATAAAAGACACAAAAATTAAATATATCAAAATTTCAAAAACCTTCACATATTCAAAAAATTCAAAATCAGGACCTAAGCTTGACATGATTGCTAGATTACATTTTTTACATATATAATTTACCATATGTTTGGTATATGGAATATTATTTTCATACACACATGAATTTAATAGTATATGAGTAAAATGTAGGGCATACAAGTTATGCATGGCCATATATATGTTGGACTTTCCTTTACCTAATAGCCATATCGATACTAGGGACATCTTATTCCATAGGTTTCACTATTACAGGTTATATCTTTTGATAAATTTTTAAGATGTTTATCTATCTATATTCCTTACATGTCTTACCAATTACTCATATCTAAAATAGTGTTACATGGATATGTTATTTTACTAGTATGTGATATTGATACATATGTATGTAGACTAGCCTTTACTTTTTATATGTTGCATTGATGTTGTTACTCTCTTACATGCTAGGGTAGTTGTGATTTTCCATTATGTGTGGCCCCTTAGCCTTGTTTGTGACATATTTATGTCCCTTTTGTGTGGCCTTTGGCCTTATTTTATGTGGCATTATTTGTAACATATTTATGTCCCTTACATGTGGCCCTTGGAATTTTTTATTTTGACATTTTCATGTCCCTTGTATGTAGCCCTTGGCCTTACATGGGACACTAACATATGAACTTATAGATCTTATTGAGCTTGTTGATATTAGGATATGCCATGATCCATGTCATACACATTTACTACGTATTTTTATTAAATTATCTTTTTAGTGATGGTTACTACTACCTAACTCATCAATACATATATCTAGACATCACACTTATATGCCTTGCATTACATATATTACATACATGTATTGATTGATGTATACATTACTATGATGAAATAATATCCACATGTTCACATGATTAAACATGATGTTATCTTTATACAAGAGATGATAAAATTAATTTTTTATTTTGAGATGAGTAACTTATATGACATATCCCTCATCTCAAAATGGGGGCATTAAAGTGGGCCTATCATAGTGAAACAAGTCTCCATGAACATAAAATCATATTTTGGGAATTAGAGTACATATTTCAAAGATTTAGAGTGATTTAGATATCATATGAGTTCAATTAAATTATAGATATTTGCACATCAATATAGATTATGGGGGTATATTCCATGCATATGCACTTACTTTAAACCTAATTCAGTAAAAAATCATACACACTTGAGTGCATATGCATGGCATAGGTATACATTTTATAGGAACATAAATTATAGGTTTTTCACATATAAACATATTTGAGACATAGTTCTCAAGTTCAATATATATGCATAGCATTCTATATTAGTTGGTACAAATTTAGGTGGCATGATATTAGTTCATGCACATACACACTATTAAAATTTATAGTTTGCATAGTTCCAAAGGGGAATGATATTGATTCATGCACATTTACACATTTTCAATCATCATTATTACAATTGGTTATTTCTAAACATTGGTTTAATCTTCACCGAGTAAACAACCTTGAATGTAAAATTTGTCTATAGTGGTTTGATTCATGTTCTTACAAGTAACTTATGTTGAGGTTCAATGATGCTTAATAATAATTAAATTACTTATAGAGAACCCCTCATGTGGTTCCTATAATTTGGGTTAGTACATCATGTACTTCTCCCCACATTTATTATGGTAAAGGCATGTTATCTTCCTAACCCAAAAAAATTCATAGTTACACAAAAATGGGGTTCAATCACCCTCAATTTATCCATGGTTTAATAAGAGCAACCACTCTCCAAGTTATATAGTGGAAAGCACTTTTCTCCAAGTTTTAACAAGGAAGCATCATCTCCAACTAGTTCAAGGTAAACTAATGCACAAGTGTACTCTTTCCTTATTCTTTAATTTTAAAATCTCCAAGTTTAGATTTCAAATTTGAATTTATGGACATTATATACCATATTTTTGTTACAATTTTTGATTTGGAATGACTTGAAAAATTAGATCATCCTATAAAAGACAATGTCTGTTGTACACACTTAGATATACATTTTCCTTTTACTCTAGTAATTCTATTACTATAAAATGGAAGCATTTGTAGACACTAAAATATATGGTATTAATTACTTGAAAATTATAAGCTTGGCATACATTTATAGTGCATGACTTGAGTGCACAAAAATATCCTAACTCACCACATCACCTTATCATAATGTTTTTTATGGATTTGACCTTTCTATTCTGCTATTACTTACCTACAGTGCAATGAAATTTCTTCACAATTAAATAAATAAATAATAATATAATTAAAATATAAAAAAATATATGATAATCCACTTCGATGGGGAAACCTCCAAAAATCTCTTAATAATAATATAATTCACCAATATGTTGTTTTGAGTGATCCACCCTCATTCCTATACATAAAATTAATGGAGAGAGTCACACCCATTCATTCCACCCTTACATATTAAGAATTCAACCTAAAGTAATACTAAATGCAATTAAAAATGAAGAGGGTACCATATATTGGCCACACATATCCATATGGATCATATATTTTAAGGGTTTAACATGCCCCCTTCTTCAAAATAATGTTGCCCTCAACATTGAATAATTCTAGATGTTGTTGCATGAAGATGGTGCTTCTTCCATGTCACTGGATTTCATCACATCATCTTCTTCATCATGGAAAAATTCAATGTAGAATAATTTCTTATCAACATACGTATGACCTTTTCTCCATTTTATATCACATTTGAAATATAAGCCTTTTACTCTTTTTTCTTCACTTTGGGGAGGATTCAATCTTGTAGTCTAAGGGAAGGTTTGCATTAGACCCAAATGCACGATGGTAATAGTGAAATCCATGTGGTTGACCATATCTTGTTATTCTAACTTAAGAGTAAAGACCATGGATTTAGATACAGTGTTTGGATTAAACATGAGAACATCCAGTTGGATTGTGTCATCTAGACCACCCAAGAAGAGATCATTCATTTTGTCATCTAAGATGTCATCCACCCTTAATGACAAGTTTTGGAATTATTTAATATAATTATGGAGTGAAATTTTAGTCATAAATTTTCTAATTAAATAAATTAATTATGTATGACAGTATGATGGTATTGTATCTATAGATCATCTATGAGCAATGACCAAGTAACATTAAGACACTTATTTTTCTTTTGAGTTCAAAGCCATATATATCAAATAAACTACTCTAGATCTAAACACAAGGATGACATTACCACATTTTTTCCACAATATATCTAATGTACATCAAAAAAAATCTCCATTTGGTTGATCCAAGTGAGGCAATTATTCTCATAAAATTTTCACATTTCTACTTCAAGTGTGGTGTATGTGGATTTGGATTATGTTGGATAGAATATCCACCATGGTTGTATTTAGTAGTAGATATTTGTTTTTGTTTGGGGGAATTTTGATAAATATTAAAATTTGGAAGGATTTTCTACATGATATCATCAAAGTGTTCATTGATCTGATCGACTTTACTTATCATCACAAATTGTAGGCTACATAGATCATACTCAATTTGGATCACCTTATGATACATTAAGGAAAATACTAGAGTAGAAGAGCCATAAAAAAATTTTATGAATTCCTATCATCTTTTATATTATTTTTACTTGGGGTTTCATAATTTTTGCCTTTACCCCTAGTTGGTGGTCCTATCATAAGAAGCCTGGACAATGTCAAACCTAATTTTCACTATTGACTTGACTTTGACCGAGTGATTTAGAAATAATCTTGGCCTCAAATATAAAAATAGGAATAATGGATCTATGCTAAATTTCTTCAATATTTATGAAAATTTAATAAAGTCAAAAAAATCCTTAAATTGTGAACTGTAGAGTGATTTTATGAAAAATAGTAAAAATATAAAAACTTATTTAAAACTGATCTTCAAAACTTTAAAAATTTACTATAGACCCCTTATATCATTATACAACTCTAATAAAATTTTAGGTGAAAAAATTACAGTAGTTTATGAGATATAATAGAAACAAAATTATTTGCCAAAATCGATGCTTTGGTACCACTTGTAATCAACTTTATTCACAATTAAAGCAGTAAATCATAATATAAATAAAATATATCATAATGTATGATAATCCACTTGGAGGGGAAACCTAAAAAATATTTTAATATGAAGATAATTCTCTAATATGTCATTTTGAGTGAGCCACCCTTATCCCTATATATAGAATTAATGGGAAGAGTCACACCCATTCATCCTACCCTTACATCTTAATAAGTCAGCCTAAAGAAATAATTAACTAATGAATGCAATTAAAAATTTAGAGTGTGCCATATCTAAACCACATATCCTTATGGATCATATATATTAAGGGCTTAACATATAGGAACATCACTATCTCTTCCAAACATGCATACTTTCTTGCATAGACATGCCTAGGTGATCAATGTAATCCTCATGTTCATGGGTCACTATCATCAAATTTGGTCAGTATCTCTAGTTTATATTGAATTTAGATTTATGGTATCAACCTTATCCTATAATGTTCACTTTTTAAATCTAATACATTATTATCAGTCAACATACATTTTAGATAGTGTAGCATGATAAATTACGTAATTAGACTCATATATACAAATTAAGGCCTCACTTGATAGTGGACGTGACACTTATTTACTACATATATATAGTATTTTACATTGAGCTAAACTTCTCTATTCCTCCCATATTCAAAAATAATCACTAAGATTATTCATAAGCCAAGTCTAAAGCATACTAAAGCTAATTCAAAAAAACATTGTTAAGTATCAAATCCAAATCATTCGATACATTCATATAGCAAAGGAGCACATTTACACAATCACAATAGGTGGGAAAACTAAATGTGGACTGATTTCCCTCCTTGGTGTATTGCATACATAGCTAGTGGTCAATCATCAATGGGGGAGATTAGGGTTATCTCATCCCATTACACTTTCCTAAATTTTTTAGGTTTCTATCCCTCATAAGAACACCTAGGATTTCAAGGTGAAGGAGATTGATTTCTATGGTTTCATTCATCATTAAGGTTTTACATAGAAAATATAGAGATTTTAAAGACAAGAAAAGGTGACCATTGGTTACATACACATTTTTCTACATAGGATACTACTAACCACTACAGGTCAGTATCAACAATTGATATTGACCCAAACATTACCTTATGTAGTCAGAAACATAATTCCAAAACTTGAAGAGTCATGAACCTATTTCAATTTATTTTTCACTATCAAGTTTATTCATAGTCAAATAATCAGTTATAAAAGCTAATTAATTATCCCTTTATGTACTAAATATATTTATCATATTCCACTTGTCAAATCATTGCAATTAATTTCAATAATTTACATTCAGATGTATATTTGAACACCATATCTTAGTATCTAAATTCACTTAATAGTTTATATCTTAATTAGATTAAGTACTTTATATTAATGTAAATTAGGGTTTAACATGACTAATAAAATATTAAAAATGCATAAGTGATCTTGGTTAAGACTGACCCCAACCAATCCCAACTAAATGGTTTAGTGTTTCCTATGTTCGAATACTCAAAAGAGGGCTCAAACCACATGTAGTTTTCCTACCTCTATGTGTTTTCCAAGCTATGTAATTTAAATTAGGTCTTATTTTTTTACAATAATATTATTCATTTGTGTAATCATAATTATAATTTATAATCTTCATAAATATAATTGAGTAGATGTTAACATAATGAATCAATAAGGGGTGTATTATTATCAATGTATGTTTTTCCATAAAATGACTTTAGGGGATTTTTTAATAGTGATATCAATTTTATACTATGTAAATATTGGTGTACAAAATATCACCCAAAAAGGCCCAAAAATATAAAAAGGATCAACACCAAGGGTGATGGACCTGAGAGAAGAGTGCAAGTTACGTTAAAACACTTCCAATGACCTTTGGTTTTATCGATGATTAAAACACTCTGAGTTTACTGGAACTATCCTAAACATAGATAAAATATAAAAAATAATTAAACAATCCAAGTATCCCTATTATTTACTAAGAAACATAAAAATAAGTCAAATAGAAGAGTGTGTGCTTGAGTTAAGAAAATAAGAAAATGAATGATAAAGACCAAATGTGACAGTAAGTGTTTGATTAATGATGAGTCTATATTTATATATTCAAATGAAAAATCATTGTGTGAAAAAACCTCATACCAAATTTTGGTGTCTACATATGACCTCTAATCTAATATTTAAATTCCATCCTAAATATTGATTTAAAGAGATAAAATAAAATGCATACATGTGTTATTGATTGAAATTCATGAACACAAGAACATATATTAATATTACAAATAGATAATAGTATAGTCGAAATGAAATTTTGAAATAACTAAAGTAACAAAAGAATAAATACACCAGGTGGTATGTGGTCTTTTGTTGCTCTTGAAGTGTGTTATTATTTATTAGAGTGAAAATGCCATGGGCCCCAAATGACCAAAATTATATGGTGAAAAATGTTATATCCTTGTTCTCTTCTTAGTCAAAGAATTGAACAAGGGTGTTCTAATAACAACCTCTACTCTTAGAACCTTGAAGTCAAGTTTATATTTAAATATGATCAATAATTATAGACAACTTATAGATCCTAGAATGTCCACATAGTACCATCATTCTCCATCATTCCCTATCATCCCTCAAATAAAATAAAATATCTTTACATTGATGAAAATTTCATGCCCTAAATTAATCCATATATCCCTCAATGCAAACATAAAATGTCTCAATTGTTTTATAAAGTGATATAGAATGCCTGAACTACATCAAAATAGCACAAAATGTCATAATTATTCCTAAAAATAGAATAGAATGTTGCAACCTATAAAAAATCTTAGAAAATGTTTCTAATATGCCCCAAATGTGTCTTAGAATCATGTGATATTTCCATGTAAGCTTAACCTAGCCCATCTAAATTATGTACTATGTATCTTAAAAGTGTGTATAGGAAGTTTTTTTCCCTAAATGTAGATGAAAAATCCATTTGAAACCCTACATAATTTTAGAATATGCCCATTGCTCCCCACCCTTTTAATGTGAAGGATGAAACCTTCAAATTACTCATCTTAAAATAAAATATTATGCATGCCATGTACAATGTATATATAATTGCAAGTATAATTTTTTTGTTATAAACCCACATATGAATGTCATAATAAATTAGAAACCACAGTACTATCATTTTTTAAATAAAATATTAAAAGATATAATATTGTAAGCAATGTATGTAGTTCCTAGTAAAATTAGTAAATTAATGTCTATTAAATATGTGATTACATTAAAATATTTGCATCCCCTTCTTAGGTGGATGTGTATAAGTTGATTGAAGTCTATTTGTATTCCTCAAGTAGGTAGACAAATGTCTTAATAAACTGATGTTCCATGATATTTTTATTGTTATTTACAATTTTAGGAAAGTAAGTTAATCATAATTTCATCATTTTGGAGATAAAATGTACTTGTAATGTAGTGATACTATAGATGGATTTCCAAAGGCAATGTCATATTAATCATCCATGTATCACATGTTCCACAAATCATAATAATAGATAAAAGCTTTAGGGTTTAGACATAGGTATATAAAACCAAGTGTGTTATAGAAACAAATGACTCAAAAAATGGCACCATATAGAAAACCATTCTACATGTGTTCTAATGCAACTAATGAGAGATGAAATAGATAAAAAAGGTGAAAGATGTCACAAGTCATACCTGACTTAATAGCAACAACCCTAATTTACAACGTAGGTGTCAAATTTATTTTCATGTAAATGGTGTTAAGATTTTTATTTTAAAAAATAATTTTAACTTATTCGATTATGAAATTTTTACTCTTATCTATTATGTTTCCAGTTTGAAAAGGTATTTCCCCCACTCAATTTGAGCATCTCCAAGCAGACCTATAGGTCAAGGAGCCATTAGACCTGGTGATGATCCTAGTAATTATCCTAATTTACCCCCTATGTAACCTTCCTCCTATCTTCATATATATATCATTTTGTATCTTGAACTTACCTCCTATAATCCCTTTTTGTTATATAAGCACTCAATATATATATAATGCATTTATGGTTAATATTTTGTATTTTAATTATTTATTTATAGGTGAAATAATGTCATTCATTACTATGGTCATAATTTGATTATCACTAATCAAGAACATATAACTTCCAAATATAATTTTTTAAACGACTAGGCACTTATAGTAGCTAAAACTAGGCTATATCAGATTCCACCCATAAAAACTATTGTAATCTTAAGATATACCTGTAGCACTCAAATGTCACCTATAATAATAAGATGTAGGAACATTTCCAAATATATCCACATTTTTAAAACTATTTCAAGGTGATCCCTTTCAAGATTAAGAGATTACAACTATTCCTATAATCTATGAAGTGGAAATAAATAGTTTTTAATTTATTTTGATGTCCTTCTTCCCTGTTGAACCATGCTCTTTAATTTGTTGAAAATCTAGAATTTTAGTTTGTTTAAAATATTTTCCTTTGTTGAAATAGTTGATTAGTTTGGATCTCAAACAATCTATCTAATACTGTAAACTAAGAATAAGAACCTACCCTCTATTTAAGGAGGAGTTGGTAGTATGCTTAGTCAGATTAGTAATAGCAGTAAAATAGTAATTGAGAACTGAGTAAAAGCTTTATAATTATTTATTGTAATCCACCTATATAAATATATTCATTGATACACAATTTTTATGAAAGTGAGTTGATTTGAGGTAAAGAATTTGTAATAAAGGATGGGATCTGAAGCAAAAATCCAACCAAAGAGGCGGGCCACTCATGATGAATTATTGTGACAATCCCATTTGTTAAGGTAGATCTTCATAGTCAATTATGTGAAAGTATTTCTAAGTTGTCTTGTTTTGTACAAGTGTTGAGTTTATAAATTTCTAGTATAAGTTATTTGTATCATATGTGAATGATTATTAATGTTTATTTCTTAGAGTGTGTGAAGCTTCTAAAAATTAACAATTTAGTGCCTATCATTTACTTTCCATGTATGTGCATTTATATTATATGCAAGTGTGCTTCCATTTCAACAAGTGAGTTTACATTTCAGCTTAAGTGTTTCATTCTACCCTTTACATTTTGTTCAAAGTGTACATTTACTTTACTATCAATAGTGTTTCCCTATGCATGACCAATAGTCCCTTAAGCCTTCTAAAGGATTTTTTTGTGCATATATATTGCTAACACATTCAAAATACATGCGTACCCTAGGTTGATAATTAAATTTACTATCTTAATTGATAAACCAAGTGGTTTTCCCTTTGAATAGATCTATCAAGTTATACATAGTGATTAGATTGTATCAGGTTTAATTAAGGAGTTGATTAGGCCCATCATTTTTGGAACCATTATCACTCAAATCATGCACCTGCTAAATTATAAGATGGTTCAGTGAGATAATGAGATCATCCCCCAAGGTGTGGGACCCTTTTTCTCCTTGGTATGAACCTTTGAGGAAGGTCAGCATCTTTCTATTCTAGGCACACTAGTTTACGACCAACGTGCAAAGCTAAAGAGTAGAAAGATAAATCTAACACTAATATAAACCTAAGATTTTGAGGGAAAAGGTAAGAGAGTGATAAAATAAATAAAGTGTTGATGCACTAAGAATATATTGAGATCCCCTACTACCTTAATAAACATACTAAATTTTTTTGAGAATGAGACAATATCACACAGACTCCACCAAGGACACTCCAAATGCATAAATAATCTCATATGGAGGCATGGGAACATAGTGCAGCATTTAGAGGGATGAAGGTTATCCATAGACAAGGCATATGTAGACCTGAATGTGCATATAATATGGCCTATAAGTGAGTTCCAATTTATACACAAAGATGTTGGGAATGGACAACAATGAGAGGGGTGAACATTACCCATAGATAAAGATCAACAAATATAAATAACACACATAATACAACAAGAATGAAGGAAGGTGAATTTAATCCCCATTAAAGTACAAGGTTCAACCAATAAAAGTACTCTTGGAGGGAAAATTTTCACAATATTTATGTGCTCAAAAAGTCTTCTTTTTACAATGATAAATATCCCTATTTATATAGGAATTAGAGAGAGAGATTATGGTCATTGCTCAACTTCACTCACTATTGAGGTAGTTAAAATATTAAAATGATGATTGGAAGAGTGGTTGATATATTTTTTATAATCAAAGGTGTTTCCATGACATGCATTTGAGAAGTGACATGTGATGTCATTAATCACCTTTACATTAAAGTCTATAAACTTGGGCTCAAATCAATACACTATTCCAACTACACCATTAACCAATTTTCAATGCTACATTTATCCATTTTTAAATTAACATCATCATAAATAGAGATAAATCATATTTTCAATGCAATAAGTGGCATCAAAAATGGAGATGTGGATCAAAATATATGGCTAAAAAATCAACACACAGTCATGCACAGTTGCATCAACACCTTCAAAACATGGAAAAATAGAAAATCCCATAGTAAGATATAAACAAAGCCCATCATATCTTATATTTTTAGAAATATATTAAAAATACACTTAAAAGGGTATTTTTATTTTTTTTAAATGATCAAATTAACCACTATGCAATACCCTCTGAGTGTTTTATGGTGAAAAGTTTGCTAAGTGATAAATCTTTTCGGGAGGGTCACTTTACACCATCATATTTTTTTCACTAGAAAATCTAACAGCTGTGAAACCAAAATTATTACTTTTTCATGCCATCAAGGTACTATCATAAAAAAAATCAATAAATTTAAACTTCATTTATTCCTACACAAATGGGCTATAAAATTTCTCACTAGATAGATTTATCAACTAGAAGATGCAAAAAATAACTAAATAAATGAATAACATAGAATCAAATTTGATGGATGTGTATTTCACACATAATATTGAATATCTATGAAGTATTTTTCCCATTAAACTCTAATGACATTTAGATATTACCATGATGAATTTGGACAATATTTGGCCTCATTTACTCCTAAAAAAATGAGATTGAAATGTGTGCACTAGCTAGATCTGAAAACTAGAAACACATAAAGTTGACTAAGTAAAAAGTTAGCTAGGAAGCTAATTTTTAACCCTATATATTTTTTAAGTGGGAGATAATTTTCTTTGACTTTCTTGACCCAAAAAAATTTCCCATATTTTCCTACCATCATGAGAAATTATAAGGTGATTGTACTTCATTTAGTCTTAAAAAATTATGTTTGAATAGTGTTTCATAGGATGATTTGACAAATGGAAACACAAAAAAATCCGACGTAAAAATCAGCTCATAAGCCAATTTTTACTTCCACAAATTTTAAACTTAGAAAATGTATTTCTTATGATTGTATTTATAATTTCACTCTCCCCAAATATGGCTATCATCATGAAAGTTTTAGAGAGATATGATCATGATTTGGCCCTACAAAATTGCTCCCAAAGAGCACTCTGCAAGTTAGTTTGGTACAGATAGCTCGGCCTTTATCATAGGGGATCAAAGTGAATTAAATAGTCAACATTATAGCAACCTCTATAGGCAAAAAATTTTCTAAGCCAAAATCTAGTAGCCCTCAACCATCCATTGGGCATGGAGTCATAGAAACATCCAAAACTTCTTACATTCTAAAAATGCAAGACAATTGCAACCTGCTTGGCCTACATAGACCCTATCTTTTAAAACTAAAAGTGCACCTCAACAAAATGAGAAAAGGAAACAACATAAACTATTTCATAGGCATTTAGAGGAAGATAAAATAACTAAAACTAATTATAATGTACATGTAGGAACTTATGGAAAAGAAAACATCTAACCTACCCTAAACTAACCAATCAGAAAGCTATCTAAACAAAGCTATTGATTGGTTCTACAAAATAGTTACCCTTTCTTATCAACTTACAATGTTTTTCATGTTTTATGGCAGCCAACCAAATGTCAATAATGATCAGGTTCTTGATGAGCTATTGATATATTCTCCAAAGATAAAATCAAACTCACCTACCCATGTAAGTTGTCTAAAAATATAGCTACCTTGGAGTGGATAGGCAAGTTGAGTTTGACCTTATTGATGCTTAATTTTATGCTTTGTATTAAGCATAACATGTATCAACTTATCCTTATTAGCCTCTAATAGATCTAGGTACTTTATAGGGTATCCTCTTTAAAATACAAATTTTGAGCAATCAAGGTTGCCCTCAAACTTGTGTTCAATTGCCATGTCATTATACTGATTGGGATGCTCTTGCCCCAGTAATTTAGCTAGAAACACATTTAATTCTTCCTAATTTTAATATTCCTCATGTTTTACCCCTTTAATATATGATGTTTTTATGTCAAATATTGAATAAATGTCTTTTAGCACATCCCAAAATAAATCTTCTAGTTGCTCTTCACTCTTTTGCATGAGAGGCTTCATTACAGCTTCGTGAATGACTTCCTCTTCATCCATGTTGAATGGAAAATCATTTTTCCAAGAGAGTACCTCATCATCTCTCCCTTTAAATTAATATTGACTATATAAAAATGGCCTCTCATCATCAAGACTATCTTCTTCCTCTCCATCCTCACCATTTTGCTCACTACCTTGCTTCTCTAGCTGATCATACTTGTCTTTTCCCTGTAGCAGGTCTAAATTTTCTAATTTGGTGGCA
Organism: Torreya grandis; assembly: GCA_037957365.1. Lineage (NCBI taxonomy): Eukaryota > Viridiplantae > Streptophyta > Pinopsida > Cupressales > Taxaceae > Torreya > Torreya grandis. Next base: position 2,067,514 of record JARHVA010001307.1, on the reverse strand, counting down.
CAAAGAGGGATTCCAATAGTTATTTCATCATCATATTCACTTGAAACATCCTCCTCATCTAAATTATCTTCACTTTCTCTCCATATAATGGGTCCTCCTTTAAAAAGGGATATGGTGGGAGGGTAAGAGGTTTAAATTGATGGAGGGGCCTTAACAGGGTTGGGCATCTTAAAATTAGGGTGCTTTGTCCAAGAAGGTTTTTGAGTATAATTAATTTGAGGATCTTGAGTAAGGATTTACTTTTGAGAGAGATATTCATGTGGGATAATAGGTTGGGTTTGTATAGGAACAGGCTCTTTCAAAAGATGGAGACTTTTAAAGCTTGGGATTTTAAAACTAAGAGGTTTACTTGGAAGCTCAAGGAATTTACCTTGCTTGAATATTGATATTTTGAATTTATATGCTTCCCTTTTAATTTTTTGGTCTATTATTTTATGATAAGCTCATTTAAATTTGAGAATAGAAAGGATGGCGTGGAATTCAATTTCCTATGGTTGGATAAATAGTTGATGCATCTACTCTTCCTTAGCTACAATTTACCTAGCAGTTAATCATTATTCATCATACCTTTTATGCTCATTCACCTCTTTCTAATTAATTTAATCTTGATAATAAATCTATTCATGTTCCCTACCATACTCCTTCTCTCTTTCAATCTCCATTAGTTGTCTCTGGAAATCAAGATCTATATCATTTATACTTTTTGGGGGTTGATTATGAGGATAACCACGATACTAATTTAGATCAACATGAACTTCAAGGGAATGATTATAAGAATTATTAGGTTTAAAATAAGGTTAAATAAGGTTTGAATGGAGATAATTATTATGAAAATGAAGATATCCTATTGTGACATGGCTATTTGGGATAAAACCAATAGCATTTTTAGTCTAATATGGATGGTAGGAGGGCATAGAAAATGCATTTTAACAAGGATGAGGGGAAAATACATGTTTTCATGATATATTTACATATTAGATCATTAAAATTAGGAACAATTATTTCTACATTTTAAATAATAAGCACATACCAACAGAGTCACTGGGTGATTAGATTACTTCAAAAGAATTGAAAAAAATCAAGAATATCACCTAAATCTTAATCTTTAATCATTTTTAAGCACTTAGCATACTTAAAATATTATATTTGATCCTCATATTTACCATGGTATTGTAATAAATTTCCATGAATAGAAATATGCACTAAAGATCACACCAAAACTCTACAATGGATTATATAAGGATCATCAAACTATGTCTCATCGGGCATGCTAGAAACTGTTATCACTCAAATTGTGCACTCGCTAAATTTGAATATGGTTCTATGATATGATGGGATCATCCCCCATGGTTTATTACCCTTTCACTCTTTTGTGTGAACCTCTAGAGAAGTTTAACTTCCTTCTATTCTAGGTGCAATGGTTTAAGACCAGCGTGTAGACCTAAAGAACATAAAGGTAAATCTACTACTACTATAAACCTAAAATTTTGAGGGAAAAGGGAGGGAGAAGGTAATAGAGTGATAAAATAAATAAAGGGGTGGTGCACAAAGAGTATATTGATTTCCCATACTACCTTAATGAACCCAATATAATTTTTTGAGAATGAGATAATATCACATAGACTCTATCAGGGACACTCCAAATGCATAAGTATTTCATATGGAGGCATGAGAACACAGTGTAGTGTCGAGAGGGATGAAGGTTATCCATATATAAGTCCTACATATACCTAATTGAACATATATTATTACTTGTAATTGATTTATAAGTTCTACACAAAGGTTTTGGGAATGGACAATAATGAGAGGGGTGAACATTACACACAGGTAAAGATCAACAAACACAAATAGCACACAAAATACAATAAGAATAAAGGGAGGTGAACTCAATTTTCATTAAATTGAAAGGTTAAATCACCACATGTACTCTTATAGGTAAAAAAAATTCAACATTTATGTGCTAAAAAATTTCTCTTTTTACAATGATAAATATGTTTGCTTATATAGGCAATTAGATAGAGCATGCTCATTACTCAACCTCACCCACTATTGGGGTAATTACAATATTAAAATGATGATTTTAAGAGTTTTTGAGATATTTTTTACAAGTGAAGGTATTTCCATATTTTTCATTTGATAAGAGACACCCAATGTCAATAGTTTCCTTTGCATTGAAGTCTATATACTTGGGCTCAAATCAATACACTATTCCAGCTGCAACATTAACCAATTTTCAATCTTAAATTTATATAATTTAAAATGAACATCATTGCAAAGAGGAAGAAATATTATTTTAAATACAATAATTGAAATCAAAAAATGATTTTTAGATCAAAATATATGGCTAAAAAATCAACACACAGTTGTGCATTTGCATCAACACCTTCAGAACATGGAAAAATAGAAAATTGCATATCTTATATGAGTAAAAACTACCATATCTTATATTTTTATAGATATATTGAAAATATGATAAAATTGGTATTTTTATTTTCTAAAATTATCAAATTAGCCACTATGTATTACTTTCTAAGTGTTTTCGAGTGAAAATTTAGCTAAGCGATAAATTCTCCTAGGAGGATCACTTCGCACCATCATATCTTTTCACTAGAAAATCCAACTACTACAAAACTAAAAGTGTTACCTTTTCATGCCATTAGGGTACTATGATATAAAATTTAAATAAATTTGGACTTCATTTGGCTCTATCCAAAATAGATGTAAAAGTGCTCACTAGGTAGATGTATCAACTGGAAGATGCAGAAAATGACTAAGTAAAAGAATAGCACATAATCCAAATTTGATGGCTATGTATTCCATACATGATATTAAATATTTTCACACTATCTTTCCTATTTAACTCTAATGACATTTATATATTACAGTGATTAATTTGGATAATATTTGATCTCATTTACCACTATTAAAATTAGATTGAAATGTGCACACTAGATAGGTCTAAAAATTGGAAATATAGAAACTTAAGTAAAAAATTAGCTGAGAATCCAAATTTTAAACATGCACATTTCAAACGTGGAATATAATTTTAAACTACTTTCTTGACCCGCACATTTACCTACCATCATGAGAAATTTGAAGGTGATTCGACATAATTTAGTCTTGAGAAATTATGTTTAAAAAATGTTGTGCAGGTTGATTTGGCAATTGGAAAAATAGAAAATGCCCAAGTAAAAATCATCAGCCAATTTTTACCTCTATGAATTTACACTTAAGGAAATTATTTATTTAAATTATGTTAATATTTTCACTCTTCCCACATATATCTATCATCATGAAAATTTTGGAGAGAAATGAGCATGATTTGGCAGTACTAAATTGCTCCTAAAAAGCACTCTATAGGCTAATTTAGTATAGACAGCTCAGATTTTTCCATAGGGGATCAAGGTGACTTAAATAATCAACATTATAGAAACCTCTATGAGCCACTAGCCTATTAATCATAGATTAAGTATCCCTAAGCAATCCATTAGGCATGGAGTCGTAGAAGCATCCAAAATTTCTCACATTCTAAAAATGTAAGATAGTTGTAACCTGCGTAGCCTATGCAGACCTGATCTTTTAAAACTAAAAGCACACCTCAAAAAAATGAGAAAATGAAACAATAAAAACTATTTAATAGGCACTTAGAGGAAGATAAAAAAAACTAAAATTAATCACAATGTGCATGTAGGCACTTAGGGAAAGGAAAACATCTAACCTACCTTAAATTAACCAATCAGAAATCTATCTAAACAAAGTCATTGACTAGTTCTACAAAATAAATAACCTTTCTTATCAACTTAAAATTATTTTCATGTTTTATGGCATCCAACCAAAGGTGGATAAGGATTGGATGCTTGATGATCCAGTGATATACTTCTCTAAAGATAAAAACAAACTCACCTACCCACATAAGTTGATAGAAATACAGTTACCTTAGAGTGGATAAGCAGGTTAAATATGGCCTTCTTGATGCTCAATTTTGTGCTCTATATTAATCACAACATGTGGTGACTTCTCCTTATTGTCCACCAATTGATCCAGGTACTTGATAAGGCATCCTCTTGACAAGATAAAGTTTTAGCAATCAAGGTTGCCCTCAAACTTGTGTTTAAATGCCCCATCATATTGTTGATTGGGATGCTCTTGCCCAAGAAATTAAGCTATAAACACATAAAATTCCTCTTATTATTATTATTTCTCATAGGTTTCCCCTTTAAGATATTATGGTTTGATGTGAAGGCTTGAACAAAATTCCTCTAGCTCATCCCAAAATAAATCTCCCTCCAATTACTCTTCACTCTTCTACATGAGAAACCTCATTACAGCTTCATGAATGACTTCCTCTTCTTCCATGTTGAATAGAAGCTCATTTTACCAAGAGATTGCCTCATCATCTCACCCTTAAATTTAATCTTGGATAAATAAAAATGGCCTATCATCATCAAGACTATCTTCTTTCTCTCCATCCTCACCCATTTACTCATTGTTTTGCTTCTCTAGCTGATAATACTTGTCTTTTCCCTATAGCAGGTCTAAATTTTCTAATTTGGTGGAACAAAGAGGGATTCCAATAGTTATTTCATCATCATATTCACTTGAAACATCCTCCTCATCATCTAATTTATCTTCACTTTCTCTCCATATAATGGGTCCTCCTTTGAAAAGGGAGATGGTGGGAGGGCAAGAGGTTTCAACTAGTGAAGAAGGGGGGGCCTTAACAGGGTTGGGCATCCTAAAATCATGGTGCTTGGTCCAAGAAGGATATTAAGGATGATTAATTTTAGGATATTTATTAATGATGGACTTTTGAGAGGGATTTTCTTTGGGGATAGTATGTTGGGTTTGCATAGGAACAAGCTCTTTTAAAGGATAGAGACTTTTAAATCTTGGGATTTTAAAACTAGGAGGTTTACTTGGAAGCTCAAGGCATTTAACTTATTTTAAGCATGGTATTTTTAATTTATAATATTCCCTTTTCATTTTATAGTCTATTTTTATAGGATAAGCTCATTTGAAATCAAGAATAAAAAGGACTGCTTGGGGTTAAATTTTATGTGGTTGCATAAGCACTTAATGCATCTGCTCTTCCTTAGTTACAATTTACCTAGCCAAGCATTCTTAATCATACATTTTATTCTCATTCACCTCCTTCTAATGAAAATAATCTTGATAAATAATCTCTTTATTCTTCCTATCATACTCCTTGTCTCTTTCAATCTCCATCAGTTATCTGTATAAATCAAGTTGTATATCATTTATACTTTTTAGGGGATAATTAGGAGGATAACCATGATATTGATTTAGAGAAACATGGCCTTCAATGGGTTTATTATAATCATGATTAGGTTGCTAATAAGGCTAAACAAGGGTGGGATGGAAGTAATTATTATGAAAATGAAGATATATTATTGTCATAGGGTTATGTGGGATAAAACTAGTGGCATTTTCAATCTGATATGGATGGTAGGAGGGCATATAAAATTCATTTTAACAAGGATTAGGGGAAAATACATATTTTATATGATATCTTGACATATTATAGCATTCAAACAAGAAACAATTAGGTATATCTTTTAAATAATAAGCACATACTAGCAGAGTCACCAGGTGATTGTATTACTTCAAAAGAATTGAAAAAACCAAGAATATCACCTAAATCTTAATCTTTAATAATATTTAAGGGTTTTGACTTATTAAACTTGTATATTTTATCCTTGGAGTCTCTATGGTGTTGGAATAAATTTCCATGAATGGCAAGATGCACTAAAGAGCACACCAAAACTCTACAATGGATAATATAAGGATCATCAAACTGTGTCCCACTAAGCATGCCAAAAGATATTATCACTCAAATTGTACACCCATTGAATTAGAAGATGGTTCAAATAGATTATGGCATTTTCCCATAAGGTTTGGGATCCTTTCGCTCCTTAGTATGAACCTATAGAGAAGGTTGACTTCCTTCTATTCTAAGCACACTAGTTTAAGACCAATGAACAGACCTAAAGAGCATAAAGGTAAATCCATCACTAATCTAAACCTAAGCTTTTGAATGGAAAGGGAAAGAAAAGGTAAGAGAGTGATAAAATAAATAAAGGGGTGATGCACCAAGAATATATCAAGTTCCCCTACTGCCTTAATGAACACACTACAAATTTCTTAGAATGAGATAATATCACATAGACTCCACCAGGGACACTCCAAATGCATAAGTATTTCATATGGAGGTGTGGGAACACAACATAGCATTGAGATGGATGAATATTATCAATAAATAAGGCCTATTTAGACTTGAGTGTGCATATAATATGACCTACAAGTGAATTTTAAGTTATGCATAACAATGTTGGGAATGGACAACAATGAGAGGGGTGAACATTACCCATAGACAAAGACCAATAAACATAAATAACACATAGAATACAAGAAGAATGAAGGGAAATAAACTCAATTTTCATTAAAGTACAAGGTTTATCCAAAAAAGGTGCTCCTGAAGGGAAAATGTTTTTAGCATTTTTGTGCTAAAAATTTCCTCTTTTTACAATGATAAATATGCCTGTTTATAGAGGCAATTAGAGATCTCATGGCCATTATTCAACCTCACCCACTATTAGGGCAGTTACAATATTAAAATTATGATTGGAAGAGTGTTTGATATATTTTTTAGAGTTGAATGTGTTTCCATGCTCTATATTTTAGAAGTGATACCTAATGTCAATATTTGCCTTTGCATTAAAGTCTGTAGACTTGTGCTCAAATCAATACACTATTGCAATTGCAACATTAACCAATTTTTAATCCTACATTTTTCTAATTTTAAATTAACATCATTATAAAGAGAGAGAAATCATAATTTCAATGCAATAAATGGCATCAAAAATGGATTTGTAGATCAAAATATATGACTAAAAAATCAACATGTAGTCATGTACAATTGCATCAACACCTTTAGAACATGGGAAAATAAAAAATCACATAGCAAGATATGAGTAAAACCCATCATATCTTATATTTTCATAAATCTCTTAAAAATATTCTCAAAAAGGCATTTTTTATTTTTTTAAATGATGAAATTAAACTCTACGCACTACCCTCTAAGTATTTTCTAGTGAAAAGTTGGCCAAGTGATAAATCTTCCTTGAAGGGTCACTCGCACCATCATATCTTTTCATTAGAAACTCCAATAACTATAAAACCAAATGCATTACCTTTTCATGCCATCAAGGTAATATCATATAAATTTTCAAAAAAAATATACTTCATTTATTCCTATACAAATGGGCTGCAAAAGTTCTCATTGGGTAGATTTATCAATTGGAAGATGCAAAAAATGACCAAGTAAAACAACAGCACAAAATCCAATTTTGATGGATGTGTATTTCATACATGATATTGAATATCTACACACTATCTTTCCCATTAAACTTTAATAAAAAAATTATATTACATGAGGAATTTTGAAAATATTTAACCTCATTTAGCCCTACAAAAATGAGATTGAATTGTGTGCACTTGTTAGATCTGAAAACTAGAAACATAGAAAGTTGACTAAGTAAAAACTCAGTTTAGAAGCGAATTTTTAACCCTACACATTTAACATATGGGAGATAATTTTATATGGATTTATTAACCCACACATGTTTACCACATTTTCCTATCATCATGATAAATTTAAATGTGATTGGACTTCATTTGGTCTTGAGAAATTGTGTTTGAAAAGTGATGCACACTCTGATTTGGCAACTAAAAACATAGAAAATGCCCAAGTAAAAATCAGCTCAGAATCCAACCTTAACCTCTATTAATTTACACTTAGGGAATATATTTACTATTATTTTCTTCATATTTTCACTCTTCCAACATATGGATATCATCATGAAATTTTTGGAGAGAAATTAACATGATTTGGCCCTACAGAATTACTCCCAAAAAGCACTCTATAGGCTAATTTGGTGTAGAAAGCTTGAATTTTTCCACAAGAGATCAAGGTGACTTGAATATTTAATATTTTTGAAACATTTTTAGGCTACTTTCATGATAATTATATATCTATTATCCCTAATAAATCTATTAGGCATAGAGTTATAGAAGCATCCAAAACTTCTCACATTCTGAAAATGCAAGATAGGTGCAACCTATTTGGCCTATGCAGGCCTAATATTTTAAAACTAAAAGCACATGTCAACAAAATTAGAAAAATATAAAACATAAAATATGTAAAATAATGATAAAATAACTAAAAATAATTACAATGTACATGTATGCACTTGGGGAAAATAAAACATCTAACCTACTGTAAACTAACCAATTAGAAAGTTATATAAACAAAGCCATTGACTGGTTCCACAAAATATTTACCCTTTATTATCAACTTACAATGTTTTTCATGTTTTATGTCAACCAATAAAATTTTGATAAGGATTGGGTTCTTGATTATCCAGCGATATACTTCTCTAAAGACAAAATCAAACTCACCTACCCATGTAAGTTGACTAGAAATACAACTACCTTGAAGTGGATAAGTAAGTTGATTCTGACCTTCTTGATGATCAATTTTATGCTCTAGATTAATAAAAAAATGTGGTGAATTATCTTTTATGGCCTCCAATTGATCCAGGTACTTGATATGTCATCCTCTTGATAATATGAAGTTTTATCAATCAGGGTTGCCCTCAAACTTGTGTTCAATTATCCCATCATTCTATTGATTGGGATGTTCTTGCCAAAGTAATTGAGTTGTAAATACATCCAATTACTCTTATTATTTATGATACTCATAATTTTCTCATTTAAAATATTATGGTTTTATTTCAATACTTTAACAAAGGTCCTCTATCTCATTTTAAAATAAATGCTCTTCTAGTTTCTCTTCATGCTTTTATATGAGAGGCCTCATTACAGCTTTGTGAATGACTTCCTCTTCTTCCATGTTTAATGGAAGATAATTTGTATAACATATTACCTTATCATCTCACCCTTGAAAATATTTAATATATAAAAATTTCATCTCATCATCAAGACTATATTATTCCTCTCTATCCTCACCCATTTGCTCATTTTCTTGCTTCTCTAGCTGATCATACTTGTCTTTTCCCTACAGCACGTCTAGATTATTTGATTTTTGGCACAAAAAGTGCTACCAATAATTATGTCCCCATCATATTAACTTGAAAAATCATCCTCCTCATCCAAATTATCTTCACTTTCTCTTCATACAATGGGTCCTCCTTTGAAAAGGGAGATGGTCAGAGAGAAAGAGGTTTTAACTGGTGAAGAACAAGGGCCCTTAATAGGGTTGGGCATCCAAAAATTAGGGTGTTTAGTCCAAGAAGACTTTTTATTCTAATTAATTTGAGGATATTTATAAAGTATGGAATTTTTAGAGAGATATTCCATATTCCTAAGGGATAATAGGTTGGGTTTGCATAGGAATAGGCTCTTTCAAAGGATGGAGACTTTTAAAGCTTGGGAATTTAAAACAAAGAGGTTTAATTGGAAACTCAAGGGATTTAACTTTCTTTAATCTTGGTATTTTTAATTTAGGAACTTTCATTTTCATTTTTTGGTATGTTTTTGTAGGAAAATCTTGTTTGAAATCAGGGATAGAAAGGATTGTTTGGGATTTAATTTCCTATGGTTGCATAAGCAGTTGACACATCTTCTCTTCCTTAGATATGACTTACCTAGATAGGCATTCTTCATCATAGATTTTATACTCATTCATCTCCTATTTATGAATTTAATCTTGATAATAAATCTATTCCTATTACCTACCACACTCATCTCTTTCAATCTCCATCAGTTATCTCTAGAAATCAAGTTGTATATCATTTGTACTTTTTTGTGTTTGATTAGGAAAATAACCATGATATATCTTTAGAGTAGCATGGCCTTTAAGGGGATGATTATAAGCATTATTAGGTTGTTAATAATGTTAAATAAGTGTAGGAGGGATGAAGTTATTATGAAAATGAAGATATCCTATTGTGACAGGGCTATTTGGGATAAAACCAACAACATTTTTAGTCTAATATGAATGGTAAGAGAGCATAAAAAATGAATTTTGACAAGGATGAATGGAAAATACATATTTTTATGATAGTTTGAAATATTATATCATTTAAAAAATGAACAGTTATACTGGTTCAAGACCAATGAGTAGACCTAAAGAGTAGAAAGGTGAATCTACCACTAATCTAAAAGGTAAATCTATCGCTAATCTAAACCTATGATTTTGAGGGAAAAGGGAGGGAGAAGGTAAGAGAGTGATAAAATAAATAAATGGGTGATGCACCAAGAATATTTCAAGTTACTGTAGTACTTTAATGAACACACTACAATTTTTTTAGAATGAGACAATATCACACAGACTCCATGAGGGACATTCCAAATGCATAAGTATTATATATGGAGGTGTGAGAACACAACACAGTGTTGAGAGGGATGAAGGTTATCCATATAAATGGCCTACATATACTTGAGTACACATATAATATGACTTTTAAGTGATCTCTAAGTTTTGTATAGAGGTATTGGGAATGAACAGTAATGAGAATAGCAAACATAACCCACAAACAAAGATCAACAAACACAAATAACACACAGAATACAAAAAGAATGAAAGGAGGTGAACTCAATTTTCATTAAAGTGCATAGTTCAACCAAAAAAGGTGCTATTGGAGGGAAAAAAATTTCATCATTTATGTGCTCAAAAATTCATATTTTTACAATGATAAATATGTCTATTTATATAGGCAATTATAGAGCTCATGATCATTACTCAACCTTACCCAATATTGGGGCAATTACAATATTAAAATGATGATTGAAATATTAGTTGAGATATTTTTTAGAATTTAAGGTTATTCCATGCTCTACATTTGAGAATTTATGCCTAATTTCATTAGTCATCTTTGCATTTAAGTCTATAGATGTGGGCACAAATCAATACATTGTTCAAGCTGTAACATCAATCAATTTTCAATCCTACATTTCTCTAAATTTTAAATCAACATCATTATAAAGAGGGATAAGTCATATTTTCAATGCAATAAGTGCAATCAAAAATGGATTTGTGGATTAAAATATATGGCTAAAAAATAAAAATTTAGTTGTGCACAGTTGAATCAACACCTTCAGAACATGGAAAAAGAGAAAATCGCATAGTAAAATATAAGCAAAACCAAGCATATCTTATATTTTTATAAATATCTTGAAAATATGCTCAAAAACATATTTTTATTTTTCTTAAATGATCAAATTAACCCCGTTCATTACCTTTTGAGTGTTTTCTATGAAAATTTGGCTAAGTGATAAATCTTCTTAAGAGGGTCATTTTGCACCATCATATCCTTTTACTAGAAATTCCAATAGCTGTGAAACCAAATGCATTACATTTTCATATATCAAGTTACTATAATACAAATTTTCAAGAAATTTGGACTTCATTTTGTCTTATTTAAATGGGATACAAAAGTGCTCACTAGGCAGATTTATCAATTGGAAGATACAAAAAAAGACTAAGTAAAAGAATAGTGCAGAATCCAATTTTGATGGCTATTTATTTCACACATAATATTGAATATTTGTGCACTATATTTTCCATTTAACTCTAATAACATTTATTTATTACCATTATGAATTTTCACAATATTTAACCTCATTTACCCTTGTAAAAATGATATTCAAATGTGCACATTGGCTAAATCTAAAAACTAGAAACACAAAAAGTTGATAGTAAAAAATCAGCTCAAAAGCCAATTTTTAACCCTACACATTTTGCACATGGGAGCTAATTTTCTGTGACTTTCTTGACCCACACATTTTTTCCACATTTTCCTACCATCATGATAAATTTGAAGGTGATTAGACTTCATTTGGTCTTGAGAAATTGTGTTTTAAAAGTGTTGTGCATGTTGATTTGGTAATTGGAACACAGAAAATGCCCAAGTAAAAATTAGCTCAAAAGCCAATTGTTACCTCTATGAATTTACACTTGGGTAAGGGATTTCCTATTATTATCTTCATATTTTCACTCTTCCCAAATATGGTTGTCATCATGAAATTTTTGGAGAGAAATGAGTATGATTTGGCCCTATGTAATTGCTCCCAAAAAGCACTTTGAAGGCTAATTCGGTGCAAATAGTGTTATGCCTATTTTTCACACCCCCTCAATTTTTATAAAAACTAATACTTTTTCTACCATAAAGATGACTTAGTCATAACATTTAAAACTATGTCGAGGACTTGGTCAATTAGTAGTATATTTGGGATGCATATTTTTAATTATGAATTGATGATTGGTTGATGAATTCACATTTATAATTTAAGTGGTTTCAAAAAGCATAATGAATAAAATATGCATATATATTATCATTAAGAATATTTTTGATCAATTATTCTAATTTTTAGTTCATAATCAGATAATATTTCACTCTAAATTGGGATACTTTGGTTGGCTAAAAGCATTATCATGGCGATTTCCAGATTTGGTTTCCAGTTTTAATAATTGGAGTAGTTTGTGGTGATTATTTGGTTTTCATTGGCAATATGAAGTTTGGTTTGAAATAGATCATAATGATATTTAAATCAATTATAATTAACTATCTCTCATTCATTTTCCAAATTATGGGTATACAGATGGATCAGTCATGATTTTATAGTTTAAGGAAACAATGCAACTTATAGTTTAATAAATCAAATACATCATTTGATTTATAAAAACTTCATTTTGAAATTTGCCTATGATCATCTTATGGATTCATAAAATCAATTGATAGCTCACACACATTCACTTGTGGTATTTATAAATTTTTAAATACTAGTATGATTCAGGTTGGTTTGATACCTAGGCAATTATTATTAATGATATAAAGGGATCTTAAAATTATAAGTGATAAATTCTAAATCCTATTTGACTAAGGCTCCTATTTTTAATATTTCATAAGCTTAAGATCTTAAGGTAGTATGACTTTATGTTTTCAAAAACATCTTATCCTAAGGTTGTTTATCTTAAGTTTTAAAGTTATACTAATGAACATATTGAACCATAATGATTTTTAATGATAGACTATGGTGTTTTCAAGGGCATAAGGATTTATTTCAAGGATTATAACTAAAGTCTATGTTTTGAAACATAAGTTTCGAAAGGAATAATGTTGACATAGTTATCATGTTTCATAATCAATTTGATGTGGTATATTGATGTGGCATTCAAATTGATAGTCTATTTGATAAGACATTGAATCACATTGAGCTGGCAAAAGTTAATGCAAATACATACTCGAGGATACTTAGAGACAATGTTAGTATTTTAGTAGTTTGAGACTTTATGACAAAGTGTACATGCCTCGATTCATGAAATTTAGTAAGTGGTTTAGTAGGAAAATTAGTGATTACTAAGTTTGATGATTTACTAATTAGGTTGGTAGAATTGTTAAATTGATCCTTGATTTAAACGAGCCAATGAAAAGTAGACATATAGACCAGGCAATTATGATAGATGGTGGCAATTACAAATAGGTAATTTTCTTGCTCTTGGTCATTACACGAAGCTTGTTTACAAAAGTGGAGCTCTAGAAATTTGGATTTTGAGTTATAAAGAAGGATTTTAAGCATAAAATTGTAAAGAAACATGACCAAGTATGTCTTGAATAGTTTTGAGAAAAGTTTCATGGATATTTTGAATAGTTTTTGTTACATGGAATAAATATGGAAGTTGTTTTGCATGTTGATAAGATTTGAGGAAGCTATGGGTTTGAACTTGTGCATGAATAATTTGAGAGTTGAATAATACTATAGTCTAGAATGTCACATTCTAATTTGGGCAACAATTCAAGTGATAATTTGGGTGACAGTTCCACCCCAATTGATGACAGAACTTCTAGGAGCCATAACTTTTGCACCATAGCTCCAATTGACTTGTCATTTGAACCATTGGAAAGCTAATAATGAGGAGAACACTGTGAGATGGCATTGAGCTTTGCTCAATGAATTTTTACCCCTAAAAACCCAATGGAAGTGCCCCAAATTTAAATTTTAGTAGTGCAGTCTAAAAATAGTAAGTTTCTAAAAATAGTAATTCCTTGAATTCTATATTGTTTTAAAGTGTGGAAGTCGAACCACTTAATCTCCATCTAGATTGGTGACCTTCCACATCCTCCCCCTACTTTCAAAATGGGTATAAATTAATATGTAACCCAAAATGGAAAATCAAACATCTCTTCCCAGAGATAAGCATATAGTTATATTGCGATCTTGAGTAATAATACATCTCTTCTCAGAGAATTCATTGTTACTATGTTATTTCTATGTTCTTGAAATATTTATCAACTAGAACTTCTAAGTTTTGGATCACATTCATGCATAGATTTTAGTAAAAACTAGTTCTAGTTTTTGATATATCCTTGGTTGTGGATAAAATATAGAGTTGATTTAGGTTCAAATAGGATATCTCATATAGATCTTTCTTGTTTTGAGATATTCATCTAGTTCTAGTTTTTGTGGAAAAATTGTAGTGTTGCTTTGAATATTTTCTATACTATTTCATATTTCATTTAGACTTTGGGTTTTATAAGAATATACTCTATATGTTTATTTTCATGGATTTTACGAGTTTGAGCATAATAGGATAATGGTGCATGCATATCAATTTCAATTTCAAAATAAAAGTCCGCATGCATGTTATGGAAATAAAGCCTATCAAGTTTGAAATGAAGGAAGGTTTTCTCATCTTTATGTTTAAATTTCAGGTTCAATGGGTCTATTATTTTTGAATTATGTGATGTTTTAGTTTTCAAAACCATATCTTTGTGCATGTAGGGTTTGTTAAGGTTTTGAAAGCTTGTCATCTTTGAAAGTCATTCTGAGTTTTCTTTCAAACATGGTAAATAAATGAACAATAGAAAAGAATATATTTATTTCTTGGTTTCAAAAAAGTGATTTAAAAGATATTTTTAACATACAAAGTTGTGTTCAAGTTTTATAAAGTTGAATGGATGATTTATTTTGAAACATGTCAATTGAGGATTGGAGACCTGTTAAGTCGTGTTAAAGTTTTTGACATAAGTCTAAAATATGCATGTAGATATTTTATGGATAGTTTGTTAATTGTATCTGTCGTGGAGGGTTTGTTTAGTAACAAAGTTTTTGAAATCTTGATTTCTATTTTGATGACAAAGTGTTTGATAACTATGGTCAGCCATGATAGAGAGGTTATGCTCGAAAGTAATTTAAGCATATAACAACCACTATATTTTGGTATTGTGAAGATATGATTTTCAATCTTAGTTTCAAATTTTCTTTGACATAATTTTTCTTATGAAGAATAGTGGGCTAATTTCCAAAAATAATGAAAGTATTTCCAGTTTTACACCTCAATCTTGAATTTTTTGTATTTGTCTTGAAGTTTGATATTGAAATAATAGCACTTTGAATGCTGAAGTAGGTGAAATAATTTTGTTGTATGGTGTTGAAACTCTCTTTCTAAAAGGTTCCTATAGAAATTATACATAATATATATGTATAAGATGATGTCTACACAGTGAAATAGTGATTAAAAAAATAAATAGGATATATTTCAAGGGTTTCATTTTTAAAATTATAGACAACATGTTATATCTCAAAAGTTCATATAGTTAGTTTTTAATTTGAAATATGGCTTGTGGAAAAGATATATGGTTTCTAAGAGATACTTTCATGAATAAAATTTGTGAAATCCAGTTTTCAATTTTTAGATCGACTCAATTTTTTTTTCAGATGGTTTGTATATAATAAGTATGAGAACATGAGTTTTGATAGAAAATTATGAATATATAGTTTTGTTTTTAAGTATTTAGATAAATTTAAGAGATATTTTTTGATAAGATCAGATAGAATTTTTAGTGATGAATGATATTGTTGGAATAAATGAGTTGATACAGTCAAAACCAGTTCAGATTTTTGTGGATATGTGACTGTGTGTTTGAGTGGTGAAGTTTTGGAAAGTATAGAAAATTTTAATTTTATGATATGTGTGTGTGTGTGTGTGCATGCGCGCTTAAGTTAATTTTTATAAATATGCATTATGGTTAATATAAATAAATATTTCATCACTTTGACTTGTCTATTTATTCATTGATATATGCATTCTTTTATTATTAATTGATAAGGGTCCCCACCCGTTAAGAGAGTACCCGGTCTATAATCAAATACTTGATATATTAATACTTTTTAAGTCTTAATAAAATCTTACCTTAACCATTAACTATTTATAATTAATTTACTTATAAAATTCAATTAGTTAAGTTAAAATAATAACTAAGGTTAGTTATAACTTATTTTTCAACTAGGTTTGGAGGATAAAAGGAGATCAAGGATTCATTTGAAGGGGTGGAACAACACAAGTATTGAAGACTTATACATTGTGAATTAAATCATTTATCTCTCTCTTTTATGTAACTTATCTAAGATAGCATGACTTTTGTAGATAGATTAATGGTATTTTATCTGACGACTGAGTATACTACTTAGACAACGTAGGTATATCCAGTTTTATATTGTCATTTATAACTGATCATCTGAAATTTATCAAATTTAATATCTTTTGATGATTGTAGCTTGTAATTCTATGTGTAGAATCTAAGTATGCAACCTAAATAATGATGAAAACATCACTTTTTGCAACAGATTGTTGATCTAATTGATTATAAAAGTTACTTTGAAGATATTTTGTATGAAAGATATTGATTTTTCAAATAAAATTGATATGATTTGGTAAGATGAATCTTATTTATTAAGACTCAATTTTTCTTTTTTATAATGTATTTTATTTATTTGAGTTCAATTTATAATTTAGTTTTCATTAACATTAGTTTACTTTCTTTGATAGTTTCTATTTATTTATGATTTCTTTTTTAGTTAGTGTTAGTTTTAGTTTAGATTGAATTTATTTTTTTTAGTTTTCTTAATTAGTTTATTGTTTAATTTCTTAGTAGATAGATGTTGTTATTTGTATCATCTTTTTAGGATTGTTGAGTTATATTGATATTTTATGCTTTCTTTTTTATTATCTTTGATGATCATTTATGAGCATGAACATAAGATATACTTTTCAACTATCTAAAAATTTTATCTTTCAAGAAATTGTCTAATTCATTGACTTTATTCTGTCGGATAGGTTAGATGACACTTTATATCAAATTTGAGATTGAGTTATATATATTGAAGGAATGATTAGCTTCTTAGGTCAAAACATGGTTTATGAGTAACTCTTCTTGACATAATTGATTTTTATGTTGTGTTTGATCAACTTTATAAATATTTGTAAGATTGATTTAGATTTATTATTGAACATAGTAATCCCTAAAACTATAAAAGGCCCCTTTACATGCCTTAGGACTAATTTTAAGCTATAGGTCCTTTATAATTATACTAGTACGATTCCATCTTGACCTTCATGATAGACAAATGGGTTGATTCATTGGTGTGATATTTTTCATCATCAATAGAGAGCTCAAATTTTTCCACAAGGGATTAAGGTGACTTGAATAATCAACATTATAACATCTACAAGTATCTTTCATTATAAGTGGATATCCAGTATCCCTAATCAATCCATTAGGCATGGAGTCTTAGAAGCATCCAAAACTTCTCACATTATGAAAATGCAAGACATTTACAACCTGCTTGGGTTACGTGGACCTAATCTTTTAAAAATAAAAGTGTACCTCAACAAAATGAGAAAGGAAACAACACAAATTATACCATAGGAACTTATAGGAAGATAAAATAACTAAAACTAATTACAATTTTCACATAGGTATTTAGGTAAAATAAAACATCTAATGTATCATAAACTAACCAATCATAAAGTTATTTAAATAAAGCCATTGACTAGTTCTATAAAATAGTTGCCCTCTCTTATCAACTTACAATGTTTTTCATGTTTTATGGTAGCCAACCAAAGATGGAGAAGGATTGGGTACTTGATGAGCCAGTGATATACTTCTTCAAAGACAAAAAAAAATCACCTACCCATGTAAGTTGATTGGAAATATAACTACCTTGGAGTGGATAGGCAGGGTGATTCTAACCTTCTTGATGCTCGATTTTGCACTCTAGATTAAGGTGGAGAAGGATTGGGTGCTTGATGATCTAGTGATATACTTCTCCAAAGATTAAAATAAATCACCTACCCAAGTAATTTGATTAGAAATATAACTACCTTGGAGTGGATAGGTAGGTTGATTCTGACCTTTTTGATGCTCAATTTTGTGCTCTAAATTAAGCACAATATGTAGTGACTTCTCCTTGTTAGCCTCCAACTGAGATAGGTACTTGATAAGGCATCCTCTTGAAAATATAAATTTTGATCAATCATGGTTTCCATCAAACTTGTGTTCAATTACCCCATCATTCTCTGAATAGGATGTTCTTGCCCAAGTAATTGAGTTAGAACACATTCGCTTCCTCATGGTATATGTAGTCATATAAAATGAAAAAAAATGGTAACTTGAGAATGGATAATAACACCTAATATTTAGGTCCCTCTTACTTGCTCTCATGACCCTCTTAGTCTTACTTTCATTGATTCCCAATCAACCATGGCCTTCCAAACTTGATCCCAGCTGAGTTAGGACCATCTCTTCATGGCAATCCATCTCCCCAGGCCCCATTAGCTCAAGGTAATAGCACCCAACTTAGACACTAGCACCAAACCATAGGGTGTCCATATTTTAGTTCTATTATCCAAGTGCATCTTAGGCCCCAATGATCATTTCATTCTAGATCCTTATCTTCAATCATGTCAGCTTGAAATGAATTCATTTAACCCATGACCAATAGATCCATATATAAGCCCATTCAAAGATAATTTGGAAAGGGTTAGAAAATATCACTCAAGAAAGTATGAATATAAGTAATACCACTCATTAAATCTTCCATATTCTCTACATATAGCTAGCCTATACACTTTCAAACCAATTCAAGTCCTTACACTAGCCCCTAGCCATCTCAAGCACACCTAGTTTTGCATTTTTTGCATTTTCATTCACTATTGCACCAAGCACTTTTAAAGGGAGAACTACATATAGTTTGATCCCTCCTTAGAGTATTGGTATGTAGATAGAATTCCCACACATAGCGTGCAAAGCATGTCTAGTGCATCTTGCACACACTAACCCTTTTTTTTCTATTTTCCAAAGTTTCTATTCAAGTGCATAGAAGATACATACATAGAAAATCATCTCTAAAATATTTTTTATCGATATTAAATCTCTAAAATTTGGTACATAGGCTCACACTAACTAGGTGAACAAAACCCAAAAATTTTAGATCCTGAGGACAACTACGTCAAGAAAGGACTACAGTGCCAGTGCCACTCCTATCCATCTTCGACACTCCAATCCAATCAAAAAAAAATCCAAAATCATGTTTGTGATAATGTCTTAGGTCTGTACACAAATTTATATGCCCTATCTCAGTTGAATCAACACATAATAAGATAAGTTTAATTCTCTCTCTCTCACTTCTATTTTTAGAAAAGCTATAATTACAAATAAATTACACAAATCAATAGCTTTAATTTAGAATATTATTTCTTGGTTTTCTCCTACTCAAACCCTTTTATTATCTATAAATTAAACACTAATTTTTCTAAAAATAATAAATCATTTGGTGAGCCCAATTTACTTCAAATTATACATAAAAATCTTAGAAACCCTAGGGTGAAATTCTTATTGATTTTTTTAATAAATTTATGAATTTTTACTTGAATATTTAAATCAAAAATTCATTTTAAATTTTAAAATTTAGTAGTAAATTTTAAAATAATGTATTTTTTAAACCCTAGTTGTATCAACTAGGTCTCAGTAATTTTCCAGCATTATTCCAATAATTTCTTGATTTTTTACTTGCATATATAAATCAAAAATTTGATTCAAATTTTCAAATTCAATAGTAATTTAAAAAATAATTCTATTTCAAACCCTAGTTGCATCAACTAGGTCCCAATAATTTTCTAGCATTATTTCAATAAGTTCTTGATTTTTTACTTGCATATATAAATCAAAAATTTGATTCAAATTTTCAAATTCAATAGTAATTTCAAAAATAATTTTATTTCACACCCTAGTTGCATCAACTAGGTCTTATTTTTCCAGCATTATTCTAATAATTTCCTATTTTTTTACTTGCATATATAAATCAGAAATTTGATTCAAAATTTAAAATTCCATAGTAATTTCACAAAAAATTATTTTTTCTCAAAACCCTAGTTAGACATACTAGGTCATATTCAATCAAACTTTTTTTACTAATTTTTTGAATTTTTAGTTGCATATTAAATTTAGAAAATAATTTCAAAATTCATAGTATTTTTTAAAAATATTATTTTAAAAACCCTAGTTGATCATACTAGATCCCATTGCTTCTTGAGGTATCACCTTACATGCTTGTGAGCTTCATATTCTTTTTTATGCAATTTCTAGTTAACTATTGTTAGGACTCTACATTTCTTATATTCAATATTTTCTTTGTATCTCACTTTGCCTATTACAATTTTTTGGAAAAAATTCAATCAAAATTCAACTTGTTTTCCCACCTTACCAATGGCCTAATATACCAGTTTTGATAAAACTAATTAAAAAACTCGAAGAACTATTAACTAAACACCCTGACGTGAAAGATGACATGCTTAAAATACTACAAGAAGAACAATAAAGAGTAAATAATGGTCAATCTTCTCAAACCATAGAGCAACCAATTACAAATGACACTACGGGGGCAACTATGTCTCAACAACCCCCTATAACAGCCCAAACCTACCTCTCTACCACTAGTTACAGCTAGTACATCCCTATCTCCTGATGTGGCAACCCTTGTACAAGATATAATATCTCTTCAATCCAAGCTGATACGTCTTAATCAAGGTACCACTATACCTATATAGGATTTGGATTCTTTTTCTCTTCTGCATACACCATCGACACGTCACATTGCCTCTACACCCTTACCACAAGGTTTTGTTCAACCCAAACTTACTCTATATGATGGAAAGGGTGATCCAAAGATACATTTGAGATATTTTCACACAACATGCTTGGATTATGTTCCAAATAACTAATTACTTACTAATCTATTTCCATGAAGTCTAAAGAATTATGCTTTACAATGGTTTTATAGTCTACCAAATTAGTTGGTCAATCCATTCAATCTTTTAGCTGACATTTTCCTAGCACACTTCAATATCAACATTGGCGATAAGGTTTCGTATGCTCAAATTGATCAACAAAAACAACAACCAAATGAGCATCTCATAGACTATGTTCTTCGGTATAAGACCATCTTGGCTAAGTCACAGTCCCATGGTAGATCAAAAGTTATAGGACCTCTTTAAACAAAGTCTTCTACCAGCACTCCATGAATCAATTATGTTCAAAATATTCTCTTCCTTCACAAAATTGTGTCACACATTAAAGAAAAGAGAAGTCAAACTAATTTCAATGGGAAAAATAAAGCACACTAATACATCAAACACAACTAATAAGAGTAATAGTAAAGTCTCATATAAGGTCAAGTTTAATGATGCTAAAGGGTAGAATCAACCTACAGTCAACATAGCTTTAAAGCCTCCTTAATGAATAGTTTTATTAGCACCCCCTCAGTATACTTTTACAAATCTCCTAGTTCCTCCAACCAGGGTTTGACAATAGCTTTTGGATTTTAATATCATATCTCTCCCTCCTATTAAGGAATTTGATCCAAAAAATCCTCTTCCATAGGGATATGATCAACATGCATTTTTTGACTACCACAGGGCACCAAGCCACATGACAAACAGATGCATTTATTTAAAGCATAAGATACAAGACCTAATAGATTCAAATGCTACTAATCTTGGCAATTCAATTGAGCCTCCATTAGCAAATTAAACATAAGATAAATCATTAAACATTTTTTTAGATCCATTTCCATAACATTCAAAATAGGATACAGGGGATACATCAGGGGTTCACCATGAATATCATGCACATCCACCACTAGATACATATAGGGCACCTTTAGTTGAGTTCTATCCTTTAAGCAACGTGATCAGCATATACAATTCTAGAGTTTTAACTAGACCTTCTATCTCCTTCTTAAAGAAGGAGATCATAAAGGATGATTCATATTATCATGCACTCTTTATTAGCACTCACATTCATAATCAGTGTATTCACAGTATGCTTATTGACAATGGTTCTAGTCTCAAAATGTGGCCCATGACACTACTACATCACTTGGGTTATTTAGAATAGGATATAACTCTAATAGACATATTTATCAATGGTTTTAGTGCGAATATTAGAGTCCATTAGATGAGATAGTACTTCCTTTACACGTTGGTCTTACACATGTGACCATACGATTCACTAGAGTTCCTAGTGTAGGAGTTTTTGATATGTTACTTGGTCGACCATGGATTAAAAAACTTAAAGTAGTACCTTCTACATTTTATAAATACATTAAATTTATTCATGCTAACCAGTTTATTACAGTTGATGGAGTTTTATATGAGTTACCACTCCCCACTTCAGAGCCATTATCTACTTTGTAATCATCAGTTGTATGTTCACCACCAGTTTCTATTGTTCCACCAACTTTAGTTTATCCTCTAATTTCAATTCCTCTCCCATTTTCAATTCAAACATAGTTGAGACATATGTCACCATTACATAGGGTTCATACACCCTCTCATCTTTAGGATTCTAGACAGCTTCTAGTTATAATATTCACACCCAGGATAGTCTCATTGAGATCTCATGCATCTGCACATAAAGCACATGTTTAAAAAGTTTCTCCTACTTCTAAATGGGTCCATAAGAACCCTACAATTGCATCCACTATTTAGATTTATATAGGGACCCCATAGTTGGTTTCTACTTCAAAGATTTTAGAACATCTACAACATATACAGCTTTTAGAGCCACAACCTCAATATTCCATCATGTTTCATGATCATGCATGATTCCACTCCTTGATACAAGACACCATGATAGGGAGTCTCACATGAGACTCATCAGTTAGTAACATTTCACCTCAGGAATGATTGTATATATTTTATTATACTTGATTATACATAGCTCAAATAATTCAAAAACATAAAAATAATATAGCATTTCAAAAAATCCAAAAATATTCAAATATATCAAAACAACAAAAACATTTTGATTGTTTGCATCATCCATGCTTTACATTACTACTACTATGTTAGGACTTACATTTACTATTCCATGCTATTATATGTTGATTTATCTACATTACCATACTTCACTTGATCTTCTTTGAGTGTGTACAATGAAATATATCTACTTGATTGCTTCACTCTACCCATTGAGGGGGCATTCTTACTTCTACATTCGAGACACACATCAATATACATACCCATTAGGGGCATATTCTACATGATTACACCATTTAATTTATTTCATTCCTACACTCCACACTCTAAATTATCATGTTGATGTACATTATCTACTAACTTACACAAATTACTTTATCAACATATCATTAGCATCTAGCATTTGTATATTTCTTAGCATATACCTAGTCTTGTATTACACATATCTTGCATACTTTCCCTCTTGATTTAATTAAGTTGGATGTGATTGTATCTTTCCAGTCTTTATATGCTTTATCTTCTTTCTTAGCATAGCTTGATGTGATTGCATGTCCAGTTGTTGTCTCATGTATGTGCTTTAGGACATTTACCAATGTCCTTTACTTATATTCATGTGTGTGCCTTCAGACACTTTCTAATGGCCTTTACATGTACTCTTATATGTTTTTGTGGCCCTTGTGCCAACTTGGATTGCTTCACTTGTATGTGTATGTGGCATTTGAACATGCCTTGTATGCTTGATTTCTAGTTTGAGTGGCATGTGTCAATGTCCCTTGGCCACTCTTGTATGCTTCTTGTTTCTTGCTTTATGTGCTTTTTGATTGATTATTTCTCAATTATCAAAATTCCATGATCCACATCATGCATTTTTCCTATTTTTTTGGATGTCATGATGGACATCATGCTCCATCCCTCCTTTACCAAACTAACAAACTAACAAATTAACAGACTAACAAACTAACTAAAATTTCTAGCTTTAAATTCTAGTTTAGTACATTACACATACTATTGCATTATTATATCTATTTAGTCATACCCCTATTGATCTAACAATCTCTCAATTTAAATCATGTTATAGCTTGAGATATCTTATTGATTATCATTACTATATCATGTATATTTCTATTATAACACACTTTTAGGGCTTCTTCTTAGGGTAGCCATTATAGGGTACCTATTCCTACCTTCAAAAGAGGGGGAAAAAAATAGGGGGTTTTTCTACAAATATCAGAGCTTCTATCATTTTAAAAATCTAGATTTAGAACAACTAGAATAGCAACTAGTCATCAAACCAGTCAAAATAGACAAGGTAGATAGTCAAGATTCTAGAATAGTGATTAGTTTCATCTCAGAACAATAGCATTGAGATTAGACTATAACACCAATGGTATTAATATCCATTCCTAGTGCTCCTATAAAAATAGAAAAAAAAACAATTTTCTTAGAAATAGATAGAAAGGTAAGATCAATTACAGTTTTGTCAGCTATATTTCAGACCAAAATCAACAATTTTAATATAGTTTTTCTTAGAGAATCTAGATATATGGGGCATCATGTATGGCATGATGGTTCTCACTTCTAGTTTTAGATATAGTAGTTGGTATAACTTCTAGATCAAAATCCATGTTTTAGACACCAATGATTAGGGGTAGATTGTGTAGCACTTTTACTTCTTTTCTTTTTGAGTTCAACATTACCTAGGCATTCTTAGTAGTTATGTGCCTTACTCCATCTATAGGTGGTTGGCATCATTTCAAAGTGGCTTTCATACAATATTAACCTCCACATTCTTGAGTTCTTGAGTGGCTTCCACATAAGCCAAATTTTTAGTTTTGCAGTGGCTTTCATATAAGCTTAATCTCCATCTTTTCTAAGTTGGCCAACATTGGCCTAGATTCTACTACGTATTCAATTATCCATGCCAGATTGTCAAATTTTTAGAGCATTCATGGGCTTAAATATCCATCTCATATGACATACTTATTCATATCAATATAAATTTATAGATTCACTTCATGGGGTAATGATTGAGTCAAAGGGCCAGCCTTTGTATTCTTGAACCACCTATTCAGAGGGATTAGACACATAGTCTAAACACCAATTAGCACATACATTATCATCTAGATTCACTCAATAGGTGATGATGGAGCTAAAGGTTCAACCTTTGCATTCTTGAGCCACTTTCTAAGGAATTGAACACTCAGCTCTGTTCATGATATAACTTTTCATATAACATCATTCAACTCATACCTAACACACTCAGCCTTACTCAGCATCACAATAAGTTTTGTATTGGTTCACATACCCAGTGAGGTGTATTTGTTCCTTTTTCTTCCTCTCTCTTACCTAGCTTTGTACATTCTTATTTTATATTGCATATAATAGGAACTAATCTACTCTTTATTTTCTTTTTGCATATTCACACTTACACAATGTGTTCTCTATGCACTATCCAGCATCACACAAGCTTCATGGGCTTCACCTTTGTAGGTAAGTTTAGGTACTCTTTCTATTTTCCTTTATCCTAGTATTTCACTTTGATGCATCACTATAATAAAGGAGGGATAAATTTAGTCATATAAAATGCAAAAAATTGGTAACTTGAGTATGGCTAATAACACTCAATCCTTAGGTCCCTCTTGTTTTCTCTCATGACCCTCTTAAGATTAATTTCATTGATTCCCAGTCATTCATGGCCTTCTATACTTGATCCCATCCTAGATGAGTCATTACGCTCTCTTCATGACTAATCCATCTCCCCGGGCCCCATTAGCTCAAGATAATAGTGCCCAACTTGGACACTAGCATTGGACCCTATGGTGTTTAGCTTTTGGTGTTATTGTCCAAGTGCATCTTAGGCCCCAATGGTCATTTACTTCTAGATCCTTATTTACAATCATGTCATCCTAACATGAATTCATTTAACCAATGACTAATAGATCCATATATAAGCCCATTCAAAGATCATTTGGAAAAGGTTAGAAAATATCACTCAAGCAAGTAGGAATATAAGCAAGACCACTCAATAAATCTTCCCTATTCTCTACATACAGCCAACCTATACACTTTCAAGCCAATTCAAGTCCTTAAACCAACCCTTAGTCATCTCAATCACACCTAGGTTTTTCATTTCTTGCATTTTTATTTACTATTTCACCAAGCACTCTTAAAGGGAGAACTACATATGGCTTGATCCCTCCTCAGAGTATTTGTATGTAGGTAGTGTGCCCACACATGGGGTGTGAAGCACATCCATTACATCTTACACACATTAAACCTTTTTCACTATTTTCCAAAGTTTCTATTCAAGTGTATAAAAGACACATACATATAAAATCAACTCTACAAGGAGTTTTGTCAACAGCAAGGCTCTAAAATTTGGTATATAGGCTCACACTAACTAGGAAACAAAAAACCTAGAAAGTTTATATCCTCAAGACAACAGCATTGGGAAAGGACTACGGTGTCATTACCACTCCTATCCACTTTTGGTGCTCCTATCCAATCAAAAAATGAAAGCCAAAATCTTGTTTGTGATAGTGTCTTAGGCCTGCACATAAATTTATAGGCCTTGTCTCAGTCAGATCAACATAGAATAAGATAATTTTAATTCTCTCTCTCTCACTAATATTTTTAGAAAATCTATAATTACAAATAAACTTCATAAATCATTAGCTTTAGTTTGGAATATTATTTTCTAATTTTCTCTTACTTAGACCCTTTTATTATTTAGGAATTAAACACTAATTTCCCTAAAAATAATAAATTAGTATTATTGTTGCTCATGGTTTTCCCCTTTAAATATTATGGTCTAATTTCAAGGATTGAACATAAGTCTTCTATCTCTTCCCAAAATAAATCATCTTCTAGTCGTTCTTCACTCTTTTACATGAGAGGCCTCATTACAACTTTGTGAGTGACTTCCTCTTCTTCCATGTTGAATGGAAGCTCATTTATCCAAGAGAGTACCTCCTCATCTTGACTTTGAATGTAATATTTAATAGATATAAATGGCCTCACATCATCAATACTATCTTATTCCTGTCCATCCTCACTTATTTGTTCACTACCTTGCTTCTCTAGCTAATCATACTTGTCTTTTCCCTACAACAAGTCTAAATTTTCTAATTTGGTGGCAAAAAGAGGGTTTACAATAGTTATTTACTCATAATATTCACTTGAAACATCATCCTACTCATCTAAATTATCTTCACTTGCTCTCTATACAACAATTCCTCCATTGAGAATGGAGATGGTGGTGGGGAAAGAGGTTTCAACTGGTGAAGAAAGAGGGGCCTTAATAGGGTTGGGCATCCTAAAATCAGGGTGCTTGGTCTAAAAAGGCTACACAAGATAAGTAATTTGATTATATTAAGGAAGGATGGACTTTTGAGAGAGATGTTCCTAAAGGATAGTAGGTTGGGTGTGCATAGGAATAGACTCTTTCAAAGGATGAAGACTTTTAAAGCTTGGGATTTTAAAACTAGGAGGTTTACATAGAAGCTTAAGGGATTTACCTTGATTTAAACTTGATAATTTTAATTTATAATCTTCCCTTTCTATTTTATATTCTATTATTGTAGGATAATCTCCTTTGAAATCAATATTAGAATGGAATATATGGGATTAAATTTCCTATGGTTACATAAGCAGTCGATGCATCTGCTCTCTCTTAGCTACAATTTGTCTAGATAGCCATTCTTCATCATACCTTTTCTTCTCATTCACCTCCTACTAATGAATTTAATCTTGATACGCAAGCTTTTCCTATTGCCTACAATATTTCTTCTCTCTTTCAATCTCCATCAATTGTCTTTGGAAATCAAGTTGTATGTCATTTATACTTTTGGGGGTTGATTAGGAAAATAACCATGATACTAATTTAGAGTAACATGGCCTTCAAGTGGTTTATTATAAGCATTATTAGGTTTCAAATAGGATAAACAAGGTTGGGAGGGAGGCAATTATTATAAAATATGAAATTATCTTTCTATGATAGGGCTATTTGGGATAAAACTAGCGACATTTTCAATCTGATATAAATGGTCAGAGGGCATAAAAAATGCATTTTGATAAGGATGAGGGTAAAATACATATTTTTCATGATAGCTTGACATATTAGAGCATTCAAATAAAGAATAATTAGTTCTTCCTTTTAAATAATAAGCACATACCAGCATAGCCACTAGGTGATTAGATTACTTCAAAAGAATTGAAAAGACTAAGAATATCACCTAAATCCTGATCTTTGATAATCTTTAAGTGCTTAGACAATTTCAGCTAGTATATTTTATCCTTGGAGTCACCATGATGTTGGAATAAACTAGCCTAATTGGAAAGATGCACTAAAGTACACACCAAAACTCTACAATGGATGATATAAGGATGATCAAACTATGTCCCATTAGACATGCCAAAAAATAATAACACTCAAACCATGTACCCATTGAATTAGAATATAGTTTAGTGAGATGATGGGATCATCTCCTAGGGTGTGAGACCCTTTCTCTCCTTGGGATGAACCTTTAGGTAAGGTTGGCTACATTATATTCTAAGTGTACCAATTGAAGACCAATGAACAGACTTAAAGAGCAGAAAGGTAAATATATCACTAATCTAAGCCTAAGATTTTGAGGTAAAAGGGAGGGAGAAGGTAATAGAGTGATAAAATAAATAAAGGGGTGATGTACCAATAATAGAGTGAGCACCCCTAGTGTCTTAATGAATTCACTACAAATTTTTGAGAATGAGATAATATCACACAAACTCCACTAGAGTACTCCAAATGCATAAATATTTCATATGAAGGTACAATAACATAACATAGCATTGAGAGGGATCAAGGTTATCCATAGACAATGCCTATATAGACTTGAGTGTGCACAAAATATGACTTGAAAGTGAGTTCTAATTTTTGCATAGAGGTGCTAAGAATGGACAACAATGAGAGGTGTGAACATTATTCATAGACAAAGATTAACAAACACAAATAGTGTATAGAATACAAGATTTAAGGGAGGTGAACTCAATTTTAATCAAAGTAAAAGGTTAACCAATATAGGTTTTCTTTAAGGGCACATTTTTGTAGCATTTTTGTGTTTAAAAATTCCTCTTTTTATAATGATAAATTTGTTTGTTTATATAGGAAATTAGAGAGAGATCATGGTCATTACTCAACCTCACCCAATATTGGGTTAGTTACAATATTAAAATTTTGATTGTAAGAGTGGTTGAGATTTTTTTTAATCTAACGTATTTCCATGATCTACATTTGATAAGTGACATTTGATATCAATAGTTTCCTTTGCATTAAAGTTTGTAGACTTCAACGCAAATCAATACTCTATTCTAGTTGCAACATTAACTAATTTTTAATCCTATATTTCTCTAATTTTAAATTAACATCATTTTTAAGAGGGAGAAATCATATTTTCAATGCAACAAGCATCATAAAAATGGAGCTACGAATCAAAATATATGGCTAAAAAATCAGCATGCACTCGTGCACAGTTACATCAACACCTTTAGAACATGGAAAATTTAAAAATCACATACCAAGATTTGATAAATCCCCATCATATCTTATATTTTAATAAACATCTTGAAATTATGCTTAAAAGGGTATTTTTATTTTTCTAAAATGACCAAATTTACCCCTATGCAATGCCCTCTGAGTGTTTGCTAGTGAAAAGTTAGCTAAGTGATCAATCTTCTTGAGAGGGTCACTTTGCACCATTATATATTTTCACTGGAAACTCCAACAGATACAAAACTAAATGAATTACCTTTTCATTCTATCTGAGTACTATTAAATAAAATTTGAATAAATTTGGACTTCATTAGTCCTATGAAAATGGGTTGCAAAAGTGCTCACTAGGCAAATTTATCAATTAGAAGATGTAGAAAATGACAAAGTAAAAGAACATTACATAATCCAATTTTGATGGTTGTGTATTTCACACATGATATTGAATATAT
Organism: Torreya grandis; assembly: GCA_037957365.1. Classification (NCBI taxonomy): domain Eukaryota; kingdom Viridiplantae; phylum Streptophyta; class Pinopsida; order Cupressales; family Taxaceae; genus Torreya; species Torreya grandis. Next base: position 2,037,396 of record JARHVA010001307.1, on the reverse strand, counting down.
ATTTAGAATAATTGCCATTGAACTCTAATGACATTTTCATATTACCATGAGGAATTTAGATAATATTTTACCTCATTTACCCCTACAAAAATGAGATTGAAATTTGTGCACAGGATAAATCTAAAAATTGGAAACACAAAAAGTTGACTAATTAAAAAATTAGATCAAAATCCAAGTTTTAACCCTATGAATTTTTCACATGGGAGTTAATTTTCTATGACTTTATTTACCCATACATTTTTATAACATTTTCCTACTATCATGAGAAATTTGAAGGTGATTAGACTTCATTTGGTCTTGAGAAATTATGTTTGAAGAGCATTTTGCAGGATGATTTGGCAACTGGAAATAGAAAATGCCCAAGTAAAAATCAGCTCTGAGGCTAATTCTTACCTATACAAATTTTACACTTAGGGAAGGTATTTCCTAATATTGTCTTCATATTTTGACTCTTCCCAAATATGGTTATCATTATGAAAGTTTTGGACACAAATAAGCATGATTTGATCATGTAGAATTTCTCCTGAAAAGCACTACATAAGCTAATTTGGTGCACATAGCTTGAATTCTTCCATAGAGGATCAAAATGACTTGAAGAGTCAATAGGAACCATTGTTTGGTAGGTTCAAGAATTAGAATCTCCAATATGCTTGGTAATATTTATCACTTTATAGTATATATTCTTATTTTATAACATAAAAATTCATACTTTCTAGATTTTGTTTTTGCTTTTAGGTGTGAATTTATTATTTTCAGCATAAAATTCAAATGTATACAATCTTAGATTAATCAAAAACACAAAAATCCATTTCAAAATAACCCTATGTAGGGCAAGGTACAAAGATAAAGTAGAATGAATTATGCATATGCAACATGCACATGACCATTTGGGAAGATTCTTGCAAGGAAAATTAAGTTATTCCATAGAGGAAGAAGTTGAGGAACCTTCTACAACTAAGTAACTACCTAAAACAAGAGAAATAATGCCTAAAAATTCACATGTTACTTGTAATAACTAAAAAGTTACATGTATCCATTGAAGAATCATCTGCAATAATCAAAAGTTGTATTAGAATACCAATAGTTAGTTCATTTTGGTCACTTAAATGGGAAGAATCATAAGTTGAGGACTTATTGGCTAGATTAGTGAATAAATCTATGAAGAGGTAACTATAAGAGTACCATACCCCTAAAAAGGATAGTCATCCAACATTCCAGAGAGTGCATACTTAAGAATCTAGTTTTAGCTTCCTCACCCTCTCCCAAACTCCTTTCCAAGACAACATACAAAGCCTTATTTGGTCCTAAAAGGAATTTGAAATTTACAATCCAAACACCAGTAGATTTAGTTGAGCTAGTCCAATAAGAATAAATACTTGTTGAAATCCCAAAAGAATGTATTCATCATACACCATCAACCCCAATAATAATATTCACCTTTTCACTAGAAGTTCCTTAAATCATAATTCATTACTCACCTTGGGATAAATAAATTGACAAAGAATTCAAAGATTAGATTTTGAAAACCTTTACTCTCTAAATTATGTGAAAGATCATGGGCAATGTCTAAGGATAAAACACTCCCTATTATCACCCATATAGGATAAGAGCCTACAAATAATATCCCACCCTCAACCCTTACTAATTTTATAGTCACATTGAGTGAGGATCTGAACACATTCTTGTTTAAATTTGATGTTCTTTGTCAGAGTTATGACTATGATATGGATGTTCAAAAGATAAAACTCTTCCCAGTCACTTTAAAAGATGTATCCCTCATATGGTTAATGGGGTTGGGAAATGACTCATTTTCTAATTGGTGAGAAATTAAGGAGATATTTATCTCCAAATATCAAGATTATTACCAAGGGTGAAACTCAAGAAAATATGACATCTTCATAATAGTGCAAAAAGAGGATGAACCATTGGAGGATTATATGTAATAGTTCATGTTTAGTCTCCAAAAGTCTAAGTAAAACTTTTTTAAACCAACTCTATTAAGTTGATATTTCTAAAGGGATTGACAAATGAATACTTAGAAGCATTGGACCAAATGAGTAGTGGAGACTTATCTCAACTATCACTTGATGACATTTCCATCCTTTGCATAAATTACTCAAGGTATGTGGCAAAGAACTGTACCAATAGAATATTTCCTATGTCTTCTTCCAATCTTCTTATGGGATCTATTGAAAGGAAGTAATCAAGTTTTTGTGAGATGTGAGAGAAGACATGATAATTCACTTGGAAGTGTAGTAATATACACTCTATACATGAAGTAAACAAGCGGAAATAGAGAAAGTTTTATCTAAATACTATCTAGACTACTAAAGGTAAAAGATAGATTATAAATGCCATGTTTCTCATGTCAAAATGGCTAGCATAATAGAGGAAGATCATGATGACATAATAGGATATGGAAAGCAAATATTCTATGTATCCCAATGAAATTTATGGTAAGAAATACCACCCAATCTAATTATGTCATCTATATCTTTGTATTTAAATCCTAAATTTTCTACTCCTTATAACTAGTATGGATCTAACCCCTAGAATCAACCTCCACAACCACAAACACAAAACCATAATTGGTAAAATACTCAACCCTAATGTAATTGGAATCAATTCCAAAATTATCCATGGCCACCATAGAACCAAAATTAGTGGTACCAACCCCTTAAATAATGGCAACAATGATGGAGAGGAAGTCATCCTTAGCACAACCAAAACACTACATTTCCATAACTTTCATAACCACACATGTAATAATCTACATTAATGTCAAATCCCACCCCACTCCACCCAAAGATACATAATTTATTTCCTATCCTATAGCTAAACCTAAAAATATTTTGGTGCAACTAACATATACAAATGATGTAATAACCTACCCCACTTATTTAGTATAATTTGATAATGTTTAACTTCATTCAAAAAAAACCCTTCAAACCCCACTCCACCAATAATAATAGAACATATTAAAGAGGTCCACAACATACTTATTTTTCTTAAACCATCCAATAATAATTTTATTCATGAAACTAACACATCTACTAAACAAGTCATATAAAATTAACCTCCTTTTTTGAAAAGGCTAAAATAAGAGCCAGAATTAGAATTTGACTTTGTAAGTCAGCTAAAAAATGTGTGTAAAAATTAATTTATTCCAATCCATTAAGGATGTACCTATATATTCTAATTTATTCTTAGAACTTTGACTTAATAAACTTGCTCGAATATGGAAATAACCTAAGATGTCCACATAGTTGGACTACTTGTAGATATTATGTTACGAAATGTCATTCAACCTAAATAATCTAATCCAAGTAGACCTCATACAAAATAATTTAATTGATATAAGTTTAGCCATAAATTTCATGACTAAATAAACTATGAGTAAACTCAACCTCACAAACCTTTGAGAAACTCCCATGGTACTACAAATGGCAAACCATTTCACTATGAAACTAGAAAGAGTCATCAAATATCTTTTGATTATAGTAGACTCATAAGAATACCCATCTAACTTTATGATACTACAACCAAATTATAATTTTTTAGGGTATCCTTTGATATTAGGTAGACTTTGGCTTGTTATAACTAATGCATTCATTGGCTTCATGTCTGGTAACATGCTCATCTCCAATGGGAATAAAAAAAACAAATTAGTTTTATATCCTCGTACCCAACTATCATATGAAATTGAACAATTTCCTTGGGTAGAAGTTGATGAGAATTACCTTATGCACCTAAAAAAATGGTCATAATTTAAAACAACCCTTTATTACACACACAATAGAAGACACACTTACCTCTAACATCATATAAAACATCTATACATCTAACCAACATATAGACAACCTCCTAAAATGTACACAATGTTCCTCTCTAATATCTTCCCAAAAGAATAATCATCAAATCCAAGAGAAGATATAAAAACTTTTGTCAAACTCCTACCACACCATTGTTTCCTTATAATCCTTCTAGGAAACATTAGAACTATGCCATCCCTATCAAAACAAGTGGACATATTACCATGAATAACCCTTAATCTCAACAACAAATTGAATCTTACGTGGGAAACTCAATTAGTCACCATGTTATAAAGACATAAAACAACCTTCATATGGGACTATCATGATTTGAATGGAATACACCTATATCTATGCACTCATCACATATACATTAAATATGAATGTAAACCCATTAGGCATCCCCAACATAGATTAAACCCTCTTATTTATGAGATTTTAAAAATTAAATTACAAATATTCTTGGATGCAGGTTTCATCTACCCTATCTCTAATATTCAATGGGTTTTTACAATTGTCATTGTTCCAAATAAGAATGGGAAATGGTGTATCTATGTGGACTAAAAGGATTAAAACAATGTTTTAAGGAGATATTACTTCCCCTTTCTTTCATTGACTAAGTCCTTGACACCGTCTTAGGAAAGAAATACTTCTATTTCCTAGATGGTTTTAATGGCTATAAATATATTAGAATTATGCCTAAGGATCAATACAAAACCACATTTACATTTCATTGGGGAACTTATGTTTATTCATTCCTTCCCTTCAAGTTATACAATGTTCTTGTAAGCTTCCAACGGGTTGTTTTGAGCATATTTATTGATCTATCTCATGACTATGTGTATATTTACATGGTTGACTTCACAGTCTATGGTATCACCTATGATGAATCCATTAATAGCTTGGATAAATTAATCCAAAGGTGTTAATACAATAACTTATTGGTAAGCCACGATAAATTTTATATGATCATGTAAGAAAGATTCATCCGAGGACACCATATTTTAGACACTGGAATTGAAATAGACCCTACCAAGATATAGGTCATAAAGAACATTCCTACCCTACAAATAATGAGATGTTAGAATATTTCTATGCCATGCTAATTATTATCAAATATTAATCAAATCTTTTATCAAAATATCAACTCAATTATTTATTTTACTAGGAAAAGATGCTAACTTTGATTGGACTAATACATGTCAAGAATCCTTTCAAGCTCTTAAGAACTGACTTGTGATAGCTCTAATACTAATAGGTTTAGATAGGAAGTTACCCTTCCATACTCATATTGATGCTTTTTATATAACACTTGGAGAAATCATTGAGCAAAAGGATGGACCATTAAACTATGCCATCTATTTCATTAGTATGAATCTACAAGATGCAAAACTAAACTACACTCTCAAAAAAAAAAAGATTTTCTTGAAATAGTATATTTTATTAACAAATTTAGATATTATATTACTAGTTATCCCATCTATGTTCATACCAACCATTATTTTATTAAATATCTAATAAACAAACCAAAAGTCACTAGTAGGTTAACCATATGGTTGTTAATATTACAAGAATTTGATATTAACATTGTAGATGGACTAGGAAAAGATAATGTAGTTGAAAATGTTATGTCAAGATTGTAGTATAATGTAAATAGTCTATCAGTATAGGATTCCTTTTCTGATGAACATATTTTTATTTTGTCTACTAACACACTATGGTTTGTAGATAATACTAATTACTTGTTTTTAGTAAAGACTCCTTCACAATTCTCACCAAGGGAGAAGCATAATTTGGTTGATAAAATCATTTCATATTTGTGGATATCTAGGTAAATTTTCCACATTGGGTATGATCTAATCATGCAAAGATGTGAGAAAGTGGATGAAGTGTTTGATATTCTCTAAGACTATCATGATGAACCCCACAGATATCATTTTAAAACAATGAGAACAACCAATAAGATCCTTATAACTAATTACTTTTGGTCTACTCTTTATAAGCATGCCATTACTTACACTTGCTAATGTAACCATTGTCAGTGTATAGGGAAACCTACACATTTTGATGAGATGATATTTCAACCACAACTAGTTTTAAAGCCCTTTAATAAGTATGGAATTAACACTATGGGCCCAATAGATCAGCCATTCCAAGGCATGGAGTGTATTATAGTATGCACTAATTATCTCACCAAATGGATAGAATTTAGAGCTCTAACTCATGTCTAGGATGAGAAGGTGGAAATTTTTATCTATGGGTAAATATTCACGTGGTATAGGGTTTTTTTGATGTGGGTTTTATACACACTTTATATTTAATGAGGTAATATCTAACATTTTAGAATCTCAATGGAGGTGAACTCCACTCCAAAGCATGAGTTGTAGGTATGGTTTGAACAACTATATGGTGGAATATCAAGGTGAGCATGCAGGTTGTTAACCGGGTGTATATGTGGATGAGTGAAACCTAGAACAAAGTTAAAATATAGTTGAGTTATATAGATGGAACATATTCTAAAGTGGGTATATCTTGATCAAATAAACTTCAAAAGAGAAAGGGTAGGGGAAAAAAGAAGGCTCTATGGTCTTTAGAAGGATTACTTCTTGATTGGTCTCTTTGTGGACAAGTGTTTTTAATACCAATATTTGTAACTAATAGTTGTTACACATTCACATACAAATTGTAGTCATATAAAATATCAAAATTGGTAGCTTGAGTGTGGCTTATGACACCCAACCCATAGGTCTTTCTTGAATGCTCTCATGACCCTTTTAAGACACCTTTTTTCTTATTCCCGTTCATCCTAAGATTTCTAAGCATTCATTCCACCTCAACCAAGCATCATTTCCTAAGCCAATCTTATCCCCCTAGGTTCCACACCTATAGGATAGGAGTGCCCAACTTGGACTATAATTCCAGACCCTAGGGTGTCCTATTTTAGTGCTCCTATCTAATTGCATTTTGATCTCTAATGGTTATTTCCTTCTGATTCCTATCCTTCATCTTGTCGACCCAGTGTGATACATTTGACCTATGACCAATAGATCTCTATAAAAGCACATTCAAAGATCATTTAGAGGGGGTTGGAAAATACTACAAATAAAACAAGAATATAATCAAAACCATTGAGGAAAATTTCCCTATTCTCTACATATATCCATCCAATATAGCTACAAGCATATCTAAATCCTCACACCAATTCTTAGCCACCTTAAACATGCCCAATTTAGCATTTTTGCATTGGCATTACACTATTTCACAAAGCACATTAAGTGAAAGAACTACATATGGTTTGATCACTCTTCAGAGTATTGGTATGTAGGTAGTGTGCCTACACAAGGGGTGTGGATACATGTTCAGTGCATCTTACACAAACTAACCCCCCCTTTCTTTCTCAAGTTTTATCAAAGCATAATGAAGTCTAGGGTATGGATATTAAATTATTTATACAATGAGTTCTTTATACTTTTATTAGTTGAGATTTCATAGGTAGGCTCACATAGAGATAACGAATAAAACCCAAAAAACTTAGGTCTCTATGAGTAGTTTGGACAATAGCAGTAAAAGAAAACAATAATATCAAATTCTAGGGTGTCTTGTTTCAAAAGTCCTATCCTTTCACAAAATGAAATCCAAATCCTAATTTATGACACTATCCCAGTCTTGCACAATCAATATCAAACCCTGCAATAGTTGTTTCAATTCATTTTAAGCTAAGTCTTATTTTCTCCATATTTAGTGTTATTTATAGAAAGGTTAAAAATAAAAATAAATTATACAAATTAGTGGTTAAATTATTGCAATACTATTTACTAATTTAGTCAACCCAGACCTTTAACTAAAATAGGAATAAGACTTCAATATTCCCAAAACTATTAAATCTTTTAGTGAACTCGACTTCGTTTGTGTATAAAAATCCTAGAAACCCTAGGGAAAATTCCTTTCTAATTTTTCCAATATTTTTCTAATTTTTGACATACATATTTAAATCATAAATTCACATTAATTTTTAAAATTCCATAGTAATTTAAAAAAATCATTTTGTTCCAAAGCCTAATTGCATGTACCAGGTCCCTTTAAATCAAGAGTTTTTCCAAAATAAATTTTAATTTTTACATGCATATTTAAATTAGAAATTAACATTAATTTTTAAAATTCTATAGTAATTTAGAAAAAAATCATTTTCTTCTAAACCCTAGTAGCATATATTAGGTCCCTTTAAATCAAGAGTTTTTCAAAAAAAAATTGATTTTTTATCTACATATTTAAATCAACAAGTCACATTAATTTTTAAACTTCCATAGTAATTTTTCAAATTAAAAAACATTTTTTTCAAAACCCTAGTTGCATATACTAGGTCCCATTGCTTTTTAGGTATCACCTTACATGTTTGTGAGCTTCGTATCCTTTTTTATGCATATTTCATATCACTATTTAGTTATATTTATTTAGTCTGCTCTTTCATTTTTCAAGTTATTTTCCTTATGATATCTAAGCTCCTTGCATCTCTTCCTTAGAGATGAAGTACAAGACTTAGTGGTAACCCTCTTGAATTCACCCAGATTCTTTCAACCTAACCATATATGATGGATAAACAACCAGCTCAACTTTCTGTTATAGATACTACACATCTGGATTACACCAATTTCCATGATAATTTTGACAATGAGCAGTATGAGAATAATAATGATGATACAAACACTAATGTTCATGATCCACCACATTGGGTTCTTGATCCACTTCCACCTACTATTGATAATGATGTTGTCCTCAACAAAGACTTGATTCTACAAAGTTTAAGAGAAAGACTCAGGGAACAGCCCTGAGATCATACTCTTATCTTATAATATATCATGGAAATTAAAAAGGCTAAGTAAGTTGAGTCTCCATTCTTTCAAAGCAACTAGTTATAAATGCACTATAGGCGTAATTATGTCTCAACAACCCCTTATAGCATCCTAGCCTTCCTATGAGTTGAGTCTCCATTCTTTCAAAGCAACTAGTTATAAATGCACTATAGGGGCAATTATGTCTCAACAACCCCTTATAGCATCCTAGCCTTCCTATGAGGCACCAATAGTTATGAATATTACATCTTTGTCTCTTGATGTGGTAGACCTTGTGCAAGAGATAAAATCTCTTCAATCCAAGGTGTTATATCTTGAGCAAGGTGCTTCTAGACCAAAATAGGCCTTGGATTCTTTTTCTCTACTACATAGCATGCCATATTACTTATACACCCTTGCCACTAGGTTTTGTTCAACCAAGCTCACTCTATATGATGGCAAGGGTGATCCAAAAACACACTTGAGATCTTTTCATGTATCATGCTTAGGCTACGTGCCAAATGAGTGGCTACTAACCAAGATATTTCTAAGGATTCTAAAGGATTATGCCTTATAATGGTTCTATATTCTACCAAATCATTCGGTTAATGTATTCAATCCTTTAGCTGACATGTTCCTAGCTCATTTCAACATTAGCATTGGTGATAAGGTTTCATATGCCTAAGTTGCACAATAGAAACAAAGGTGAAGTAAGCATCTCATAGATTATGTTCTTTGATATAAGACTATCTTGGCTAGGATGACTAGCCCCATAGTTGATTAAGAGTTATAAGATCTCTTCAAACAAACTCTTCTACCAGCTTTGCATGAATCAATAATGTTCAAAAGGTTCTCTTCCATCACTAAGTAATGTCATACACTAAAGGAAATGGAAGTCAAATTAAATTCAATGGGAAAACTCAAGTATGCAAGTATATCAAAAACAACAAACAAGATTAATAGAAAAGTCTCATATAAAGTCAAAGTCAATGATAATAAAAATTAAAATCAACCTACAGTCAATAGAACTTTAGAGCCCCCTCAGTCAGTGGTTTTATAAGCACCTCCTCAGCAAACCTTTACCAATCTACCAATTTCTCTAGCCAAAGTTTTACAATAGATTTTGGAATGTAATATCATATCTCTCCCTCCTATTCATGAAGTTGATCCAACAAAGCCTCTTTCACAGGGATATGATCAGAATGTATTTTGTGACTTTAACAGGGCACCAAGACACACAACAAATAAATGCATTAGTTTGAAACACAAGATACAAGACTTGATCGATGGCAATCTTATTGATCTTGGCACTCCAGTTGATCATCCATAGGCAAAGGAAACACAAGACAAGGCTCTCAAATTTTTCTCAAATCCTTTTCCATAGCATTCTAAATAGGAGATAGGAGATACATTAGGTGTTCACCATGCATATCATACACATCCACCACTAACTACATAGAGGGCACCTTCAGTTGAGTCACATCCTTTGAGTAATATGATTGGTGTGTATAATTCTAGAGTTTTAGCTAAACCTTTAATCTCCTCAGAATAGGAGATATTTGAGGATGATTCAGATTATCATGCACTCTTTATCAAAGCTTACATTCATAATCATCCTATTCATAGTTTTTTCATAGACAATGGATCTAGTGTGAACATGTGCACTATGACATTATTAAAGCATTTGGGATATTCATAATAGGATATTACTCTGATAGACACATTTATCAATGGATTCAATGGGCACATATAGAGTTTATTGGGTTATATTGTACTTCCTCTACAAGTTGGTCCAACATATGTGGCCACACCATTTACTATTGTTCCTAATGTAGGAGTTTTTGATATGTTTCTTGGTCAACCATAGGTTTAAAAACTTTAATAAATAGCTTCTATAGTTCATAGATGCATGAAATTCATTCACACTAATTAGGTTATTACAGTTTGTGGAGTTCCATATGAGTTACCACTCCCCACTTTAGAGTCATCTTCTACTTTATAGTCACTAGTTTTAGCTTCTCCACTTGTTACAGTTCTTCCTCCAGTTTAGATTTAGACACAATTCAGGCCTTCCTCTCTAGAATAGAGAGTTCATACATTTCCAAGTAGCCTCTTTTAGAGAAACCACAATTTTATAATTCTAGACAGTTTCTAGCTACAGTGTTCACACTTAGGGTAGTATAATTGAGGTCTAATACCTCTACACATAGAGCACATGTTCAGAGAGCTTCTCCTACCACCAGATGGGTCCCTAAGAACCCCATAGTTGCATCCACTTCTCAAAGTTATAGGGGGACCCCACAGTTGGTTTCTCCTTTAGATATTTTAGAGCATTTATAGAATACATAGATTTTAGAGTTATAGTCTCAACCTCTCCATCATGTTTTGTGATCATGCACAATCCCTCTCTTCGATATAGGACACCATGATAGGGATTCTCCCATGAGACTCATCAATTAGCATCATTTCTTCTCAGTATTTCTTGTACATAGATTATATCAAAAATCTAAAAACATTCAAATATGTCAAAATACAAAAAACAAAATAAAAACAAAAACACAAAAACATTTCAATTATATGCATCATCCATGCTTTACATTTCTACTACCATGTTAGACTTACATTTTATTGTTTTATGCTATTATTTGTAGATTTATCTACATTACAATGCTTCACTTGATCTTCTTTGAGTGTATGTAGTGACTTCCAGATCCTTGATTGCTTCACTCTACCCATTGAGGGGGCATCCTACTTCATACATTTGAGACACATATTTATATATCTACCCACTGGGGGCATCTTCTACATGACTACACCATATAGGTTATGTCATTCCTACACCACACACTCTAATTATCATGTTGGTGTACATTACTTATTAGCTTACATAGATTACTCTATTGACACTCACTAGTATATAGCACTAGTGTATTTATTAACATCTACATAGTCTTGTATTACATGTTTTACATACTTTCACTTATTGCTTTGATTAGTTAGATGCAATTGTATTTTTAGATTTTACATGCCTTCCTTGCTTGCTTTGCATAGCTAGATGTGATTTCATTTTTCAATTCATGTTCTATGTCTTGTGTGTGCCTTAGGATATTTTCCAATGTCCTTTACTTGTACTCTTGTATGTGCTTGTGGCCCTTATGTGAACCTTGTTTGTTTCAATTGTATGTATATGTGGAATTTTAACATGATTTGTATGCTTTCTTTCTAATTTGAGTGACATGTACCCATGTCCCTTGTTTTCTTGGCCCCTTAGCCACTCTTGTATGATTTTTACTTCTTACCTTGCATGCTTGTTTTCTTGTTCACTTTTCAATTAATTGTAATACCATGATCCACAGCATGCATTATCTTGATTTCCTGGATGCCATGATGGACACCATGTTTCATCCCTCCTTGACAACCAACAACTAACCAGACTTCTAGTTCTAGTTCACTATATTGCACATGTTATTACATTGTTACATCTATCTAGGCATACCCATGTTGATATAATAATATCCATTACAAATTATGATATATCTTGAGATATCTTTTTGATTATCATTGTTATATCATGTATCTCTATAGCATAACACACTTACAAAGCTCTTTCTTTTGAGGATAGTCATTACAGGGTCTTCATTCCTACCCTCAAAAGAGGGGGAAAAAATAGGGGTTTTTGTCATAGAGATCAGAGCCTCTAACTGATCAAAAATTAGTTTTCAAAACATCCAAAATAGTATTTAGACTTCAAACCAGGTAGAATAAACTAGAAAAATAGTGACAATTAAAAAACAATCTTCAAAATTAGCATAGGACAAGAGCACCAACTTTGGACTATAGTATCGAATAGTAGGGTGTCATATTTTGGTGCTCCTACCCAAATAGAAAAAAAACTAGATTTTCTAGAAATACATAGAAAGTAAGTACAATTATAATTTTGTCAGTAATAGTTTAATTTAGATTTGATAGTTTCAATATAGTTTTTCTCAAAGAATCTACATATAAGGGGCATCATGCATGACATGATGACTCTCACTTCTAGTTTCAAATATGGTAGTTGGTATAACTTCTAGGTCAGAATACATGTTATAGACACCAGTGATTAGGGGAAAAGTGTGTAACACATTTGCTTTCTCTTCTTTATAATTTATGGCATTACCCAGGTATTCTCAGTAGTTGCATGTCTTATTCCATCTATAGGTGGTTGACATCATTCCTGAGTGGCTTCCACATAAGATTATTGCCTAATTTTGGAGTGGCTTTCATACAAGCCTAATCTCCACATTTTTTCAAGTGGCTAAGAGTGGCCTAGTTTCTAGCACACATTCAGCTATCCATGCCACATTGTCAAATATAGAGTATTCATGAGATTCAAGAGCCATCTCATATGACACACATTCATACCAGTATTAGTTTATAGCTTCACTTCATGGGGCAATGATGGAACCAAAGGACTACCTATCCTTTGTATTCTTGAGCCACCTACTCAGAGGGATTGGACACATAGTCCAAATATCGATTAACACACGCATGATCATATAACTTCACTTAGTGGGTGATGATGGAGCCAAAGCGATAACCTTTATATTCTTAAGCCACTCTCAAGGAATTGAGCACTCAACTTCATTTGTGATGTTACTTTTGGTATAGCATCATTCATCACATACCCAACATCACTCAACATCATAATAGGTTTTGTATTGGTTTGCATACTTGGTGAGGTGTATTCATTCCTTTCTCTTTCTCTCTACTTTACCCAACTTTTGTACATTTTTACTTTACACATAGTATGTCTAGTAAGAAATAATCTACTCCTAATTTTTTGTTGTAGATTTACACTTAACGATGTGCTCTCTCTACACACACCCAGCATCACATAGCTTCATGCGCTTCACCCTTGAAAGTAAATTTAGGTACACTTTCTACTTTTCCTTTATCCTCATATCTTGCTTTGTTGCATCACTATAATTAAGGGGGGGAAATGTAGTCATATAAAATTTCAAAATTGGTAGGTTAAGTGTGGATTATGACACCCAACCCATAGGTCTTTATTCCATGCTCTCATGGCCCTTTTAAGACACCTATTTGCTTATTTGTAATCATATCTAGCTTTCCAAATGGTCATTCCACCTTAGTTAGGTAGCATTTCTTAGGCCAATGCTATCCCTCAAGTCCCACACCTGTAGGATAGGAGCACCTAACTTGGACTATAGCATTGGATCCTAGGGTATCTTATTTTGGTGCTCCTGTCTAATTTCATTTTTAACTCTAATGGTTATTTCCTTTTGGTTCCTATCCTTCATCTTGTCAACCTAGCATGAATACATTCAACCCATGACCAATAGATCTCTATAAAATCTCATTCAAAGTTTATTTAGAGGGGGTTAGCAAATATTACAAAGCAAGTAATAATACAAGTAAAACCACTAAGGAAAATTTCCTTATTCTCTACATACAACCATATAATATAGCTAAAATCATATCCAATCCTCACACCATTCCCTAACCACCTCAAACACATCTAGTTTAGCATTTTTGCATCGACATTACACTATTTCAAAAATTACATTCAATGGGAGAACTACATATGGGTTGATCCCTCTTCAAAGTATTGGTATATAGGAAGCATCCCCACACAAGGGGTGTGGATGCATGTTTAGTACATCTTACACACACTAACCCCCCCACATTTAGTACATCTTACACACATTAACCCCCCCTTCTTTCTCAGGTTTTATCAAAGGATAATGAAGTCTAGGGTTTAAATATTAAATCATATCTATAAGGAGTTAAATAGACTTTTAGTAGTCAAGATTTCATAGGCAAGCTCACAAAAAGATAGCAAATAAAACCCAAAAAACTTAGGTCTCTATGAGTAGTTTGGACAATAGTGGTAGAAGAGGATAATAACACCAAACTCTAGGGTGTCCTATTTTGATGGTCTTCTCCTTTCACAAAATGAAATCTAGATCCTGATTTATGACACTATCCCAATCTTACATAGCCAATATCAGACCCTACAATAGTCATTTCAATTTTTTTAAGCTAAGTCTTATTTTCTCCATATTTATTGCTTTTTATAGAAAGGTTAAAAATATAAATAAATTATACAAATCAGTGGTTAATTTTTTGAAATATTATTTACTAATTTAGTCAACTGAGACCTTTAACTAAAATAGGAATAAGGCTCCAATATTCCCAAAATAGTTAAATCACAAACACAATAAGAGGATTTGGGGAAGAACTGATATAGTAAACTATGGGATCTCAACTAAAGGTTTTTATTATTTAGACTTGTTACACACCCTTATTCAATAATTATATCTCATATCAGAGAGGTATCTAAGGGAGCTATGGTTTACACCTAGAAGGCTATATCAAAATAAAGCACTTATACACAATCAAATAATTGAAACAATTTACCTATTTACATGAATTTAATGATACTTGTTAATTTATCTAATAGATATTGTACATCTTCAAATCAACATACATCAATAATGACAAAATTAATTATTTATAGCTTTTTCACACTTAAAATTACTAAATCAAATATTTAATAAGATTAAACACATCTAATTACATAGAATTGGAATGGAAAAGCATTGACACAATTGCATAACAATCAAAATAGACTTCTTATATTGATAATTTTTCAAATCCTAAATACTAAAGGATTACAAGTGTAAGTGTGTGTGTGTGTGTGTGTGTGTGTGTGTGTGTGTGTGTGTGTGTGTGTGTGTGTGTGTGTGTGTGTGCGCGTGTGTGCGTGCGTGCGTGCGTGCGTGCGTGCGTGCGTGTGTGTGTGTGTGTGTGTGTGTGTGTGTGTGTGTGTTGGGAGGGGTCACCTCATCCTTTAAATCCATGAAAAATTAAAAATTACATGTTAATAATTAACATATGAGTTCTAATTGATGCAAAACTTACATGCAACATTACAATTAATCACAACTATACTTCCAAAAAAGACTTGTTGTATCATGACAATATAACATGTGCATGCTTACAAAAGGTGATAACTATTAGATGTATATGCTACATATAAATATACTTCAGTTACATTAGTTAAATCTTCATGTAATATACATACAAAAATAACCTCAGAAAACTAAATTTTAGCTAAGGTTGATGATTGCATAGTCAAAGCTGAAGTAGTAGAAGGAACTGAATTAGTTGGGTTGGAATTAGATGGTAGGGTCATAGACATTTTATTGGCCTCCAAATCTTAGTATTATTTGTAACCAACTCCATGTTTCATCCTGATGATGTCCATGTTTAAGAGAGATGGCATGTATACTTTACTAACTTGCACCAACAAGCATGCATGTTCAACTTTGGTGGCTCTAAATTCCACCCAAAAAATCTCTACTTTTGTAACCTTCTTCCTCACAAAATTGAACTCTAATTTCATTTACTATAATTTGAGCCTTTGGAGCCTCTACTTAAATTTAGTATAAGCATATCAAAGTAATTGGTCAAAACTAATTACTTATTAACTTTTATATAGAGTCCCTTGCTTGAAAGAGCTTCAGTTCATCTAGAATCTACTAGATAACTTCTCATGCTCTAAAAACTTAAGGATCAAGGTTTCTATGCTTGAAACCTAAACCTAAACCTCTTATGTCTAGATGACTACCAAGTTGAGATCATTTTTTACCTCTAATGGTGTCATCAAATTCAAGTGGCTATAAGCCTTATTAGTTGTATATAATACAAGAAAATTCAATTTATTTTTGTCTTCTTTTAAATAATTGAATAATTTTCTTATTTTAATGACATGAGGAGCTAGCTCAGCTCTCATTGAACTAATGGCATGTAAAATTTTGAATAATTGAATGGTTACAATCTGAACATCACCTCTAATTTATTTGGGAACATGAATAATTTATTGTTGTTCTTTGACTTGTTTGAGCTCTTGCTTCAGTTCTCACCTAGGCTATTTAGTCCCTTCATGGAGTTCTATCAAAGCCTCTATTTGAGTCCTGAATTAGGAATTGAAATCTTTTTTGTAAGGATACTCACCTAGCCTCTTGTTCTTCCTCTTTGATAAAGAGAATAAATCCTAGCTTTCCTCTAAAATTAGAACTCTACCAGCACATCCTCAATTTTCCTCTTCTTAACCTATTGGATAGTTCTTATGGATTTTTCAAAGAAATAACTCACCATGGGAAGATTTTTTATAGTCAAATTAAGCCTTTGGGAGGCTTAGGCCTCCAAATCATCCACCCACTAAAGAATCACCAATTGGGTAGAGTCAACTATTAGAGTGTCCTGAGTAGTAGTCTCAACTAGTAGGTCCCCTAAGGATTACATTAAATCATGTGCTTGTAGGGGGTCAGATATATATGGCCAAATGATTTTGGACCAATCCATACCACTATATTGATGCATTGGGTGAACAGTATATATAGACTTCTTCTTTCCATATTTCTTCATTGGAATAATAGAAGTGGTCAGGGTGGAACCGAAAGAAGGCATTAGAATCCTAACTGGGTGGAGGAGACATGTAACTATGCACTTGCCATAACTCCTTTGGTTTTCTTTAATTTAACTTTTTTAGGCATAGGAGTGGTAGGGGGATGGTGATTAAGGTAATAATAGGGGAAGTAGAAATAGTTGGGGATTGTGAAACAAATCTAACACTAGAAATAATTGGACTTGAGGAAAAAATAGGAGTAACAACAATAGGGTCTAATGAAACAAAAATGGTAGGAGGAACAATAAAAATCAAAGGGATTGTAGACAAAATGGGGAT